>JAWZYT010001683.1:0-205000 GCA_034508575.1 Petrolisthes manimaculis
GGTAGAGGAAAACATTTACGGGGGATGGTATGCTTTTGGTACGTACAGTTACCAAAATATGAATTGCGACAAATCTTGATGGAACCTTATCAATATTAACATCCACAACCAATCGTAGGAACCATAAGCATGTAACACAGAAGGATATTTATTTATTTACATTTCCTTCTGTGTTACATAATTATGATGCCTACAAAAAACTCTGGATATTATGATTATTTTATATATATTTAACGTGCCATCAAAAGTTTCGCAATTCTTATTTTGCCAGCTGTACATTTGAGTGCCTTGATAATTCCTCTAATTAATAAAAGCTGGCCATGAAACAGCACCAGATTAATCCAAATAATGGTCATGTCCTGTTGCTTGGAATAATTAATTGAAGAAATCAGATGGTTCATCATATGTACCATCAACACTGTACAGTCGGTAGCATAAGTCCTGTCGCCACATCTCCCAAGTTATGAAGTAGAGAATGGAAATATGATAAACTTCACTTGCTACTAAACCAAAAAAAAACCAGATGTATATTAAAATGGTCCCTGGATATTATAATTCTGTATGTTGGTGAATATGTTTGTTCAATGATTATCCTCTATAACTATATGGTATCCCACAATAAGGAGTGAGTGAGGCGACACGACTTTTGCCACCGACTGTACTGAACTTGTCCCTAAAACTGTTTCCCGTTGGCTTGAAGGAAGGAAGGAAGGCTGAGCTGTGAGTCCTATAGAAACCTCAAAGGAGAAAGGTTATAAGAATGTGTGAAGGGAGATGGAAAAGGGGCAACGAAGGACCTGTGTGTGTGTGTGTGTGTGTGTATGTGTGTGTGTGTGTATCTGTGTGTGTGTGTGTGTATCTGTGTATCTGTGTGTGTGTGTGTGTGTGTGTGTGTGTGTGTGTGTGTGCGTGTGTGTATGTTTGTGTGTGTTTGTGTTGGTGTGTGTTGGTGTGTCTGCGTGTGTGTGTGTTTGTGTGCGTGCGTGTGTGTGGGTTTGTGTGCGTGTATGTATGTATGTATGTCTGTGTGTGTGTGTGTGTGTGTGTGTCTGTGTCTGTGTCTGTGTGTGTGTGTGTGTGTGTGTGTGTGTCATTGGGAAGGGAAAGGTGGGACTGTTGTGGTTTTCTTACACTGGATTATGTGGCTGAAAATATGTCCCGATTTATCCCTTGTCCCTCACCTTTACCCTGTTGCCCTATACCCTTCCCAGTTTCATACCACCCTCACTACACTTTTTATACATTCTCCCTTTCTCTCTAACCTAACCTAACCTAACCAAAGTTATCTTAACCCAGTCTAACCTACCCAAACCTAACCTAATCTTACCTAACGTATCCTACCCTACCCTACCCTACCCAACTCAACCCTACCCAACTCAACCCAAGTCAACTCAACTCGACTCGACTCAACTTAACTCAACCTAACCTAGTCGAACCCAACCCAACCCAACCTCTCCTAACTTACCCTAACCCAACCGAGCTGAGAGAGTGGCCGGTAGTGATATTGAGGCGAGCGAGTATACAGAACAGAAATAGGCCAACTGAACCTATCCCTACCTAACCTATACCTTCCCATTTTCCCTGGAACGGACACATGGCTAAGCTAATCCCCTTATAAGAACCTTTCACTCACTCACCGTAGCCGGCCATAGTTGTGTGGTAGAGGGCAGAGTTGGCTGAGGGGCTTCCAGGTAGTCTTGTCTCCTTCACCCAACCAATAACAGGCTATACATATTATACGCTTCCCTTCCCCAACTTAATCGAAATTATGAGTTGTGTCATATAGGGTCTGGTTGTACGAGAATATTATATTATAATATATAGCCTTCCCTCACCGCTGCTGCCAGCCGTCTGCTGTCACTAGTGGATGTTTATTTTATGCCATTGTTTGTTTATAAGGTTGGTGAGGTGGAGTGAAGGAGTCACTCGGGGTCATAATGGGTGTTGACTTGGGACTCACAGTGAAGACACAAGGTATAATCATGTTGTCATTACTGTGAATGGGACCAAAAGGATGCATTGTAAACCCAACATTTCACCTCAACTTCACCCCTGTGTTACAAGTTACCCTCAGCCCTGGAGGTTTCCTTTGGATTGTGTATATATAAACATATACAGTGTATATATATATATATTTTTCACACACAAGGTGGGAAGAAATTGTGGCAGCGAGTAGGTGGGTGCTAGGTAAGGTACAGTACCATGGTATCGTCAACACCACGGATATTCTTGTCTTTGATCCTAAGAGCGAGTCGTATATTATGTAGACAACAGTGTATTGGGTGTGAAGACCAGCTGGAGTGAGTGGTTTGTCTTGGTGTGCCGGATGTAAGCGCCTCAAGCGTCCTGTTTCAGGCCAGCTGCTGTTCTGTCCTCCAAGACACACACCACACCACGCCAAAGCAACTTAACACGATAAACATATGCCAGTCGAGTGGCGAAGGTCGGGTCGTATCGGCAGGAAACTTGATAACTCGCTGTGTGTGGCTGGATTGACCGTCCACCACCCAGCAGCAGCAGATGGATGGCGTCTCCACCAGTCCTCAGCACACACACAAATAAAGTCAACTCCACAACTTAAGGGAAGATTTTTTTGTTGGTGAATTGGAAGGCTACTGATTCCTTCTATCTATGCCAGAAAACAGACACCCTCGATGGTCTCGATGGTACAGTTGCGGAAGGGAGTTTCTTTATCCCCATGGGAGTCCCTCGATAGCCTATTACACACCTTTATTTGACCATAATTCCCTCTTGCTTAATCATTATGTTAGAGTATAATTAAAATTTGCTGGCTACTCATCTTCCAATAATCTTTGTTACATAATTTACTAGCATTAATTAATATATCTCTTCCATTACTAGACCAAGGAGAGTTCTAGGATAAGAGGGACTCCATGGGGGTAAAGAAACACCCTTCTGCAACTGTACTGAAAGGGGATCTGTTTCGTGGCATAACTTGAAGAAATCAAAGACCTTTCAATTCACCAACAACAAATATTTCCCATTAATATTCCAGAGAAATATTCTCCAATTTATCATAAAATCTTGTCACACTCATGCAAACCCCATGGGCCTTTGGCATGAAGAGAATATAGCATTATGTCGTCTTAATTAAGGGAGTAGAAAGTGTTGGTAAATCTTGAGCAGATGGTTCCTTTAAATTATTTCAAACAACAACAGACCACCATTATTTTTGTTAACCTGTTTCTTGGCATATTTTGGAGGAATCTAGGCGCTCTAAAGTATAATCCCAAAACCGTATTACCCCATTAATGCTTGATATATTATATTTGGTTAAACTTATGTGTTTTTTTCTTTCTTCAGGTGTCTGACATGCGTGAAGACTTCAACAACTTACTGGCTGTGTTACCTGAGGGAATAATGACTGGTGCTGCTGCCTTGTCTCCTACAAAACAAGCTCAGGTGAGTGAGTAATCCTCGGTATGGGTGTGTGGGAGGCCATGGTAACAGCAACGAGCACAGCGAAAAGTGGCACCACTGTGTTTGTGTACATAGCGTTCTTATAGTGGATAAATAGTACAGAAGGCTGTTAAGTTTGGTCCATTCATATACTATTACAATGAATAAACAGACACAGTGGTGCCACATTTTGCGTCACCTACAGGACCTTGTGCTCGTTATTAATGGCGTTAACTGTACAGTACACTGATATGGAAATAAAGGAATATTGACACAGCTCAGAGGGGGACATAATTATGTTAACAGTATATAGGTTAAGAACCATCAGCTAATGTACTGCTAGCAGGTACTCACTGTTCAAAACAACAATAACACACACATACACACGTCTAAGTACCATATTTTAAGATACTACAAGCAGCTGCTCGCTCTTCAATATAATAACATATTTATATATATTGATAAAACACAGACTGCTTATTCCTTGTCATTATTTTGTTAACAAAAGTTAGCTACGTTTAAGGGGGTAATAAACCTTTGGTACTTTGGAGCGCCTTGATTCCTCCAAGGTATGCCAGGAAATACGACTAGATTAACAAAAATAATGGGTGTCTTGTTGCTAGGAATAGTTTGGAAGAATTAGTTTCTCCAGATTTACCACCAACACTGTATATAATACCCCATTAACAAAAGAATGGTTTATAATTACTTACTATAATATGTAGGTGAATACACGGAGGGAAAACTACACGAAAGAGAATAGTGGAAGTTGAAGTTAGTTAGGTGAAGCGAACGAACTGATACGATAGGCAGGTGTGTTGAAGGTAAACGAGTTGGCAGGTGGGACAGAAGAGGTAGTGGCAGGGATTGGGGGTCGGGGTTGTGGTGGGTGAGACAGAAGTGGCAGGGATTGGGGGGAGGGGGGGGGTTAGCAACAGGTGTGGGTGTAGTGGTAGGTGAGACAGTAGTGGTAGGGGTAGCAGCAGGGGTAGGAAGGGGGCAGCAGTAGGTATGGTGGTAGTGGTATAGGTGAGACAGTAGTGGTAGGAAGGGGGCAGCAGGTGTGGTGGTAGTGGTGGGAGGGGGGCAGCAGCAGGTGTGGTGGTAGTGGTAGGTGAGAAAGCAGTGGTAAGGGTAGGGGGGGGGGGCAGCAGGTGTGGTGGAAGTGGTAGGTGAGACGGCAGTGGTAGGGGTAGGGGGGGGCAGCAGGTGTGGTGGTAGTGGTAGGTGAGACAGCAGTGGTAGGGGTAGGGGGGGGGGGCAGCAGGTGTGGTGGTAGTGGTAGGTGAGACAGCAGTGGTAGGGGTAGGGGGGGGCAGCAGGTGTGGTGGTAGTGGTAGGTGAGACAGCAGTGGTAGGGGTAGGGGTAGGAGGGGGGGGCAGCAGCAGGTGATGAAGCAGGACTTGTAGAAGGACAGCCTCGTGGGACCCGATGGAAAAGTAGAGTAATACCTCGTGTAGTTATTTAAACATTTATTAACGCATAACTTAACACAATACAAAAGTTATTAGTAGTAGTATCTCTCTCTCTCTCTCACAAGGGGGTCAGTAAATTTCTTAGTCTGTATGGTAGTGAATAACAAGTCTGATAAAACAGTCGGTGGTCTACAATGATTGTAAAATATAAAGTGTTGATGGATACAAGTATTTATTCATTGTATATCCTGGGTATACTGTGTAGTACTATAGTATACGATGTGTCTGAAGTGAGAGGAAGGGAGAGAGGTCAGAAGGTAGGTAGGTAAGGAGGGAGGGAGGGATATAGACAGGTGGTGTGGATGTGGTCGACACAGCATGCAGGTGGTGGTAGTCCTTGGTGCTCTCTCTCTCTCTCTCTCTCTCTCTCTCTCTCTCTCTCTCTCTCTCTCTCTCTCTCTCTCACTGTATTTTTAACTCTTGTGTCCCTCCCCTCATCCCTGTGTGTGTGTAGCCTTGGACTCTCGACCCATCCTGACAAAAATGAGCATTATACTTGTTGCCCTCATATACTTAACTTCCCTTCCTCTTCACTCCCTCCCTCCCTCATGCTTCACTAACCCCTCCCTCACTCCCTTTTAACCTTCATCATGTTTTACTACCTCTTAAATAATTGGAACGATACTGACTCCTCCAAACTATTTCAAGCAACGAAACAGGCCACCATTATTTTTGTTACTCTGGTTCTGTCGTTTCCTGTCATACTTTGGAGGAATCAAGGCACTCTAATATATAAACAATTTTACTACTACATTCCCCTTAACCTTCATCATCGTGTTTTACTGCCTATTAATTCTCTGTTTTTCCTTCACTCCCTCTCTCTATCCTCCTTCCTCTTTTACTCTCTCCATCATCATTTACTTTATTACATCATTCCCACCTTCTGCTCCCCCTCCCCCCTCTCCCCCAACACGTTCTCGTTATGTTATTGCCTCCGAAGACATTTTTATATAAGATTATTAATAAATTTAACACATTATGTCCTTACAAGCTCAGTAAATCACTTTGTTTGTATAGTGATTCATAACACAAACCTAGGAATTACCACACACTATCATTTTAATACAGGCTCAGTGAATCACCTTGTTTGTGTGGTAATGAATAACACAAGTACAGACATTTACACACATTCTAGTACAGTACAGTCAGCCTCAGGAATTCCTATACACCCTTGTGACATCAAGGGTTCGTAACAACTAGAAAATTTAGTACATTAATTCTCTAATACCAAACTTTACTTGTAATGTTACTTGACTAATGCTTGAATCAGTCAGCAGTATAATCCCAGTAATATGTGGAGAATAAAGACTCCTTTTATTTAAAGCCCTGTGTACGAAAATACCTGCGGCCGACTGTACACACAAATACACACACACACACTGTCCTTTTAACACAGGCTCTGTAAATCACTTTGTAAGGTAATGAATAACACAAGTCTGGAAAAGCATTTGTTGGTGGATGGTCTTCAATGTGTGTATTATGAAGTATTGGTGGATACAAGTATGTCTTCATTAATGGTATATTTCTTCATTAATGGTCTAGAGTATTATATTCCTTCCAAAGACGTTGATAATTCTCGTATACCTATAATATATATCAGTTCACACACTTCCCTCGAATTGACATTCCTCATACACCATACATAGATACGGTACATATATACACACACGCTATCTCTGAAATGAGGCACATACATAAATTCACAATCAGCCGCCCCCCACCTCCCTCACCCAATAATGATCTCCTCCCCCAGCCCTCCTCCTCTTTCTCCCCCGCCCCCCCAAATTTTTTTTATCTCACTATAATTCTCTCTACCTCCCTCCCTCTCCTGAAACAACAGCCATCTTCTCTACCCTTCTCATTATCATTCTCTCCATCCCCACTACCTCTTGGCCTCTCCCTCCCTCCTTCTCTCCCCTTCTTCTCTACCTCTATAATCTACTATTCCTGCCCCAGTCAAGCAATCATTCACCCTCCCTCCTTCCTGTATGCATGCTCTCTCTCCCCCATGCATGCTGCACCTTTGTATACACACACACACACACACACACACACACACACACACACTTCAGTGAAGAAGAGAGACACTGAGGGTAGTTGGTATGAAAATTCATGGTGGTGTTGATTATGATGTGGTGCTGGTACAGTCCTGGACAATAATAATCATCTACATTTGTGTTACTCACGTAAAGTTTTGACATCTTCCCTCTGTTCGTTAGATTAGAAGCCTTCCAATAAACAGGTTGAATGGCGTCTGTTAATTTACTACAAACAGCTATTAACTTTTTAAAATAATAATATAACATGCGAAAGTGAAAACATTAGTCAGCAATTTGTTTGAGTTATCTGTGTGTGTGTATTGAAACTTATGTCCACGACTGTACAATGGCTCTGTAGTGTGACATGTATGGAATCATCGTACCGGCACCCCGCCATCGTTAACACCAGGGTCTCGTCTCTGGTTAACACCAGGGATATTCTTGCGTACGGCTCTAATGCAGGAGTGCAGAGAGAGTTAAGTTGAGACACACAGACACATACACACCTAGCACTGATGAGGCATGTGTGTATGTGAGCAGCAGTTGACCTGGGCCACGGTAACGGGCTTGATTAAGCCTATGTCCAGAGTCGGAACATTAAAAAAAAAGACAAAAGTAGTGTCGTTGTCTTGTCCGATGATTTGATATAACTCGTGAAACATAATGAAAACCCCCCTTCCCAATTGTTTGTTTCGGTACGATAATGGACCGTAGGTATATACAAGAATATCCTTAGTGTTGACCAAAGTGTGATGATACCTGTACGACGACTTCATAGACATTACAAGATTATCGTAGTAGTACCACGCCATCATGTGCACCATGAACATTCTTGAATATGGGCCAATAACATAACATATATTAAAGATTTGTGAATATACTACCCTGCCCTTCCATTATTATGTACTGTAGTTTACTTAAAAATTAATGAAATTGAACTCTACAGCGTCATATAGGTGGCAACGCCAATAAGTTCACATCAGCATATTCTTATTCCTGAGTAATAAATTATAAATAGATAATTATATATTATTAGGCTACAGGTGATGGAAGACACAGAATTATCATTATTATACTGTAGACAGTCGATATATTGTTGACTTGTCACTTTTTGAAACCACAAAAAAATTTCTCGTGTTTCTGTTATTCATTACCATACAGACTAACCAAGTGATTTAATGAGCCTGTGTTAAAAGGATAGTGTGTGTGCGTTACGAGGCTTCCGTTATTCATTATCATACAGACTTAACAAAAAGCTTTTCTGAGGCTGTGTTACAAGGATATATTCTGTGATAAATTTAATTATCTGATATTGAGGGAATACTGTTCTGTGGTAAATGTAATCGTCCGATACTGAGGGAGTACTGTACAGTATCAACACACATTGTTCGTAATAAATAAAAACTATATATATATATATTGTTACAGGTGCGTGGGTCAGCAGTAGTTGGTAGTGATGGCGTAGTGGAGCAGGTGGTAGCGGCAAAGGAGACAACACAACGACTCAACAAACTGGAACAACAAACAGACCAGATAGACTTTGCCTTAACCAGCACTCAGAAACAGGCAAGTACACCACTCTCTTCATGACAAAAACATAAGTAGATAAAATACAGTAATAGTAAGTTCATTGAAATTAATAAAAGAAAGATATTCATTGAAATAGCCAAAAATACCTATTATTTATTATTATTATAGAGGGTAATTTAGTGAATGTGAACCTCTATCCTTCCACTGTATCTATCATACCCTCAGTTACACTAAGTAATTCTGTTTATTAATGTTGAGATGATTGTTATGATGATCATATTATAATTACAGTGTAGTAGCATCCATAAAACGTGAAATGTAACAGTAATTAAATCCATTTGATTAATCTCCTTGGCAATTATGCTACTATAAAGTATATTATAGTGTTTATAAAACTGACATAATAATCTGGGCTGTATTCAAGAGCATTCGTGGTGCTTACAATGGTATGATATTGTTACAATGACTCTATAGAGTATAGACCAAGGGTGGGGGTCGGAGGAGACTTTCTGGAGCAGGTTTTGGGCCGAAGTGACAAACTAAGACACCCCCCACCCCCAAGTGGCTTTGTACAGTACAAAAATGGTATTGAAAAATAGACAAATTAGTCGCATAAAATTAGCGAGATGGTTGGGTGACTATCTCAGAAATTTAATTGGAAACTGTAGTAATTAGTGAGATAATTTGGTGAGAATGATCATTCAAGAATGTTATTGGTAAACATACAGATTATTGTGCTGGTTGGTGTTGTTTACCACCATGAATGTTCTTTTATCTGGTGTGTGTGTTGTATACTAACCTTTTATGTTTCTCTCCTCAGTTGTCAAGTCTGGTGTCTGGTTCAGTCAAAGAGGAACAACGCATGGCGGAGGTGTTGGAGACAGAGAGACAACTGGAGAAGAGAGTGGAAGCAGTTAGGTCAGGTGTAGGTGAGGTGAAATCCTCCTCAGTGCAACTACTGGCCGCCCTAGAGGCACTGGAGGCCAGGGTGGAGAGGGAGGTGAAGGAGGTGAAGCAGGAGGTGGCCAAGTTTGAGTTTAAAGTGGGTGAGTCAGCAGCACATCAAGAAACGGACAAACAAGAAGCGCGTGTGGCTAAGGATGACACCCGGGCATTACATACAGACCTACAACACCTATCCAGTCGTGTGCATCACTTGACTCTCAAAATGGCAGCACTGGAGGGCCAGAAACTGGAGCAAGAGGTGGCCATAGCACAGTGCAGAACCAAACAATTAAACCTGGACCTCAGACTAAACAGTACCATTGTTAGACTCATGACCGTAGAACAACAACATCACGGTACCATTACTCACCCCACCATGGTACAACAACAGCAGCAAAGATCCAAAGACAAGAAGGTTGAGGGTGTGCTATGGCCCTGGAGTGACTGACCCAACCATCACAACAACAACAATGGATCATAATAACAGACAACACCACCACCACAGTATCTAACCCAGTGGATAGACTAAATGAAGAGGAGGAGAAGAGTGATTCTGTGCTATCACACTTTCCTTCCTTATTCACTCTTACTCGTTCCTTACTCCTTTCATATTAACTCTCCTTAGTCATTCCCCAGTTTCTGCGTTTTACCTCGGACATTGATGGTAATAATAAGTCGGCTAACTAATCACAGTATTATTTCATTGTTACTAAAATGTTGCTGTGATTGAACTCTTTAACACTTGTCACCCAAAGAAATAATTTTTAATTACAAGGAATGTTTGTCAAAGCATTAGTACTAATTCTAAATAACAAACATTAAGGTAGAAGAAACGGTTAGAATTACAAATTGTTGTTTCTCACATTACTTATAATTGTAATGCAAAAAAAATTCTAGTTTCTACATTATATTCAAATGTTCCCTCTATTATTAACATAACAAATATATATTCCTTTCCCATTCTAAGTTTATCCCTTTTTCACTTGAAAATGTTCCCGTTTCCCCATTGTGCCTAAACCAACGATTTTTGTCATCGGTTCCTAGTCAAAATAAGGATTATTATAAGTAATAATGTATGTAAACCTGTGAAGGGGGTAATGTTATAAATAATGTAAAATAGTTAGTACACCTTTACATACATATACACTTTTGGTACATTGGAGCACCTTGATTCCTCCAGAGTATGCCAGGAAACAACAACAGCAGCACCAGATAATGATTGTGTTTGTTGTGGGTCAGAATGGTATGGAGGAATCAATCAATCACTCCAGACTTGCCACCAACACTGTACTACCCCCTTAAATTTAGGTCGTATCATATGTTGTGGTACCAGTACGATGACTTGCGAGAATGTAGGGAGTCATCGTACCTGTAGCACACCAGCGTATGCAAGAATATCCATGGTGTTGACGATAGTGTGGTAAATCTGTAGTGACAGATTCCTCCAAAGTATTCAAAGCAACAACTGGACACCCTTATATCTGTCAATGGAGCCCCATTTGCTGACATAGTTTGGATGAGTCAAGGAACTCCAATGTACAGTGTCTCATCCACTGCCACATTCAGCATTGTCAATGTGTCACAGTACCCCAGAAGGTGTGAACTGCCAGTGGGTTGGTAATGGAGGAGTGTAGTCATGGGAGTGGTGTTGTATGGAGGCAAGTTATTTCATCAATTGTAAGCAATAATGCTATAAAAATTTATATATAAACTATACAAATATTTTACATAAACATGTTTGACATTGGTAAACCACAACATTACTGTGGTTAGGAAAGTCTTGTTTATCAGTGTATAATATGGACTGAAACAGTGGGCTGGTGAGGCAGTAGCTAATGTCAGCCAGATGTCTCCAATTGATTATTATAAGCCAGCGATGCAGTGCATCTTGGCTCAAATAGTTGGTTCTGCATCATAATGTTAAATCAAATAACTATACAATGTGTTACTGTTATGTTTAACAGAGACTGAACAATCATAAAAATAGAACCTGGCACTTACTGCATTACTACTTACAGTCCCTGCCACAATGACCCTCCCACTGGTATGCTATTGGTTTATGATAATGGAATCTAAGACACTGGAAGGCTGGAGTGATGAACACAGCAGTGGAGGAGACTGTACCATAAGTGTATAAACCCCCTTAAGCTCTTTTGGATGAATTGGAGGGCAACTGATTACTGCGAACTATCCTTGTTTTGAGCCTTTAGTAGCCCTCCAAAATATCCAAATTTGTATAACCAAGTGAAACTCAACCAAAGTTAACCCAAATCTACAGTGTACATAATTATTAATTTGTTACTTTGAATATAAAAAAATACAGCCCGTGTTTATAAAAAAAAAATAGGGTCTCCTTTGTAACGGACTGTATACACAAGCATGGCAAAACATTGTATTTGAGTATAAATACAAGCATTATTAAATATATCCATGGTCTACAGTACTGAAAAATAGCTAGTGGCATTCATTTACAGAAGTATGAAAAAGAACATTCCTACTGCTGCTTCATATATAGTTTAGTTTAGTCAATGTATATGTTAAAACATGGGAAAAGCACCTGACCATGTGCAGTCATGAAGTACAGAATGGAATTTTAAACTACACAGGCTCGTAAATGAAGACCTAGAATACTTTAATTTGTTCCCTGGATATTGTAATTCTGTATGTTGGTTCCATGATTATCAAGAAACAGCAAAAGTCGCACGATCACATTTGTTTCACCCTCTCGTAATATGAAAACCAGCTGTTTATTAATTTGCCAGCTAGATATTGTAATTATGCTGAATGTGTAGGCTTGATACTTGAAGTTATCCTTAATGTTAAAAATCTCAACGTTAAGCGAGGCAAAACGACTTTTGCTGCCGACTTTACAGCCATGGCTGATGGTGCTGGACCAGGTTTAACCTCTGAACTTGAGAATGCTTTGCAAAATTTCCTTGCTCTCCAACACTTCTTGGACCCTGGTCTATCACTATCAGCCATGACTCTACATTAACAGTGTTCTGTTGTTAAAGTTAAAGTTGCAGGGTTTTAGTTCAAGTATCTGTCTCAGCTGAGACACTCATGAACGTCAGCCAGGCAAGCCCAACTCCCCACCATGGTGCCCAGCCATGGCAGTAACCCCCCAGTAAACAGTTTTAACTCTCGGACCTGGGCGAGGCTCGATCTGCCGACCTCACGGATGCAAGGCAGGCGCGTTACCACTGTACTAGCCATACAATACTGTACCCTCAATTTGAGAGAAGCAAAAAAAAAAAAAATGTATATAGTGTAAATATCACTCCCTTGTAAAAATTATTTTTATATGATGAATAAATAGTGCTCTTATTGCAACAGCTTTTAATTAAGACACTACCAAATATTACTGTTTCAGTCATGGCCATTATCTATTACTTTTAGAAATTTCATAACAGATTCTTTATTTTTCTTTTCACTATTCTCAACCCAACTTGTATATTAGTTTAATTTTCTTTCAATATTCTTCAAACCTAATTTCAGGAGGAAAGAAAACTATGCACCTTCATATATATTGATTGCTGTAACCCCAACTTTCATTAAAAACTAATTCAAACAGTCTCCGGAGAACAACCAGGGCATATCCCGTCAAAACAAATTATTAAAAAAAAAAAAAAAAAAAAAAAAAAAAAAATTGTATTCGGGCATATCAAAGTAATGATATGCTACTTCAATGCGAAATTGGAGATCACTCGTGCAAGTTCCCTCAGGATACCCCCGGGCCCCCATATATATTATATGGGGTCCCAACGGGGGTTCCTTCAGGTAACTGCAGAGTGTAATACTTCCCCTTTGGTCCCCAGCACCAAAGAGAAAGGGGGACACATCTACCCAAGACAGCACTACACACACATACACATAGCCTGCACACTGAAAGGCTCACCCCACTACTGGTGGTGTGTGTATATGTATATATGCGTATAGTACAATCTTCAGGAGAGTGGAGCCCCGCGCCAGTACACGTGTCCGCACATTGCTGGACCACTCAATCCAATAGGAATGAGAGTGTGTACTGGAGCCCAGACCACTTTCTCCATCTGCAACACCACCACCTCAAACTCCATTGGGCAGGGGCTATGAATAACTTCCAATTACCCCTGCTTGTCGTAAAAGGAGTCTAAAAGGGACCAGTCACTTCAAGTGTCCATTTCTTCACATGCTCCTTTTGTGCTTACTGTCCCACCTCTCAATCACCTTGTTCCCCGGCCGCCACATGACCTTCCCTGCTGCGGCGCCTAATATATATCGATCTGCAATGGAAAAAAAATATCAGTATGCACCTTCCACAATTTTTAAAAATGGTTATTTTTTCGTTTACTTTTTAAGTAAACATTACTGAGCTTAATCAAGTTTTGTATTATATTTGTAGGGGTAAAGTGTATCAAGCCAGCGTGAGTGACAGTGGGGAGGAAATTTCAGTTATCACTAAAACTCATTGAATTTTCATTCGTGCACAAACATTCCTTAGTTTGTATTATTTAATTTTGGTAATATTCTTTGAAAAATCACTTTCACTTAGTATTAATATTTCGCATAGGTACGCCTAATAGGTGTGAGAGTGTGGGTGGCCCAGTTGTACGGGAATCATAATATGTGACCATACACATAATATGTGACAAGAGACAGGTAAGGAGTGACAACAGAAAAACAAAATAACAAGAGACAGGGAGTGGAGTGACAACAGAAGAACAAAATAACAAGAGACAGGGTGTGGGAGTAGGGGACAGGCTTCTGGGGGGACTGGGGGTGTGTGGGAATAGGAGGACAGGCTTGGGGTGGGTAGAAAGCCTGTTCCCCTATTCCCACACCTCCCCTAATCCCCCCAAGCCTATCCCCCTACTCCCCCCAAGCCTGTCCCCCTATTCCCACACCTCCCCTAATCCCCCCAAGCCTGTCCCCCCCCCCCAAGCCTGTCCCCCTATTCCCGCACCCCCAGTCCCCCCCCAAGCCATTCCCCCCAAACCCCCCCTAGCCTGTCCCCCTATTCCCGCACCCCCTTACGTTCACATAATTTTTTGATTGTTTAGTTTAAATATGAATGTCTAAATTTTCATGCCGCCGCCGCCGCCGTCGTTTTTTATTTTATATATATATATATATATATATATATATATATATATATATATATATATATATATATATATATATAATATTATATATTTTTATTAATTAATTTTTTTTGTAATTAACCTTTTTTATTATTATTATTTTGTTTTATTTATTGTTATTTTATTTATTTATTATTTTTTTTTCGTCGTCGTCGTCGTCTTCGCCGCCCCCGCCGTCGCCGCCCCGACGCCGCCGCCACCGTCGTCGCCGCCCCGCCGCCGCCGCCGCCGCCCCCGCCGCCGCCGCCGCCCCGCCGCCGCCGCCGCCGCTGCCGTCGTCGTTTTTTAATAATTAGTTATTTTTTTTTATTTCTATATAATATGTATATGTATAATATGTATTTTTTAATATATATATATATATATATATATATATATATATATATATATATATATATATATATATATATATATATATATATATATATATATATATATATATATATATATATATATATATATATATATATATATATATATATATATATATATATATAGTCCATGAGCTGAGCCTGGAACTTGAGAGAGTACCAAAAAGGTGAATAAATATTATGTGCACTTTCAGCAAGGTGGATGTCTGAAGTGTTGCGAAATTTGTATTCATGATGTATCGTAAATTTTTCACCGAAAATCGAGAATAAAGTAATAAAAATCGCAAGTCTTCAACTAAAGATCATATCAAGAGACTTCTAGTTGGTCTCATCTTATTCGTTTCTTAATTCTGCATCTTTTGGTGTATAATACATGCAACTTAGGACACAAATTTGCTTCATAATATGAGAAAAGTGAAGGAAAGGTTGACCAATTTGTAGTATTTTCTTACGACTTTGTTTACAAACTTTCTTTTGTTTCTGCCCAATCCGTATCTGGACGACGAGAACACAGATTCTACGTATTTGGTCAGTTCTCGTCACTGAAACCAAGCGCTCCCAAGACGGCCTTGGTACCCCAATCCTCCGCTTGGACGACCAGATGACGTCTTAGGTAGTTTGTGTGTGTGTGTCTGGTGGGGGGGGGGGGAAGGGGGTCGAGTTCTGATGGTTTCGTTTAGGTTTGGTTCGTAATATATGTACCGTATGTCTTTGAGTTATAATTATTTTTGGAGATTTGTGAATAATTCCACCTTTCCTTTTACTGATCGAGTCTTGAGAATTGGGGGGGAGGGGGTGAAGGCCGAACAAGGACGTTTGAGAAGGTGTTGCGGCATTTCTCTCTCTTTCTCTCTCTCTCTACTTATCTCATACTGAGAAATTTCGGGGTAGGAGAGGAGGGTAAATGGAGGCGGGGGAGAGAGAATGGGGGAATGAAAAGGGGGTTGGGGGGAGGAATGGGAGGTAAAATCCGGGGAGGGAGGCGGGGTAAAAAGTTGGGGGAGCCTGGAGAGAGGGAGGAGAACTTCAACTGGAGAAGAGGTGTAGTCGCCGGCTTCTTCAGTTGAGGGAGGACCTGCACACGAATCACACACACACATAACTCTCGCTGTCATCACACCACACGTTTAACTACATACACTTCCTGTACCCACTCACACAGATACACACCACTCGTCATACACAAAGCCCTACATTAACATCGTCTTATTAGTGACCAGCAAGAAGTCTGTAGGCGTTAATCCCCACCAAACTAATCCAAACCTGCCGGCCTTCTAACTCTTTCTTCACTCGACACATCCAACAATCTTCTTGTAAGTTATCTATTTTTTATATTGGTATTGTGTAACGGGAGGAATAGTAACAGCATTGGTTTATTTGGTAAAAGTAAAGAAGTGCTTAATTCACTATATTGTATATTTTAGTATATCATTACCCACTATTTTCAATTCAGTATTTGGACCATTCTAAAAGCCTCCATAATGGAGTACCATTCATGCCTGCACCAACTAGGTGACTGCAATCATTTAAGTTTGTCACATACTAGCAAGAAGACTGATCAATTACCATCACTGTATAGGGGTGTGATTAATTAAGAAAAGCTGGTTTGATATTGTTCAGTCATTTGCGCAAACCATTAATGATACCCCCACACGACGGTTATGCCTGTACAACCTACCCAGTTTGTGCAGGCCTTAGGACACTTTTAATCTATGGTATTTCGAGATATGCCCAGTTTCCCCCCCCCCCATACAAACATAATTTGGAAATTAGTTTGATATAACCTAATCTAACCTGGGCAAACTACCGGGATATAACCTGTGTAAACTATCATAAAGTGACACTGCGCGGCCCTAGCCAAAAACGGATTACAGTAGTCCCTCCAATTTTGCAACAATTAGGGGGACATTTGGGGTCACAAAACTGGAACAATTAACCCTATGGGGAGAATTAGATATGATGGACATCTCATCGCCGATGGCTGATTTTTTGTGATTTTAGTCATAATTTTCCATAATTACAGTGAGTGAGGAGTGAGCGTAATGGTTTATAAGTTGGTCATTTTCTCATACAATCTCTTGCACTTCTCACCATATCAAATGTCTGTTTCGGGATATGTGAAAGAAGTATGAAAAATGCCCGTTTTGAGAAGTTATTCACTATAATCACGAGTGTAACGAGGGAGCAGAAGGATGAAAAGTTGTTCATTATAAAGGAGTTGGCTTATCACGAGTGTATTGAGGGTGAGGAGTTGGTCACTATACGTCTATAAGTAACAATCGAGTGAGTTGATAATTATGTAGTGGGGTGGTCATCACCAAAACTCATTGAAGGCCGACGCACGGCCTACCACCCCTCCCCCCCTAAAACTAGTGTCGAAACCTCCATTTTCTTGCGGCTCGACCCGCAAAACTCGAACTTTTTCGCAAAATTAGGATATCGTATTTTCAGCAGCATTTGGGGTCTCTGTCGCAAAATCGGAGGGACTACTGTACTTCTGTTCAAATTCAAGATATAGGTCCCGTAGAGGGTCGCATAATATGTAGGGGTTGTGCGGGTGATTCAGGGATCCAGGGTAGGATTAAGAAGGGGGTTAGGATAAGGGGGGATTGGGTCAAGGTCTGTGGGTTGAGGAGGTAATGGTTGATCCTATTTCTAAACGTGTCAAGAATGTCTTAAATATATCAGTGCTTGTCTGGTATTTTAAGTTGTGGCTGCCTCTAGTGGATCGTATACTTGTAGGGTGTAATTTTGTATATCTGTTGTCTGTATCTGTCTTCGTGTTGCCAATAGGTCTAGTTTTGTCTTGTTTAAGCAAAGTGACTGATGTAGTGTCTGTAACTACGTCTGGCCCATCTTGCAGTTTTATTTTGTATGGACTCTAATTTATTGATATTGTAAGTGTATGGGTCCCAGACGGTGTGGCAATACTGTAAGTGTGGTTAATACCGTTTATATATTCATCGTTTTGTGACGATTCTTATTGTATGTTCGTTGGTTACTCGTACAGGTCAGTAGATGAATATAATAATCAGACTACCTTTTCTTTTTCAGATGTGATGATTTCTGTCAAGATTGAAGTGCCCCAGTTGCTTGAAAATGCAGTGATATTGATAGGATACAAAGAACCCCCCTTGGCCTGGAAGACCCTATAGGACGAAGGTACTTATTACTAGTGATTCTTATTTATCTGGTCCCACTCCGCCTAAGCGCTCTGCAGGACCCACATATCTTATATTTATTTCTTTATAATTCACTTAAACAGTTAAAAACATCAACCAAGTGGAGAATCACACCTTGTATTCTTCACTGATAGTCAAGTCTTTCAGATCATAACACTCAGGACAAAAATGTTTTCAGCTTGTTCTTGAATTCTTTCACTTTCCGAGTCCTCCTAATATTTACTGGAAGTTTGTTATACTCTTGGAGCAGCAGACTTGAAGGCACGAAAACCAATATTCCTAGAGCATATTGGTTCAAACAATGTTATCTTATTTGTTGTTCTCCGTGTGTTAGCCCCTTCCAATGGTTTCAACACTTTTAATAGTTCTCTTATATATGGTGGACATCCCGTATTCAGTGCTTGATAAGTCAGGACACACAACTTATATATTATTCTGCCTTTTATTGGTAATCAATGGAGTTCAATCAATACAGGAGTAATTCTATCACGAGGTGGAATTCCCTTTATTAACCTTGCAGCCCTATTCAGTAAATTATGTAACTTCTTTATTAAAGTTTGGAAGCTTATAGTATATAGTTACAATATAATCCACTCTGGTAACCACACTATTTATTATAAGTTTCTTAACTGAATCTTCATCCAGATACATCTTTATAAAAGCAATATTCCTGAGATGGTATCCAGCTATCCTTACAACATTATTTATCTGAGAGTTTAGGGTCAAAGTGATGTTCAGTAACACCCCCAAGTCAGCAACATTTTCCGCAATCTGAATTTGACCATCACCCAAGGAAACATTTAAATAACCAAAAATCCTTATATTTTCCTTCTTGCCCACTATTAGAAATTCAGTTTTGTTTTCATTCAATTTCAATTGTTTACAGTCCATCCATTCCTTGACACTGCGAAGAACACTATTTATCTTTTCAAATTCACTATCAATATCAGTTATAGTAAAGTAAAACCGAGTATCATCAGCAAACAATTTAAATATTACTTCTTGTCTTTGTAGCACTTTTGATAGACCAATTGTATAGATACAGAATAAAATTGGGCCCAACACACTCCCCTGGTCAACGGTTCATATGAGGAGAATGAATTTCCAATTTGCACACAATATGGGAAAGGCACCGGGGGTAGATGGGATAACTGCTGAAATGTTAAAGTGTGGGGGGGAGGTAGTGGTGGAGTGGATGTTGCATATATGCACATTGGCTTGGAGGAGGGCATTTGGTATTGAGTGTGGAGTGGTTGAGAGAGTGAAGCGTAATACATTAAGATGGTTTGGACATGTAGAGAGAATGCAAGGTGAAGAGTTTGTAAAGGTGTGGGATGTGGTGTGAGAGGCAGACCACCAGTTAGATGGCAGAATAGAGTGGAAGAGTATGTAAAGGAGAGAAACGTAAGGGTGGAGTGTTGGAACAGGGAAAACTGGAGACACTTCTGCCGTGGCCACCCCCTTGGAGGGAACGAGGCGTCAGAGCTATAGATAGTAAGATAGAATATTTTCTGTCTTGCAGATAACTTCCTAAATATCTCAAAGCATCCTCCCCAATACCAACAGCTCTCGGGTCACTCAAAAGCAGCACTTAGATCAAGGAGAATAAAAATACATTTTCCTTCATCCATTGTTAACAATAAGTCACTAACAACCGAACACAACTGCCTGTAGGCTGACTGATTATCTGGCAGTGCATGAACCTCCTCTAAGTGTACCCTCAACTGATTAAAAATAACATTCCAATAATTTTGACAGGAAAGATAAATTGGAGACTGGCCTAAATGAACTCAGCTCTTGTTGATCAAGCTTCCCCTTCAAAACAGGCTTTATGACAGGCCGCTTCTCTGAATCAGGGAACACAAATTGAGAAATATTGGTATTAACAATAAGTAACATGATATGCACAAATTCAGAGACGTTCTCTGCATCTAACACCTCCGATATGGGCACTGGATCCACAGCACAATGAGTTTTTTTTGCCTTAATAACCTGAATAAGATCTTTCTTGTTTATAGTCTTAAAACACTCTAGTATAATCTCACTATTAGTTTGCATCACAGTTGAAAGACCAGACACTATGTTCATGATCTTGTCCTTAAAAAAATTACAAAAAACATCTGCTAATTCCTTATCACTGAAGCCATCTGGGAGCTTCCTTTTCTTCACACTACCTGTAAGGCTATCAAAAAGTTGATATAATTTGTTCATATCCGACCCTGCATCCTGAATTTTCTTTAAGATAGTATTCTCTTTTATTCCTCTTTATTAGCTCATTATACTGGTTCTTCACAACCTTGTACTCTTCCCAGGCATTTTCAGTCTTCACTTTACGCCATTTACTCTCCTTGTCTTTTTTCCCTTTTCTTATTCAATGTTTCGCCATTAAACCAAGGGGATTTATCTACAACTGTAATATTCAGCTTTGATCACTTGATTGTATGTGTCCATGAGACAGTTTACACAGCCTGATTTCTCCAATGTACCATCATGCACACATAAATTATTAGCTTCATCAAATTTCTGATATACATCATTTATAAAGGATATTAGGCCTGAAGTCGGTCTTATTTCTAAAATAGATTTTCTTGGTTACTTTAGTTTTTGGTAATAGGAGCTTAAAAGTAATAAGCTTATGGACAGAAGAAACGGTAAACTCCTGTTCAACATCAACCTTATTCATTAAATTGTTATCTGAACCATCACTAATCACCAAATCCAATGTATGACCAGACGACGAAGTCGCTGATTTTACATTGTTTAACAGCTGATGCGTCTCCAGCAACTCACAAAAAGAAATGGTATTAAGATTTTCACTATGATCCATCCATATATTAAAGTCCCCAGCAATAATGACCTTAAAGGAAACCATATCAATTAAGTCCAACAATGTACCAAATTCTTGAATAAAATCATTTACATTTGACCAAGGTGGCCTATAAACAACAATAAATAATACCCATTGATTGTGACATTTAAAATTTACCTCTATGTATTCAAAACTTTTGTATTGATTCTTTTTAACACCCTCAGGTGAGAACATACATTTGAAACAAATAATATAATTTTCCCACCTCGTCTACCCTTCTTTGGATTATGAAGAAATGTGCGAGTGGATGGACTCATTTAATTAATTGTTGCTAAATCATAATAATTTAACCAATTCTCAGAAAGAGCTAAAATATCAAGCTTTTGTTCATTTCTCTAATTTGAATAGTTTTATTTGCTACTGACTGGATATTTACATAAACAATATCTGGCAGCTGCTCCAAAGTAAACAGTCGTATTTTATCGGTTTCATCCTTACAAGAGTTATAGGTTCTGAGTGGTGGAATGATAAAAGATACGAGTGTTTACTTTGGAGCAGTTGCCAGATATTGCCACACCAGCAAATTTGGTTGCAGTTTTTTCGTGGGCAACTGTACGTACTCTGCATCACCACAACATAAGTACACTGTATATCGGGTAATAATGATTTTTTCTTCTCCTTGCTGGTAGTATAGGTAATCATGTTATATAATTATATAGTCTGTGGTAGACTGACGTTTTTTGTATTTTACAGAAGCAGAGGAAGTGAGTTGATGGGCTGGTAGAATTGGCCAAGGAAATGTTCACCTGAAGGAGAGACTGAAGCTTACTTTATTACTCACCTCCAGCCCAACAGGAAACATTAAAGAGGTAAGGGCTAGTATTTTTTTAATAAGGGGTGTGTTGGTAAATCAGAAGCAATTCATTACTCCCAACAAGATATCGTATTTTGTTACCCTGTTTCATGGCATATTGAGAAGGAATCCGTATCCCCCAATGTACAGTCCCGAGCTAATGGAAACACCACCATGGTCTAACAGTGATATACAATACTTGAATAAATATTATCTCGAGTAAATGTGGAGGCAAATAATTCTAGCTCTGTTGCACTATATAATTAATAGACTTCATAAAGCTGTAAGAGCCGAGATGACATTCAATACTTTAAAACTTAAGGCAATTATTGAATCACTACGTTTATTAGTAAACTGCAGAATTATGTATACTTGAGCAATATAATTTTTTTTGTTACATCTCAAAATAATAATGATCTATCAGTTACTTACGGCCAAATTTTTTAGCCTGAGTAATCCTTAATATGTATATTGTTTCCATATGGTTATTTAGTGGACTGTAATATTTTTTGTTTCCTACAGGTACGGTGTCCAGTCGAAGCCTATAGTAAGTAATAGAGGGGTACGGCATAACCTATCTCGCAAAAATGGCATTTTATACTAGTCAGCAACTCATTGTGATGGACTGAGAATTGTAGGAGATGACATCCTTAGACTTGTTGCAATTTAAAAGGAATAATAAAAATGAAATTAAAAAGACAAGTTTTATTTTAATATTTGCATCCACTACCCCATATTTCTTGGTGAATTATAAGGCTACTGAAACAGTTATATAATGAATGCCATTTCACCAAGACAATATTCTTACACGACCTGGATTTTAATGACTGCTGAATAGCTACATGTCAATGGTAGTAGGTCCATAACTGTTTCTCTGCACAACTTTCCTGTAATAATAAAATATATTAGGATTAGTAATAGATAAATGTTTAAAGAGCTATGCTAATGAATCTATGAATCACAGAAATGTTACAAAGTTGAAAATATGCATGAAGGAAAAGACAATATATTTAGGGTCAATTAACAGCCTTGGTCTGAATGAACCGAGAGTTCTGAAAACTTTAAACAATTTCAGTCAAACTAATACGGTAGATAATTTTTCTGATGTGGATCAATTAACTGAAATACTCTAGCCAAAAGAACATGTGTGATTTTGCAGCACCTCATATTTGCACCATATTAGATAAGTGTCTGTACATCAGAAGTTGGCAATTCAGGAGTAGACTAAGCATGGTATAAAAACTCTACAGGTAGGCTCTTGCGCACGTCTGGTGATAAGCTCCGCCCACCCCCACCCCACCGCTCACCCTCGTCACGTCACTGGGTGCGTTGCGGTGGTGAAAGATTGTTGGGATGAATAACTTTTTTCCTTATTTTCTAAATAAAACATTTCGTGAGGAAGTAGCTGCTGTAGTGTGTCAGAAAATGCACTATTTGAGTAATATAATTTGCACTGATGCATTTGATCTTTGTAAAATAACTTAAGGCATGCCATGAGTTTGCTCAAGAAGGTTTTGCCTCATTTTACTATTGCAGTATGATGTGGAACTAAAACAAATTCATTGTTTGATCTGGATGGAAAGTAACTTGTAACCGTAACAAAAGTATATTTTCGTTCCTTCTGTGTACTTCATGATGTGAATCAGCTCGAAGATCCAGAGGTGGCCAGATAGAGATGGAATTGATTTGGGGAGGGCCAACATGGTATGGTCACCATAACACTTACCTTTCAGTCACTACTAATCTCATTCTAATGTTGCCTACATAAAACAGAAAAAACAACAACAATTATCTCATTGCAAACTATATTTAGTCAACCTCTTACTGGCATTATCATTATACACACGGTACAACCGACTAATTACTATAACATAAATTGCACTCACACCTTAAATGTTATTTATCTTATACAAGTGAACTTTGGTTAAGTATTATATTATCACATGAATCGTATTTCAATTACAAAACTAGAAAATAAATTGTACTCATAATATAGTTTCACATCTAAAATGTTCCTTAACTTATACAAGTGAACTTTGGTTAAATATTATATCACATGAATCATATTTCAATTACAAAACTAGAAAGTATATAACATAGTATATAATATATTTTCACACCTTAAATGTTCCTTAACTTATACAAGTGAACTTTGGTTAAATATTATATGAATCATATTTCAATTACAAAACTAGAAAGTATATAATATAGTATATAATATAAAATATATTTTCACACCTTAAATGTTCCTTAACTTATACAAGTGAACTTTGGTTAAATATTATATTATCACATGAATCATATTTCAATTACAAAACTAGAAAGTATATAATATAGTTTCACATCTTAAATGTTCCTTAACTTATACAAGTGATCATAACACATGACATCATACTTCAGGTAAGCTACAAAACTAAATAAACTAAATAAAAATTAATTGCACTCACACCTTAAATGTCACAGTAGACTTTTAAGTTATAGTTGCACTGAAATTACAGTGTACAGTATTATCACATTTAGTATGTCTACATAAGCAAATATCTGGCGACAACTCTATAGACTACTACTATACTACGAGATCTATCATATGTAAGTAAAACCTTTGAATTTCTTACTTAAATGAACTTTGGGTCCTTTGGTAGAGTATGGTATCACATTTAACATATCAGGTATAAAAATTATTGTGTCCTCTTGGGAAGGTTTATGTCTGGTACTGCATCAGTCTTCAGTAGTCGAACATCAGCAGGTGGTTCTTGATTTAATAGTTCGTACTTCAGGTTCCTTGAATATTGCAATGGGCTGAAATGGCGAGAGCAGATTCTTCCCGAGTGAGGAGAAAACTGGTCGGATCTCCTGCACACATGTATCCATTTTTTCTGTAGTTCGACAGTTTTGGGGAACCTGTGGAGTTTATAATTTATAAATTGTTCCTCCACTCCTCCCACTACAGCCAAACATACTGCAGCAGCCCATTGCTTACGAACTATTAAAATATTGCACTAAAATAACACCAGTCACTACCAGAGACCATGCAGTACACAGGCATAAACATAAACACATGCTCCGGCCTACGTCATAGGGGATCTCAGCCAATGAGAGGCGAAATGAGCACAACGGCGACAAATCGGTAAACTAAATAGTCTACCTTCTCTAGTTCTTATACCATGAGACTAAGTGACCCCAGTTACTTCAACAGAAAATGATAACTCAGACCAAAATTATAAAGCGAGTTAATAAAACTATAGAAAGTCAAACAACCTAACAATAATTGAGAGATTAGAACATCAAAGACACTTAGGAGATAAAGACCAATTTGAACCCCACGAGACATGGAACAGGTAGGACCACTTGAATCAGCCAAGGAATGGGTTCCATCATTAAATTCAAACGGGCGGAAATAACCAATGACGAAAAATAGACGTAATTTGGTATATGTTTAGATTTCATTGCAAATCAGAAGTTACCATCACAACCTGGTTTTAGACTACTACACTCAACAAACACTCCTACTGACCTCTCACAAAGAATCTATGACCATCAAATTAGACCCCCACACAGAAAGTACACTCCTCGTCACATTGGACATCAGCAAAGCATTCGATGCCACAACCTCAAACAAAATATACAACAAAACAAGAACATGAAGGAAAACCCTTCAAAAGCTCCGGCTCTTAATGATGCAAGTGAAATAATGAAATATCCATACGTAAAGGTCTCAAAAATATTAATTGTTTTATTTGGACTTTCGTATTCATATGGTTATATTGAAATTTTGAAAATGAACCCTTTTTATTGAGGGTGAACCCCTCGGTTGAACCCCCTCGGTTGAAAAAATTATTCAATGTCGGTAAAAGAAAATGGATGGGAGCGAGTGAGTTGAACCATTTTAAGAAGTTGTCGCCACAAGAAGAACAATAATTACGATAAGACCTACAGCTCTCGGCTGAGGCCGGAGCTAAAAAGATGGCTAGCGAACTTCTTGGCAGGAAGAGTTACATTTGCTGGTTGTCACGAGTCAGTATTATCAGTATAGACTCGTATCAATAACGTAACTATGTAACTTAACTTCTCACGTAAGGAAAGGAATTGATGTACTATATATATACTAGAGTGGGAAGTTCCAGTCACGCAGAAGATATGGTATATAGAAAAGTTGTTTGTAATAGTGAAATATAAACACTGGTAATAGTAAAAAAAATTGATATCGAGTTGTGGAAACTTGTAAAAATATTCCCAACTTTTCTATATACCATTTCTTCTTCAAATGCTGCATAACAGTAGTTACCTCTTATAGCTAGGTCCCGGTAGCATATTGGCCAACTGTACTCCATTCCCGCACCAATTGTGAAAACGACTGGTCCAGACGAATTGAAGGGGTAACTTGTTTAAACATCGCAACTCGCTTACGCACGGCTCCATATGGTCGGCACATTAATAATGATAATAATAATGAACGGTTTATTGATTTGGCAGCCAAAGAGCTGAAAATACATAAGTTAGTGATTGATCATGAATGGGAATTACAATTACAATTATTTAAATCTCTTAAATTAACTATATATATTCTATACATATTATAATACATACACTTACATCTTCAGTCTTCACATAGATATACATGGTATGAATAGATAAGTTTGTATGTGTATGTGTGTGTGTGTGGTGAAGTAGGGAGGGAACTCTGGAAATTGTTGGGTGGGGTGTCAGGTAGGGGGAGGTCATGATCACATCATGAAGGTGATAATTGTGGGGAAGGGCTAAAGCTGAATAATTATCATGTAGAGGTGTGTGTGTGTGTGTGTGTGTGTGTGTGTGTGTGTGTGTGTGTGTGTGTGTGTGTGGTTTTCCTTGGCAGCCCACGTAGTGTGTTGCTTTGTGTGGTTGCATATAAATCGTACTCAAAAGTCTTGGGCATGTACACATAGCGTTCAAGTACAAACAAGCCTACAAGTACTATAAGTATCTTTCAAACTCCGAGTACATGGAATTGTGTATGCGAGTACGAGTGTAAATGTACATATACAGTCTCCAAAAACTATCGGCATATTTTAGATGTTGCACCATTGTGATTATTTACCTCTAAAAAAAACCCTACATGTTTGAGATTGAGTAACAGTGGCGATTGAAGTTGACTTTATTGCTTAAAGCTTAGAATCACAATGGTGCCATTATCTCCTAAAACGTGCAAGCACTGCAACACGCGACATTGCTGAAGAGTGTATACATTGCCAAGGAAAACCACAGTGTATGTATTATAATATGTATATAATATATATAGTTAATTTAAGAGATATTTCAAATGTAATTTTAATTCCCATTCATGATCAATCACTAACTTATTATGTATTTTCAGCTCTTTGGCTGCCAAATCAATAAACCGTTCATTATTATTATCATTATTAATGTGCAGACCAAGGCCAAGAGATATACATATTGGCCTTGGTGCAGACCATATGGAGCCGTGCGTACGCGAGTTGCGATATTTACACAAGTTACCCCTTCAATTCGTCTGGACCAGCCGTTTTCACAATTGGTGCGGGAATGGTGTACAGTTGGCCAATATGCTCCCCGGTAGTCACACTAAATTCTTCTAGGAAATAAAAAAAATCCAGTGAAATCCTGTTGTGGCAACTTGTAAAAATTTACCAAAATATTCCTTCGTACTTCCTCAATAACCAATTAAGGTAAATTTACAGTAAACCTGGGTTCACTAAAACGTATATATTAGTATGTTTTACCACTAATTAGGACCATTCTAATTAGTAAACCTGTTCATATCACCACTCTATCCCTCCAATGAACCTCAACACAACCCAAACCACCACTCTACCTCTTCATTGAACCTCCAACCCAACCCAAACCATCCATTCATTCATTTTTACCATACCAACAAAACCTATACAGTTCACCGGTACCCTACACTGTACTTCCATCGCACCACCACAACCCAACCCACGTCCCAAATAAATACACCATTACTCCCATCAACACCACCACCATTGAACCCAAAAGACTATTCTAACACACCAATAAATACACCATCACTCGTACCAACAACAACACCATCGAACCCAACAGACTATTCCCCCACACCACCACAACCCAAGACTCCATTAATGCACAATCACTCGCACCAAAACGTCTTTACCATTGAACCCAAAAGACACACCAACCTTCGCCATCACTCGAGTCGAGAATCTCATGACTAAACTTCACACGATTTCACCTTATTCTGTTGCAGTAACGATGACAGGAGAAGAGCAGGCAAAGTTGTACCAGGACGGGAGGTGTGTTGCTGGGTGGGGATCAGCCGGTGAAATGATCAGCCTTACACCTTACACCTCTCTGTGACCTCAGCCAGCACACCTTCACCAACATCAATGCGCACCTCCACAGCGTACACCCACACTATTGACTAATAGCCTAACTGCTTGTTAACAAATTCGACAGACTGACACTGGTTGATCCAATGATAAATAAATAATTCAGCTTTCTCTGTTCGTACAGGTACTCATTATATTATGTGAAAAAGCTTTTATTTAGATTAGTCAGTAGTTCTCTAGCTGGTCTGATATATCATCTCGTATCATTATAACTGTCGTAAAGCACTGAAGTTCGAACAGCTCATCAGTTTCACTATACGTAATGAAGCATACAGTGTTGTCTGTATTGACATTACTTATGAGTCTGTGATGTAGTATGTCAAATGAGAGGTTCATTATAATTCCTCCAATTGATGCTAATAAAAGAACTGGCAAATTGTTTTAATGCAGCTTTAGTATTTTTTCGATGTATGTCCGTCCAACTGGAGGAATCTGTAACCTGCACTTTGTCAACAAGTAGTCAAGTACTTTGGTAGTTTGGACCATATTCAAGAACATTCAGAGAGCATACGATGGCTCCATACAAAAACAATAGAGCCGTCGTACCGGTACCACACCATCGTATGCACCACAAATATTCTTTAATACGGTCCTTTGTTTCATAATCATAATAACTCCTCCAACCATTAATTGCCGTCCTACCCACCATGACAAGAGCATTGCTACCACCTCTACCAGTTTTTGGTCACTGTCTCACTCCCCTAAAATCTGCATGCAATAAATAGACTTAAGACTGCCATATTTCACAGCTCAGAACTTTATATGAAATCACAATCTATCCTTTTATTTGGCTGCAACAGATCATGAACAATTCCCATACTTCAAACAATTTACAGTAAACATAGCTTATAATTTCTTTCTGGAATGGGGAAGTGTTGTTCGAGTAAAATCTGTTTTATATCTGTTGTTTCTCACTCCCAAGCATGGACTTTCGACAAGTCTCTTCCTCCACCTCCTAGATTTTAAGTAGTCTTGGTTGAAGCAAAATATTCTATTAGTCTCCTTCTACGACACACAGGAGATATATGGTAGCTAGGCCTATTCTCGACATACCCGAACCTAGAGGGTCAGCTGTTTGAGCCTAATCATCTATCTGTATATTGTATTGCTGGCCTAGACCATGATGATACTGGAAAATTTATAGGCTATACTGACTGGCAGAAAAGGACACATTATACAACCAAATTCATTTTTATAGTTTATTTAGAGCATCTACAGGCACATCCTTCCCTATGGCACCTGGCCAAACAGACATCTATGATCAGTTGGTCTATTCCAAGCTACATAGACTTACAGCAGATACATCAAAGAATCAATTTCTCAAGATTTTCAGCAGTACAACTTATAAATAATAATAAAAGGTGTGAATATTTTATGGATTTTTTTTATTTTTGAGATATGATTTTATGTTATCTGCATATACTACAATAACCAATGAAGTGACAACACTGCAGACATTAATTAATCAACACGAGGAAATCCTTGACACACAGGAATTGTACATGAGTGAACATCGAGTAGGTATTATGTTGCAGAATTTAGTACTATTAATATAATAAATTTTGTGTATGTATATATAGAAGGCTTAACAAGTACTGTAAATTGATATATTAAGGTACCCTATGATGTAGTCAGGAAATTGGAGAGAAATGAGTACTCCAAATATTTCCACGAAACACTAACTATGTTTGTTTTGTGGCATGGTCAGGAGGAATCAGAAGCCTCCAATTATCATACACTAGCACAGGGCCCTTAAAACACATAGCTTTTCGGTGATCTTCTCTTTTCGTCTTTTTTATAGTAAAGGTGATGGCAGGTGAGGCTGTACTTGAATCAATGGTGATGGTCAAGGAAGAGTTTGTTGAAGGCAGTGCCACACTCAGCATCTGATAAGCAAACATGGAAAAAAAACGCTCATTGGAATTCATAAGGAAATAATTTTGAATTTATGTCCATCATTATTAATGCTAAAGTCTGGATTAGGAAACGGGCTATCAATATTCCCATTCATCATACCCTGCACAGCTTTTAGAATGAGTAACAATACTTTACTGTTGTATATTCAATGGTCAAGAGTTATAGTGTATTCCACATCGATAGTTTGTCAAAGTTTTAAGGTTTGGTCCGGACCCCATGAATTATTTTCATATACTGTACTATAGGAAGAGTAGTGATGCCTAAGTATATAATTAATTAAACAAAATTAAATTAAACTAAACTTAAAATTACAATGTGATAAATTCTTACACCTTGAATGTTTTTTCATAGCTTCAAGTTCTCCTTTTATTTCGGGAACTTCTTCTGCGGTGTTGGTGATTGCTACAGAATGTTTCCTGGCCACTGCTTCTCCCACTTGCTGGCAGCCATTGGTGGAACACACTAGCGAGACACTCAACATATTATGTCCTCCTTCTCCAGTTCCTTGTGGCATCCCTGTGATCGATATTCCAAACTAAGATTTTTTTTTATTCATCTCAGATAATTTTAGAAGGGGATTGTAAAGAACCTGAAGGTCTTGGATTTCCCGTATTCAACATCATACAGGTCGTCTTTGGTTATCTCTCATGTTTACAAACTGAGATGGACATAATGCCTAAATATTTATCATGTACTGTAGCAAACACCAAACGTTATTGAGGGCATAGGTTAAGTAATGTCCATAGCATAATACAGGTAATTATCTTTTCTGAATATATACCCTGAATATAGCCCACCTGTTGTTGTATACCTTGGTGTCTGTACGAGCCATCCAGCCGGCTCAACCCTGACCCCATTGCCTCGAATGTGGCTGCCACGGCTAATTGAACTTGGACTTGGGCTGGGAGTGCTGGATTGAAGGTGAGAGCGGCCTGATTGAAGGTGAGAGCGGCCTGATTGAAGGTGAGGAGGGCGGCGGAAAGCAAGGAGGAGAAGGAGAAGGTCGAGTAGCAGCTCCAGCACCTCCATCAGACTCACCATCGAAACCCCGACGAAGAGACCCAACGAACCACCCAAGTTACTGAGTAGTGACTCCCACTGGTCACATAGGAACACACACCACTCGTATTAACACACACACATCACTCATAATAATACCCACACACACATACAAACAAACTAACAAACAAACACACACACTACTCATGTTAACACTAACACACACACACACACACACACACACAGACTAGCATACAAACACACACCACTCATATTAACACACACACACACATACAAACACACTAACAAACAAACACACACGCCACTCATACACACACACACACAAACTGACACTACACCTGTTGAACTTATTATAAAAATGCTCGTATATACATTGGCTACTTGATAGTGACACTGACTGTACACTGCCTGGATGAAAATTACACAACAAAAGTAATACTGTTCTTACCTATATATAAGTGCTGGGGAATACCACCACCAATGAAAATGTATGTATCTCATTGTTTGTATGTATGTGTGTGTGTGTGTGTGTATGATACTAACGGTGTATGTGGGACTCTCCTGGATGAGACGGTACGATGGAGACTCAAGGTACACGTGCACCACTGCCAGGTCCGACTCCCTGTACCGTACCAGTCCAGTCCAATCCAATCCAGTCCAATCAGGGTGTTGATTAGTGAGTGGTGATGTGGACAAACGTATAGGCCAAGGTGTTATAATAATGTAGTTGCCAGCACTTATAACTGGTACAGGACAAGAAGACTGATAACTCTTGATTGTACAAGTTATAAGTGCTGGCATTTGTACACTCGCAATCCAAAATTTGTAACTAGGCTTGCTTCGAATAGCCTGATCGAGTATTAAGCGAGCTCAAGCAAATATGAAACAGGATAAGCGTTGTAATTGGTTCACTACTATGTTAAATGATTCGAAACTTCAACAAGACCTGTGGATACAAATTTTGGATTGCGAGTGTACAACGATATAACCAATTTAATTAATGACAACTTACGGTAAATGTAATATACAGTATAAAGATTAATTTATATCAATACATTACCCTGAGAAAAATATAATTATCAAGTGAGTTGCATTTAAAAATAATATGAAGAAAAATGGTTAATAAAGCAAAAATGAAGTAAAGGACAAAAAAAAAAAAAAGATAACAGAAGGAAAAAGTGAGAAACATTATTACAAATACGTACAGTAGGAAAATACACTCCAGACCAACAAATATATTAATAATAATAAACTTTGATGCACTCACTCGGAACAAAAGCTGTTAACTGGCTTTCTGTGTTGATGAAGGAGGGAGTAGTAGCCTGGGTTGAGTTTGCTGGTGGTCACTTGGGTGTGGTATTCAGTCTCTCTAAAGGTAAGTACACACTGAGATACAAAGCCTAAGGACTGTCTCTCGACTTTGTATCTCGGTGTATACTAGGCTTAAGGGGGAGTGATGGTCAAAATATATACAGTATAGCATAGACGATGGTGGGTGGCATGAGCATAAGTAATTGGAGGAGGATTGATTGATTGATATTATATAGGTGCAGCAACAGCGAGGTCATAATAGCATCAGACATACAGTAAGTAATTGGCAGTTGGTAATAGTGATATAATCCAATGTGTTTGTTGTGTGGACTGTGTGAAGGAGTGAGATGTGTTTGTGTGGAGTGGGTGAAGGTGTGTAAGTAGTGTGCTAGGACTGTGTGAATGAGTGTGATGGGTTTGTATGAACAGTAAAAATGAGTGTGATGTGTTTGTATGAAGTACGTGAAGATGAGGCCAGTGTGGAGATAATTACTTGATGCCATGGATGTTGTGTTATGAGCTGACTAACTAACTAACTGACTGACCTGCATGGCTCGGGACAGTCACAGTGAAGGTGCCCGTGGAGATAGTCCCAGTCTACCAGATCCACACACAACTCTGTATAGTATGGAAAGTCAGTCCTCGATTGTTTACCCAAGCTAGCTATGCCATAATACAGACAAAACCTTATATACTGAGGAACCCCTATAGCTGTTTCTAGGCACAATGTATGTAGAATTTTAGAGGAATAATAATAGACCTTTAATATGGCAAAACAAAACAAAAAATCACAGGAAGAGGGCAAGGCATAGTTGCTGAGGACTCCTCCAATTTGTGTACAGTCAAAAGAATAGGAATCTCCAATTTCAATTTACCGACAACCTATTAGGTGGATCCAATTGTGTGTCCTTATATTACTGACTTTGTGTGGTGTTGAAATGAGAGCATCGGTGCAGTGGATGTGAGTCAGAGTTGTTGTTGTTGTTATTGTTGTGGTGGAGGTTTGCATACACAGGACTGACCCCCACATAGCACCAACACCTGGCCCGGTACTCCCTCTCCACACACACCTGTCGACACACCTGCAGCGAGACAAGGAAGGATCACTGTAGCAAAGGATTTTACCTGAAAGACAAGCCTGAGAGAGTTAATTAAGGAGATAGATAGTGGTATACTTTGGTGGGAACATACAAAATTATTAAGAGTACCTTGACTTCTCCAAAGTATACCATGCAGGAAACAAGACTAGCAAAACAAAAAAATAATGGTGGTCTGTTGCTTGGAATCGTTCATAGGGATCAGTTGCTCCAGATTTACCAGCACTGTATAATACTGTAGGCTACTTCCCCTTCTTAATCCTTTCGTTTCACAGTACACAAAACGAACGAACTACTTGGCCAATAATATACAGTACAAGGAAAGACACATGGGTGGTGGGTGGGGCTCTGGGACGATCTCTGGTAAACAAAGTCGCGGTGTAAAAAATCCTGCATCGGGTGAATGAAAGGGAGCAGTCAATCTGGTCCTGTTTCCTGGCATACTTTGCAGGAATCGAGACTCCAATGTACCAAAAGTATCCTATCCATTTGACTGTTCATATGATCGTCAACAACACCATATATATTCTTGCATACCAATTAATTAATATACAGTACCATGGCAGAGTAGTGGAGAAGTGGGTGAGGTGAGTGTCGACAGCGTCCATGGGGCTCACCAGCACGAATGAACACAGTCTGTGGAGGAAGGAAGAAAGGAAGGATGCAGTTACTTACTTTCATCACAATACTAACTTGTTCATTATACGCATTCATTGACGTTTGTTTGTTTGAGAAGGAATTGAATCGTGCACTAACACACCCAACTTACATATAATGACTCTCTCTCTCTCTCACACACACACACACGCACGAAAGACACTCACCCTACTGACTGAAATGGATGATGCCCCTGGACCAACATTGAAGCCTTCCTCTTGGGGTAACGGGAGGCGTCGACCACTATGTACCACCACCCTCAACCCCAACTCCGGTGTCAACAGGTTCAGGCCAGCCACCACATTCACTGTCACCCTCAGACCGTACTAGTATAGAGAGACACAACCATGCACCCTATTATAGACCCATAGATTATGAGAGCACAATGCAATACCTAACAAATTAATTAAAAAAAAAACTGTATTGAGGAAAATGTAACTCGATGTTTTTAATGAGTAGGATACACAGACAATGATGCAACAAGAAAAGTGGAAAGTGATGAAGGGCTTAGGAAAGATGCGGCAAGAATCTGAATACCTGTAGGTGTGAAAATAAATAAGTGTGAAAAATAAATAGGTGTGAAAATAAAGAAAGAACCACTGTAGAAAATTCACGACACCATTGTTATAAAAGGCGAGGAATCGTTATCAACTTAATACTAGATTGAATAATTTATGGCATCCCTGTGTGTGTGTGTGTGTGTGTTGAATTTTCCGTGGGCATATATATTGTTGCATACTTTGGGTCCGGTGCGTGTTGTTGTCCTGGGTAGCGGTGGCTGCTGGGGGTCAGGTGGTGGGTTGCTGAGACTCGAGTTGATCTGAGGGGCAAGGTTGAAGGTGTAACACATGCCCTGGTTGTCACTCGGCCACATGTAGAACGACCTGTTGAGTCACTCACATCTTTATATAGAACCTTATGACTTATGGTACGAGTTATATAAATGTTTTGGGCAGAGGAAAAAAAAGTATTTCCACATAAATCAAATCTCACTATTAGTCCATGATTATTAGGTAAGATATCAGGCGTTGTTTTAGGGGAATATTTGAGGTTGACATAAGCTTTGGGGAAATCCAAAGAGTTTGTCCTCTAATATTGAAAGTTTATTATAGTTTAGATACAGATACATAGATAGATAAGGTTTAGAAATGGTTTAGAAACATAATACAATTATAATAATAATATATACATAAGAAATAAAAAATAATATAAGAAAGTAAAAATAACCAACCAACTAACCTGAAGTCGCACAGTTCATTGTCAAAAGTACAGGAGTGTATGAAGTCACTGGCGGGTAGAGAGTATTGTTGTTGGTCAGCGTGTGAGGGAGAGTAGAGGATGGAGAGGTCACCAAAGTCTGCACGGTGTCGCAACAACATCAGCCTCAGGGTCGTGTTGTCCAGCCGACCCTCAGCCCAGTCATCCAGCCCTGTATGTGTGCGTGTACGAGAAATGGATACTGTACAGTATATCTAAAGAAATGACCTCGAAGCAGTCTTATGATTCATGTAAGTCATATTGAGTTCTAAGAGAGATAAAACAAAAATGAGTGACCTAATCAACTTTTACACTAAACATTTGTTTATCCAATCACAATTCCCCATGAGCCTTATTATCCAATCCTGTACTGATGGTGGGAGGAGAGAAAGAACAGATTATTTTGTATTGTTTTCCTAGAATGCAAAGCAAAGCAAGACAAACTGTACAAAAAGAGTTGCACAAGTACAGTAGGTAATGAAATTATCAATGAATAAACACTGGTACACATACACAAAACACAAATTTAAAGTACAGTACATAAATTGAACAGACTTGAAAAATAATTACATAGCAACACCACAAACCCTGTCTCAAAACTTCGTCTGATCGTCGTGTTTTGAGTATAGTGTATAGGTAACCGGTAAGAACATATTATAGACACACTGTAACTACCCGATCCGAACGACTAGGAATACGGTTAAAAAACTCACATGGTGTTGGCCAGCAAGTGTCTGTTGTCCCTCCACACTTGGAACACAGAAACCCAGGCTGAGTGGTGACTTCTTGGTAACCTGGAAACAAACAAAACAAACAAATATCAGTGTCTACAGTATGGGGGCCATCCATCTCTTAGGGGATCCTGTGATGTAGTCTGAAAATTGGAAATAAAGGAGTGCTTTGAATATTGCCACAAAACACCACCTATACCGAAGGAGCTTGTTTCGCGGCATAGTCAAGAAGAATCAGAAGTCTTCAATTCCCATTCACGATCACAGGGTCCTTAAGGGGAGAATCAGGGAGATTCTAGTTTGTAAATTGGAAGGTTACTGATTCTTCCTATGTAGGAACACCCACACCCACAATGGTACTAATAGGGGGATCTATTTCTTGAAAGAATTAGACCTTCCAATTCACCAACAAAAGAATCTCCCCTTAAACTGAAATTTGGTGACTGAGAACTCGACTTAAACTCTTCAGTGTGTGTTCCAAGGTATTTATTATTTAAGGTGGTCATACATTGGGTGAATTGGAGCACTATTGATTCCTCTAACTGATACCAGGAAACATAATACCTCTATATACGAATAAGGGACTGTTGTGCTGCACTGTTTGGAGGAGTTAGTAGACTCTGAATTCACTCATAATAAATGCCCTCCCCCCCCCCCCAATAAATTAATAGATTCTTAGGTTCTTTCTATGCTTACTTGTGAGATTGTGGTCGTAGCATCCCCAGTGGTCACAGAACACACCAGCCTGACACAGAACACTCCAATGGGACAACTCTTGGAACCCAGCTGCACACACACATAGTCATCATTATTAACAACATTGGATTATTACTAATATTATGACAATGAAAATTTATAATGATTTTCACATCAGCTATAGTGCACGTCTATTATATGGCATCCTCATATCCACCTCTATACACCATTCCATTTATCACTCCTTTGTCACATAACATTTTCCAGACTTCACACATCTGCAGTGGACTATATAAAAAGACTGGAATGGATGAACTGACAGCCGCTTACCACACGTATCTTGCTGGTTGAGGGTCTGCTGGGATAAGTCAGCAGCGTGGCGGAGTTTCAGGAGATCTCTGTAGTGTTGGCTGCATTGTGTCCTCAGACTGTGAACAGCCTCCAGCACAGTTACGTCCTCTGTTGCCAACACCACACGGACAGTGACGTTCACATTAGAATTTCATGAGGACAACTCGAGTTAGAAATAGAGGAAAGACAAACGACTACACTTCGACTAGACAGTAAATAAATAAGGGCCCTGGATAGGAGTATATAAGGGCCCTGGATAGGAGTAAATAAGGTCACTGGATAAGATATAACTTAATCAAGATCAGTGTCATGGTGTGGCCTATAGTGTCATAAGCCAACCTAGTTAATGGTGTCATCTATTGGTATACTTATGGCTTAAGAAGTTAAGTAAGAAATGGGCTTAGGTGTTATAACATACCGCAGTAGAGGTTTAGTAGGTGTTGTATAGAGGGGCAGTGCAGGTGTTGTTGGTGATGGGGGTGACACAGAAATCTGGGGTTGATACAGCCTCCTCCTCCCTCTCCACAGTCCAGGTAACCCCGAGGACACTCACCACTCAGCAAGCCCTCCTCAGCTGTAACACCACCCACCCACCCATCACACAAGGTACATACAGTTGGCGACACATCAAACAGACACACTTGAAATGGGGTCCCTCATAGAGTATAAGGTCAAAGCATTGCAGCTCCATCAGATAGGAAGGAACGCATTAATCTGTCTATGTGGGTGTTTTTCTTACAATGGTAAATTATTATACAAAAGGAATAACTTACATTAAACCCACTTCACAAGTCTTTGGTGAGTTAAAATTTTTAGTTTGCGAATATTGCTATAAAATAAGAATCACATACAATCCAAATAATGTTAGTGTAAGATCACCACCAGCTTCCCCCCTTCCAACTCACATACACATCTATATCCAGTCAAGGTATATCAGGTCCTGCAGGCATATAAATTCTGTGCAACTTACAGCAGTTGTGGTTTGAAGGACAGGTGTGGCAAGACAGGTGTTGTGGGGTGCAGGTATGATTGTGGTCACAGAGCAGCGCCCCAGATACGCACGCATCTGTTGGTATAAAATCTTTCGGCTACTATGGACAGTGGGTGTACAGTTACGAGCACTATTAAGTATTCAGGTGTGCTTCAAATACCTAGAGACAGTAAATAAATGCACAATAAGATCTCCATTGGAGTAAGTTTGTTGGTGAATTGAACTGTCAAAGCTTCAACCACAGCTGTATATTTATTATTGCTCTTAACTGTACATACTATCATGGTCACAAGTCCTGATGTTTCTAGACTCTAGAGTAATTAAAAAACAATAAATAATAACAAACAATAAAACTCTATCACTAGCATAGCAAGACACTGAACTCTTATGGTAGAAATTTATAACATTTTTCCTGAGACTGTACAGTACAGTACATACATACATACAGTACGTACAGTTGTCCACAGGAATTCTTACACAGGTTATATGGAAAAAGAGGTCATTATTCTGGAAGTATGGTAATGAAAGGTCTACCAAGTGTCTCAGTGATTGCAAAACAACCAACCTAATTATATTGTTGTATTGCAATCACATAGTGTTATATCTTCTATATGTTATAAGCCCTCGAAAACAACAACATGTGTATGAATTCTTGTGGCAAATAGTACATACATACATACCACAGTTGATTTCATCCTCTCCCAGTGTACAGTCTTGTTCTCCGTCACACCGATATTGTCCCGTCACACACCGACTGTCCTCACACTTGAAGTAGCCAGGGGGACAAGTCTCCACGGCAGCCCCTGCAACCACAACATAACACAGGGTTTACTTGGTCTGGAAAATTATCTACACAGTGAAGCATTCCCATATTATACTGTACTTATATATTTGTTCTTATTATGGTAATAAAATCAAACTACAAATGAAAAATGGACACTATGCAAATACAGTCTTATTAGGAAATAATCCAGAAAAATAATCACTCTCTCTGTCAATCATAGTTGCTAAGACTCAGAGATACGACTCTTTCAGACTCACCGCACATCACCTCGTCCACCCCGTTAGAACAGTCAGCCCTGCCATCACACAACTGCTCCAGGGGAACACAACGAGACTCCCAAAAGTCCTGGCACAGTAACCCATTCAAACACCCACCTGCAACGCAAATATTAGCGGTCAGTTTTACGTAGATATTTCCTAAATTGTTCCTGCTTCTTTCATGAAGACATTATAAAGACACAGATCCATAATGAGGTTAGTCAGTCAGGAGTTTGTGAACAATATCCTGCCTGTCATATCAAACTTGGGAACAACCCATACAAATCAAAGTATCAGCTTCAGTGAACTCGACCCATCATGGCATCATCGTCATCATCATCATCACACTCACTGCAATCTCGTTCGTCCTCAGCGCCGTCACAGTCCGCTACACCATCACATTTTCGGTTAGGGTGGAGACAACGGCCGTCTTGGCAGTGCATCACTCCACTACTACAGTTGTCTGCAATGAAAGGAGAATGTTTGGAAAATGTAAGGTTTTGTCTCATTCAGTGTCATTAATTCACAGAAAAATATAATTAATTAATATTTTTGTACAGTTTTCTAAAAATAGGAAGGATAGCACATTTAGGTATCCTACAGCACATTTTTCTGAAGTAATTTTTTGGCAACTCCCTCAGTAACAAAAAAACTGTAAAAATACTACAGTACATCACATAAAATTATTTCCCATTCCTTCATGCAAGTATTATCCTTGGCCAACTAAATATAAATGTATAATTCCTGTCTCATTTTTTGTCTGCTGAGGAACACAAGTTAAATAGTGTTGAAGACAGACAACAATAATGTGTTCTCGAGTCCACAAGTTTTCAGATTCATAGTAAACCATTAGAGGCTATTGCATTTTATTGACGATGCAAAAAATAACAGTTCACACAACAGACTGGTGAGACGAACAAAACTCTTGACCTATGACTTGACCTTGGGGGGAGAATACATATCAATGACCCACGTGATGCATGTAGAAGGGTAAAAAAATGAGTCCTTAAAATATTGCCACGAAACACCACCTATATGGAAGGTGCTTGTTTCGTGGCAAAGTCAGGAGGAATCAGAAGCCTCCAATTATTATACACCATCACAGGGTTCTTGATTAAAACCTGCTGGTACTACAAAAAAGTCTACAATACTCACTACAGTCCATCTCGTCGTCTGCATCCTCACAATCATCTACACCGTCACACCGGAATATATCCCTCACACATCTGATGAACACAAGACAAGAGTACCTGTATTATTTTCCCCTAATGAGGTACTTTAGGCATAATTTTATTGGTTTAGGATGTTACATTTTGTAACTGTATTTCAAAACACACTGTATTAATTACCATGTTGTTATTTTTGAAATTGTGTCCAGATATGACTAATGTGTTCATAAAAAGGTGATGATAGCCTACTTACTTTCCATTTTTACAGGCAAAGAATCCCTCGTCACACTGTGGCACTGTCAACAAAACATATCTTCAATAATTATTAAATGACAGATGTCGGGTTGTCAGTTTTAATTCTTCTGTAAATATCACCTGTGTTCAAAATGATTTACAAATAAACCAAATAGTTGATAGCCTAAGCCCTAGTCACACAATCGTCAGGACGAGACAATGAAACTATTATTTCCGTCTCATGAAAATTTTGTTCAAATTTTGTTCAATGTTTATCAACACAAAAATATCTCCATTATCACAGACATTTTATTTTTTCATGTTTGTACTACATAAATATTATCTCATTTTTATTGTTTTAATGAAGTTATTGAAAAAATGTCAATGTTTGCATTTTCAAATGCTTGTTTCAAAGTAAACAAAATCATAACAGCTCCTATTTCATGCAAATGAAGTAATTTAAGTGAAGTTTTGGCTAAATGCACGGGTAACCTACTCTTCATCCTGGAGCATGTTTACAAAAGTAGATATATGCCTCGTTGTAATCTATAAAAATAAATAATTACCAGGAGTCTATTTCACAGTAACCGATTTTACAAAATACATCTAACTCGGCCAACACTGTTCCCCTGTTAAATCCGCTGGCGTTCACACGCAACCCTTCAGTTAGTTACCCCGGAAACCGGGGTTTAATATGGAAATTGGGAAACGGAGTGATGGCCGAGTTAGATGTATTTTGTAAAATCTTCCCCGCGATAATTACTGATACGTCGTACGTCTGTATTTTAAGATGTTATTATGAAACGTGCACCATTGAAATTGTAACAGGCACTTTTGAAAAAAAAAAAAAAAAAAAAAAAAAAAAAAAAAAAAAAAAAAAGGAAAATAGTCGCCATATTTAGTCGGTCTCAAATTATATAGAAGGGCCCGACTGAAAGAGCATTATTTCTCAAGCAGAAATAATAGCAAAAACCCACAAGATCAAGATAAAAACAAATATATATATTGGTGTATGAGGTGCAAAATAAAGATTAAGATATAAGGTGCCGTTGTAAAGGCAATATTTCCCATCAACCATTGAAATTGTAACAAGTATTTTTGGGAATAGAAAATTGTAAAGTAAAAAGGGAAATAGATTAAGATAAAATATATATATATATAAGTTTATAAGGTGCCGTTGTAAAGTCAATATTTCCCATCAACAACATAACCAAAAAAAGGCTTGCTGTCAAATCTTCAGTGATACACAGTCAAGTTATCAGGAACATCACAGACCTCGGCCATAAATCACTAGAGTTCAGCTGTAGTTTATCTTACTGTGGTGCTTACGAATCTCCCCTACACAAACGACTGCGAACTGGGTCTAAAGTAGAGAATTATATAATGACTCACCACACAGCTGCTCGTCCGTGGCGTTGGAGCAATGTACGATGCCGTCACAGCGTTGGTGTTGGTAAATACAGCGTTGGTCCTCAGAACACAACCATCTGCCCTCCGCACACCGCTCTGCAACAACAACTTTCATTCTACCCTCTCCGTTTTATGTTTTATACACCATTATTCTTGTCATCCCTAATCACATCACACTGCAACACATCTTCAACTTTAATTTTATACCCTATCCGTTTTACATTTGTTTTATATCACATCACAATGCCACACCAACATTTGTGCTCTCCCTATACTACAAACTACGCTGCTCTGCAATTTAACCTTTTCATAATATATATAAATATTTTACCTTTTCTCTTGTTCATGCATAATACCACTCTTTCTCCACTCGATGTTTTGTCCTGCCTATAACACGTCTCCTGCTGAATAGGGACGACGCAACAACAGGTCTCCATGACTCACTCACCACAGGCCAGTTCGTCGTGCCCCAAGAAGCAGTCATCGTGGGCGTCACAGAGGAGGGAGGGGTGGAGGCAGCGATCGTCCTCACACACGTTAACCTCACTCTCCTTGCAGCTCCCCTCAATCTCTGTATGTGTTGTGTGTGTGTGTGTGTGTTATGAAAATAGTAGATTAATTCCAGCAACAGTTCGGTTTATATGAAGAGCAAGGAAAGGAAGGGTGTAGTCGAAGAGTTGACAGCGAATGAATAAGCTGGACTGAAAGGACATCACATTTCCTTTTAGATATTTTTTCCTTTCCTGAGATCTGATGAAATTATTCTATCACATTTATTTGACCTTTCTAAACACTCAACACTCAACACACATACCCTGCTTTATGTTTCGTGTAATGTTTCAGTCCTTTGGCTTATATATAATCTATTTAAGTTTATTATGACTTACAGGTATAGTGCTGAGTCGTATCAGTCAGTGTGAGTTCAAAGAAAATGAAAGATAGAAATGAATGAAATAGATGTTGTAGTGGTAGAGAACTGAAATATAACATTTACTCACGGCAGCTGTCCTCATCAGACCCATCTTGACAGTCAGGTAGACCATCACACACCTGCCCAGACTCCACACACACCTTCTCCTCCTGACAGTGGTGGCTCCTGCCCAAACACCTACCTGTATGTACACTTTTCTTACCACCACTTCCTACACACACACACACACACACACACACACACATACACTTCACTCGGCATTAAAACTTACACACCTGGACAGTAACAAACATATAAAATTTATGCTACTAAAAACCTTTTCAGTTCAAGAACATACAATGTTGAATTTGGCAAATATTATATTCTTGCACTTTATTGTGGATTAAACAATTGATTTTACTCTTCTTAAAATTCCGCGAGAGTGGATATGAAGATGTACATGAATTAGAAGGGAAGCATCAATGGAAATACAATAAATAAAGTAATATAAGGCTCTTACTGCAGTTGCGTTCATCGTCAGCATCTGGACAGTGAGCTACACCATCACATTGTAGGTGTTGTGGGATGCAGGTGTTGCCATCACAGTGGTATAACCCTTCACCACACTCATCTGTCAACACCACCATCACCAAAGTAAACATATCTTCCATAGAAACGTTTTAACACAAATTATCGATTGCTCATCATTAGTATACAGCTACTGATTGAAGTTTTTATTAACATGGTAGGTATCACTCTCACAACAAATTTTTCCTGCCAATCTCTTGCATTTATTGTGCCTGCATGTCATAGCTAAAAGCGTTCTAAATTATATAGAACCCCATTTGTGAAACATTCATGTATATGTGTACTTACCCACAATATGTTAAAAAAAATTACTCCACTACTTCTCACACTGCATGGCGGTGGAACGAACTACATGTACACTTAACAAGAACAATAATTACGATAAAACCTTGAGGCTGAGGCCGGAGCTAACAACCTGAGTAAGGTAGTTGTTCCTCAACCTACTCACCTACTCATCCACTTCCATGTCCCATAACTTCTTTATCTCTCCTCCACTTCCTTCTCTCTCCTTCACTTCCTCCACTATTACACTTCTCCCTCTTATCTCCATCACCTACTCCTTTATTTATACTCACTTCTCTACCCTCCACTTCTTCGTCCATTAGACCTTCTCCTCTCCCCTCCATCACTACTAAATAATACTCCCTTCTCTCCCAGGCCACTTCCTCTTGTAGACCTTCTCCTCTCCCCCCTCCACCTCTGCCAACCTACCACAATTATCCTCATCATCAGAGATGGAACAATCGCCTCGTCCATCACACCTCAAGTGGGGATGTAAACAGACATAGCTCCACCAGTCGTAACACAGATGGTGACTCTCAGGGCACTCCTCCTCCACACCCGATGATGCTGGTGGCAAGGAAGGAAGGAAGGAAGGAAGGAAGGAAGGAAGGAAGGAAGGAAGGAAGGAAGGAAGGAAGGAAGGAAGGAAGGAAGGAAGGAAGGAAGGAAGGAAGGAAGGAAGGAAGGAAAAGGAAAAGGAAAAGGAAAAGGAAAAGGAAAAGGAAAAGGAAAAGGAAAAGGAAGGAAGGAAGGAAGGAAGGAAGGAAGGAAGGAAGGAAATGGAAAAGGAAAAGGAAAAGGAAAAGGAAGGAAGGAAGGAAGGAAGGAGAGAAGGTTCAGATGGTGTTAAGTTGGTCATAGTCTCGTATCACACCTTTATGTAAGCAGTGTTCAATTCATTATACAATTGGTGTAGTTAGACTGTAAAATGTATAAATACACTGTTGATCTTTAAGGCAACACTAGTATACATTGGCAGCATAAACTCGCAGAATGACTGATTGAATAAACTGGTCAATTAGGATGCAAGAAAATACTGGTAGCATAAGCCTGGTATACAGCAGACTGGTAGATCAATCCCAGTAGAATGAATTGTCAGGAGAACTGACAATAAACTGGCATAACAAAGTGGCAAAATCTACTGGCATAGATATAAATAATGGTAAACACATTCTGTTCATACTCACTGCAGTTCAGTTCGTCATCACCGTCTGTACAATCAATGAGGCCGTCACAACGCAGGTGTAGAGGGAGGCAGGTGTTGTCCTCACAGTGATACAACCCTTCACCACACTCCTCTGTCAAACACCAACATCAACTATAATTAATTAACTTGTAGACTTGAGTTGCCTTCAGTCAATATATGTGTCAGTGTTGTAATAGCTGTGTTATACTCTTATGAATATTGCTGCAACATATACTTGAACGCAGAGTAGTATTAGATGTGTATGAGCTCCATGTATTATAATTATATTAGATGTGTATGAGCTCCATGTATTATAATTATATACTAAATTGAGGCCAAAATGGAGGTTTTACTGGATGTTTTATAATCTATACCTGGAGGTTATACACTGGATGTTATATAATCGAAGCAAATCACCTATACTTGTATAATATAGAAATTGTCTTTTTCTTTTTATACTATGGAAGAATCAGTAGCCTCTATTTTGCAGACAATTTAATATAATACACGGAGCTCCTACACATCTAAAACTAATCTAATACTAATTTATAATCCCCATAATGATAAGAGAGAGACATGGTTAAAAAAAATTACGTAATCCCCATAATGAGACCCAAATAGTTAAAAAAACAAAAACATGAAGGAAAAACCTTCAAAAGCTCCGGCTCTGAATGATTCAAGTGAAATAATAAAATATCCATATGTAAAGGTCTCAAAAATATTAATTATGTTTTATCTGGATTTTCGTATTCATATGGTTATATTGAAATTTTGAAAATGAACCCTTTTTATTGAGGGTGAACCCCTCGGTTGAACCCCCTCTCGGTTGAAAAAATGATTCAATGTCGGTAAAAGAAAATGGATCGTAGGAAGAGAGTGAGTGAGTGAGTCAGTTGAACCCCTTTTAAAATGTGGTCGCCCCAAGAACAAGAAGAACAAGAACAATAATTACGATAAGACCTACTTGAGCTCTCGGCTTAGGCAATGATAGAGACGGCATTGGCTTAGGCCGGAGCTAAACACACACACACATTACGTACCGCAGTTCATCTCGTCGGTGTTGTCGGTACAGTCGTTCCTGCCGTCACAACGTAAGGTGTGGTGAAGACAACGTCCATCACACAACATCTCACCACTAACAACATCACACTCCTCCTCAGACTCTACACATTCTCCTATGTACACAAATTATCATCATTGTCATTATTCTCCTCCTCCTTCTTAACATTATTATTATCATCATTCATTGTTATCTAGCATTATCCTCGTAATTATTCTCCTCCTTCTCCTTATCATAATAATAATAATAATAATAATAATAATCATCATCACCATCATCATTATCATTATTATTCTCATCATCATCATCATTATCAGTCATTTTTCTTCTTCTTTTCCTCCTTTTCACGTGCTAACCTTCAAAGTCATACATACAGAGTTCCTAGAGTAGAGGAAGAGTTTATCTAGGTAATATTTCGTAATCTTCATGCAAGGTAAATTACTGTAAGGAGAAGTTAATCAATTTGTTATAGACATTGTTGCCAGTTGAGATAAATAAATTATTTTGATATATACGTTGTTGCAAATTAAGATAAATAAACTATTTTGATATAGACATTGTTGCCAGTTATAGGATAAGTTAATTATTTTGATATGGACATGGTTACCAGTTAACTATTTTGAAATGGACATTGTACGTTGCTCACCACAGGCTACTTCATCACTACCGTCAATACACTGAGGTCTGCCGTCACAGCGAAGGTAATGACGAATACAACGTCCGTCATCACACCTCCACGAACCTTCCTTACACTCCACTGAAACAACAAGTGGTGGTATACAGTCATATATAGGGTCGATTCCACAGTCGTTCGTAGTGGTTTGTAAGCACGCAAACGAAATAATATTGGTCGTGTTAATTAATGACTTTGGGTGAATTATTTAATGAATTTGGTGAGTAAACTATACTGTGATCATCATTATCTAACTGTTGGATAGATTTTGTGAAAATATATTTGTGTTGCATAGATTTGGGAAAATAATGAAGCCTTACAAGTGTGGTTGGTTGGTTGGGAAGCTAATAAACCAATACCACTATGGAATCAGCTCATGGTCAATAGTCCTGCAACACCTTCCAATGAGATGGCTTCAAAAAATGATCCGAAACTATAGTAGCTGTTGGTCTCTGCAATATTGGTTCATAAGATTCACTCAAATGGCTCGCTTTTATCCACCAGGTTGCAGGACTTTTGACCATGACTGTACAACGATTAGTTCTGCTGAGGCCAACCCACAAAATGTCAGAAAATGTTGTTATTATTAAGCTACTTCTTGGAGGAAATGGCTCTTCCTCGCTGAATTCACATTGCAAAAGAATACGAACTGAGCAACGAAGACCAACTTTCTTAAGAACTAGTTTAATATTACCACCCACACTATTATATTTAGCCTTGACCTGCCACCAGATTCAGTAGCACAAAAGTTAGTTCTGAAACCAAACGTAATTAAGTGATGAAGTGGTTAGCTCTCATACTGGAAATAACACAGTGGTAATAATTTAAACATTACTTCATAAAACAATATGTGTTGAGAATAAGTTAACTACACACTGCCCGTGAATTCCTATTTTTTTTTTTTTTTTTTTTTTTTTTTTTTTACGCACTTTAAAGGGAAATTCTCTTGTCGGTGAAGTGGAAGGCTACTGATTCCTCCCAACTATACTAAGAAATAAACACCCTCAATGGTACTGATAGGGAATCTAGCTGTTTGTTTCGTGGCATAGTTTGGAGACATCAGCTAGAGACCTTCCTATTCACCAACAAATGAATCACTCACTCCTTATTGAAATCACCCCACAAGTAGCTAACTAACACCACTAACTAACTACTTTTACCCTAGGCTTCACTGGTTGTCCTCCTCCTTAAAGGTGAGCATTAATAAACAGACCCTCTAAACTCTAAAGGCAGTCAGTCAGTCAGTCCTCACCACAGTTGGCCTCGTCGTCGGAATGAAGACACTGGGGTTGACCATCACAGCGAAGGTGGTCAGATATACACACTTTCTTCGCCCCATAACACTGGTAGTATGACTCCCCGCAGCCTGTAACAACAAAAATATATACAAATACAAAACATAATACAAAGAATATATAAATACAAAATATATATAAATACAAAACACATACAAATACAATATATATATATATATATATATATATATATATATATATATATATATATATATATATATATATATATATATATATATATATATATATATATATATATATACAAAACATATACAAAACATATACAAATACATAACATATACAAATACATAACATATACAAATACATAACATATACAAATACATAACATATACACATATACAAAACATATACACATATACAAAACATAAACAAATATATACATCTGTCAGTCACCACATAGGCTACTTCAGATGACTCACTGCAATTGGTTTCTTCTTCGCCTCCGGGACAGTCTAGCCAGCCATTACAAGCGAGGTGTTCCCTGTAGCAGGTGACCCCGTCCTGACACTTCTCGTACCCTTCACTGCATTCGCCTTCACTCACCATACACACACGAGAGTGGGAATAACAAGCTCTATATATATTTCAATACGTGATTAGTATTATATTTACTAAGGGGGAAATATACAGTGTTGGTATATCCGGAGCAAATGATTCCTCTTAACCATTCCAAGCAACAGGACACCAATATTTTTGTTTATCTGGTCCTGTTTCCTGGCATATTTTGGAGGATTAAGGCTCTCCAATGTACCAAAAGTGTATTACCCCTTAATACGTAGTACATCATGAAGTTTTAAGGGAAGAATATCTTATTGGTATAGTATTTTTACATTAGCAAGTGAATATCTCATGACTTTGTGTTCCTTGTATTATGTTAATGTTGTTTCATGAGTAATGTCAGGTAATATATACTCTATACTTATGCCTCACCTTCGTCGCTGACTGTTGACATTTCTTCTGGTGGAAGCAGATCCACAGACCGCTGGAATGAAGAACAATATTGAAAGCTATGAACAGAGGAACAATAAAATAGACATGAAAACCAAGATGAAAGATGCAAAGAAATGGCTGAAGTCGAATAACTTTATCTATTTTTTTCTTAGCATATGAAAAAAAAATGTTTACAAGTATGATAACAATATAACACGTGTTACACGAGTGACATGTTGGCCAACGCACACATAAACTGTAAACTCATGGCCCTTACTTACCCAGCCAGAAAGCAAATGATTTCCTTACCGTTTCATTAGTTTCTTTCATCAACAACAGACTCTGCATTACATTCCTTCTCATCTTCTCAACGCTATATTCTTCTTCAGCCTTTATGTTGTCGTCTTTTGTATCCCTTTCATTGTTCTCTTCAAGCAGCTCTAAATCACCCACTTCACCTTTTCCAACAGTTTCTTGAGTAATGTCTTCATCAGGTCGTCTAGTTTGTGTAGGTTCGGTCGTTCTGCTTTGGGTAACAACTTTTATCCTGGACGACTCGAGTAGTGTTGTTGTTTGGTGGAGGCGATGCAGAGATGATGTTCTTCCTCGCCTCGACCCCCTCTCATCTCTTACCATGTGCTGACTATCATATCGTCTGCCCACTGTTGATTTAAGCTTTTCCTCGTCCTCCGCAAGTCTGTGGTATTGCGTTTTTCCACGTCTAGTACGAGGGATCTCTGGCAGTGTTCGGTGCTTTGTGGGTTGATCTGTGTTCTGTACATATGACATCTTTCCACTCGTTCTGAGAGGGGCCACATTTCTACCAGGACACACACCAGCTACAGGAAGGTCAAGGAAGAAAGTTAATACATATTGTACTATCTATAATATTATGTGGACACAAGATATATCATTACACTATACATCATTCATTAATTTGACAAGTTTAGTGAATGAAGAGAGTAGCCTATATTGTAGCGCCACTGTACCGTACAATATAAATACTCACTGTTCGTCCTTTTTCCGTCAGCACACTCAGTCTCATCCTCACTCTCTGCTAACATCCTTCCAGACATCTTTAACGCTGTCCCTTCTTTGTCACATGCTGAAAAAAGTTGTCGTTGCTTGTGTTCAATGACATATATTACAGAGTGAATGATAAGAGAGAGTCAAGTGAGTGAATAAAGTGAATGATATAGAATGAACCAAGTGAGTAAATAGAGTGAATGATAGTGTAAGGCAAGTGAGTGAATAAAGTAGATGACAGTATAAATCTAGTAAGTGAGTAGAGTTAACGTGAGGGCCCAGACAGTAATAATAAACCTTCAGAGAGTGAGGTGTGTTGGTAGGTGAGGAAGGGAGCCCAGATGGGATGAGAGGCGAGTTCCCTGGAGGCTGGCAGTGGGCTGAGGCTACACAGGGTCACAGCTGGAAACTCCATCACACGCTCATGTTCACTCTGCACCACACCAGGGGGAATTTATTGTGTTGGTAAATCTGGAGCAACTGAATCCTCCCTCCAAACTATTTCAGGCAACAGAACACTATTATTTTTGTTCATATGGTCCTGTTTCTTGGCATACTTTGGAGGAATCAAGGTGCTCTATTGTACCAAATTGTATAGCAAACAGAGAACAAGGATATTAACCAACGATAAAGATTATCTAGATCTAAAAATGAAATAATGATTATAAAATATGTACTGTACATTGCTATGTATAATTCAGGCTATAGTATTTATTAATGAATTTATTGTTTTGTTTTGTTTTGGGTTGATGAAGGAATGGTGGACTGTGACTGAGGGATGTGTTGTATTTACACTCCTGGTAATCTTGGTGGGGTACTGAGCATAGTCCAAGGCAACACTGGTGATTTGGTAGAGAGCCCACACTGTCATGCAAGCCCACAGTGTCAGCCAGCACCCACGACGCCACCACCCACCACGCCTGTAGCACACACACACACACACAATTATATACCGTACAAGTATGTGATAAGCAAAGTTTTCCAGTATACATACATAGACACACACACACACACACACACACAATTATATACCGTACAAGTATGTGATAAGCAAAGTTTTCCAGTATACATACATAGACACACACACACACACACAGAATTATATACCGTATAAGTATGTGATATGCAAAGTAACCCACAACCGTTTTTATAGTGTGTGTATGTGTGTGTGTGTGCAATTATTAGACACATGTTTTACTTCTGTCATTATTCGAGAACATAATATTTTCTCTACGATGGATCAGGACTCACTCACCCGTAAATCCGTCCCACACCATGAATTGTTGTTGAGTTGAAGAAGCTGGCCACGCGGGAACCAGCAGTTACCTTCTCCACCTCCACCTCGTCTTCATCAGTCTCCACAACAGAGAACTCCTTGCCATCCATGTACCCTCCTTCCTTGCTCTTTATAGTCATGCTGGTGGAAATGTTATATCGTTAGGGGAAAGGGAGGTACATACGTACGGTATTCACTCAGTTGTCCCACATATTGTTTTTATTTGTTTTTATTATGTTTTTTACTCATTGTGGTCAAATTGGTTGCAAGGTAATGTTACTCAGGTAATGTTACTAATATATAAGAATACCAAGATAAATATATATAGACTATCTTGCTTTACACTACTTTGACTGATTTACGATATGCAACAAAAACAACAACAACAACAATCAGCTGGCCACTAGTTCCAACAAACTTCCTTGTCCAGCTGTGGATGGGTGTGTGTGTGTGTCCTGGCTGTCTTCACTAACGCCAACTTCTCTAGTATCGATGGCATAGAATGAACAGCGCAGGCTTGGCGATGCAATTATTACGCTAATGGATTTTGTTATATAATAGGCGATAAGTATCCTACATACACTGTGTTGTAAGAACTAAACAGCGATTCTTATAAAGTCAGCTGACATTTTTTTTTGGAGGGTGAGTTGTTAATGTAAAGATTTGTATTTATATCTTAATTCGTGCAACATAAACAATCTTTACAAGCATACAAAAGTGATATTCAAAGTCAGTGTTATTCTGTTATCAGTATGAACCTTCGTCATTCATCAAAGAAGTGTTATCATCGTTATCCCTGTCATCGCTCCCATCTACCAACTGAACACAACCATTATTATGTGTCGACAAGTGAAGTGATAACCATTCATCCCTCTCTGATAACGTACACTAACCAATGAAAGTAATTTAATCTCACCGAGTGCTTCTTGATGGTATTTATATTATAATCCTCAAACAAACTTATTCATCATATAGAATTGTATTATCCAGGGGACAATTTTATTCATTTCTCTGATGCTTTTGCTTATACGAGCCTATGTAGCTTCCTGTATTGTGTATACCATATTATTTTGGTTCATGAATCGACAGATAAGGCGACAGTACTGTTGTTGTTGATAGCAGTAGCCTATACACGCAATAACGATCCCTGTTGTTATCTCACCGTGTCATCTTAAAGACCCTAGCTGACTCAGATAGTGTATGAGAATTGAAGGCTTCTGGTTCCTTCTGACTATATCACGAAACAACATATAGGTGGTGTTTTCGTAGCAATATTTGAAGGACTCATTAACCTCCAATTTTCTGACTATATAACAGGGTCCTTTAATTCCTACTGGTTTATATGTTCACGAAGAATAGTCAGCTGGAGTAGACAGGTGTTATTGGATGCATCACATGCTCCAGAATGTAGCCTACAATAATATTAAGGACCTTATGATCGTGTATAAAAATTGAAGGCTTCTGATTCCTCCTGACTATGTCACGAAACAATGCTCCTTCCATATAGGTGGTGTTTTTCGTGGTAATACTTGAAGGACTCTTTTACCTCCAATTTCCTGACTACATCACAGGGTCCCTTAATTAAAGAGATTAAATTTACCGTAGTTTGTTTACCGTCCAATGGGAACGATAAATTTCCGGTGTCTATAGTTAACAACGAGATTATGTGTGTATGAAATGTTTCTTTGTACCGTACAGGCTATTTTCATTCCAATTTTTGTTTTACTAGAAATTAATTTGGGGTACGTTCATTACTAGATGATACAACACGTGCCTCGTGTTGGTAATGGTAAAAATTTTCCGGCGATGGTAATGGTAAAAATTTTACGGTGATGGTAATGGTAAAAATTTTACTGTGATGATAATGGAAATTTTTTTACGGTGATGGTAATGGTAAAATTTTTACGGTGATGGTAATGGTAAAAATTTTACGGTGATGGTAATGGTAAAATTTTTACGGTGATGGTAATGGTAAAAATTTTACGGTGATGGTAATGGTAAAAATGTTACGGTGATGGTAATGGTAAAAATGTTACGGTGATGGTAATGGTAAAAATTTTACGGTGATGGTAATGGTAAAAATTTTACGGTGATGGTAATGGTAAAAATTTTACGGTGATGGTAATGGTAAAAATTTTACGGTGATGGTAATGGTAAAAATTTTACGGTGATGGTAATGGTAAAAATTTTACGGTGATGGTAATGGTAAAAAAATTACGGTGATGGTAATGGTAAAAAATTTACGGTGATGGTAATGGTAAACATTTTACGGTGATGGTAATGGTAAAAAATTTACGGTGATGGTAATGGTACAAATTTTACGGTGATGGTAATGGTAAAATTTGTACGGTGATGGTAATGGTAAAAATTTTACAGTGATGGTAATGGTAAAAAATTTATGGTGATGGTAATGGTAAAAATTTTACAGTGATGGTAATGGTAAAAATTTTACGGTGATGGTAATGGTAAAAATTTTACGGTGATGGTAATGGTAAAAAATTTACGGTGATGGTAATGGTAAAAATTTTACGGTGATGGTAATGGTAAAAATTTTACGGTGATGGTAATGGTAAAAATTTTACGGTGATGGTAATGGTAAAATTTTTACGGTGATGGTAATGGTAAAAATTTTACGGTGATGGTAATGGTAAAAATTTTACGTTGATGGTAATGGTAAAAATTTTATGGTGATGGTAATGGTAAAAATTTTATGGTGATGGTAATGGTAAAAATTTTACGGTGATGGTAATGGTAAAAATTTTACGGTGATGGGAATAGTAAAAATTTTACGGAGATGTTAATGGTAAAAAATTTACGGTGATGGTAATGGTAAAAATTTTACGGTGATGGTAATGGTAAAAATTTTACTGTGATGGTAATGGTAAAAATTTTACAGTGATGGTAATGGTAAAATTTTTACGGTGATGGTAATGGTAAAAATTTTACGGTGATGGTAATGGTAAAATTTTTACGGTGATGGTAATGGTAAAAATTTTACAGTGATGGTAATGGTAAAAATTTTACAGTGATGGTAATGGTAATAATTTTACAGTGATGGTAATGGTAAAAATGTTACGGTGATGGTAACGGTAAATTTTTTACAGTGATAGTAATGGTAACATTTTTACAGTGATGGTAATGGTAAAAATTTTACAGTGATGGTAATGGTAATAATTTTACAGTGATGGTAATGGTAATAATTTTACAGTGATGGTAATGGTAATAATTTTACAGTGATGGTAATTGTAAAAAAATTACAGTGATGGTAATGGTAAAAATTTTACAGTGATGGTAATGGTAAAAATTTTACAGTGATGGTAATGGTAAAATTTTTACAGTGATGGTTATGGTAAAAATTTTATGGTGATGGTAATGGTAAAATTTTTACGGTGATGGTAATTGTAAAAATTTTACGGTGATGGTAATGGTAAAAATTTTACGGTGATGGTAATGGTAAAAATTTTATGGTGATGGTAATGGTAAAAAATTTACGGTGATGGTAATGGTAAAAATTTTACGGTGATGGTAATGGTATGAATTTTACGGTGATGGTAAGTGTAAAAATTTTACAGTGATGGTAATGGTAAAAATTTTACGGTGATGGTAATGGTAAAAATTTTACGGTGATGGTAATGGTAAAAATTTTACGGTGATGGTAATGGTAAAAATTTTACGGTGATGGTAATGGTAAAAATTTTACAGTGATGGTAATGGTAAAAATTTTACAGTGATGGTAATGGTAAAAAATTTACTGTGATGGTAATGGTAAAAATTTTACAGTGATGGTAATGGTAAAAAAATTACAGTGATGGTAATGGTAAAATATTTACAGTGATGGTAATGGTAAAAATTTTACAGTGATGGTAATGGTAAAAATTTTAGGTACAATATCACACATAGTACAAAAATATATATGCATTATATAGGGTTATTCAAAAGAAGTTTCTGCTAACATGGTAAAATGAGTACGAGCTTGCATTCATGAAAATAGATTACAGTTGAACATATGATCTGCTATTGCTTCTTAAACACTGTAAATAAGTTCTGTATATTATGTCTTAAATACATATGTACAGCGTATAATACACATTTAATAAATATTATAATATGTATATGAATCATCCTGTAGATATGGTACAGTACTTGGTTCAGCACTCACATAATAAAAAAAAAATGCGCACATGTAGGAATGATGGTTGTGAAAAAATGAGAATGGTCCAAAGATTGGAGAATCTTCTATTGTGATTTAGGTCTTCAGCCATATTAGGTAACCATTATGGCAGGAGTTGTTGTTGAAGTTCCTCAAGCTGTCTGGCCGAGCAGTCACGAGCTCTCGAGGAAGGCCATGGCCTGAACCGGGCTTTCCCAAAGTGCCCTCAGAGTGTATGTTGTGTTGTTGGCTAGTGTGGTTGTGTGCGTTGCAGTCTTCAACCACCCCCTAAGGCTGTCAAGGAAGGCAGCTATGGGAGCCAAACCATCACAACACCAGGGGGCACGAGTCCCTGGATAAGGAGTAGGGCTCATCAGTCTAGAATAGGTGCAGTAGAAATGAGTTACTTGAGGGGTGCATGTGGACTTACAAGTCGGGATGGAAAAAGTAATGAGAGTGTGTATGAGAGATGTGGTATGAGTAAGAAAGCAATTGGTAATGAGTGTGGTGTGGTTGAGAGTGAAGTGTAATACATTGAGGTGGTTTGGATATGCTTCCTTTATCCCTTAAGACGTCATTTGGTCGTCAATCGGATACGAAGTTCGCTTGGGTGAAACCAAGCCAAAGCAAGCGGAACTGTTTTGGTCGGACAAAAGAGCCGCTACCAGAGCCACAAACCACCAGGGCAATTCAGACTACGTCACTCCACCTCTCACATTCACAACATTAGGTCAGTGTTGAAATACAAATTATGTAAAATGTGTGAATTATGGCTTTTGCTTCTACAATTTTTTAGTTTCCCAAATAATGAGTATGGTAGTTATATTCATAATGTGTTTACAGTACAGTATACAGTACTATATATACTGTACGACAAAACTTCTCATTAATGACAATGAAATTTGTTACCATACAGATGATAGTGTTGGTGAGGATGTTAGTGAGAGTCATCAGCTGACCAGTTTACTCCTCCTGGCAATCATACTGGCAGCTGTAGGACTCATTGCACTCAATGTTGCCATCATCATTTGTCTTCTACGTCGTTTCAGACAGAAGAGAAATTCCATTCGATGCGAGTACACAATAAAACAAGATAAAAATAAGAAGATTCCTTGCAAAATTTGATCCTGATGCCCTTACAATTGTCATTAAAGTAAATAGCATGCTCATGTGTAAAATACTGTGGATATCTAAATCGAAATGTGTTTATAATGTCGTATGCCGTATTCTAAAGCAGTTTTCTGCCCCTAAAGCGACCGACTCCTCCACCAAAACCACCTCACTGACAACCCATGCCAACACATCCGGCTCCAGCCCTGACAGTCACCAGCATCACCACACTCACCACCATCACATACCCTCCACACTCACTGCCAGAACCACGCCTAAACCACTCAATAACAAAAAGGTAATGTATACACTTATTTACACTATAGTCTCTTCTTCTTTAGCTAAGGAAAGTTGCCACACAGGTGTTATTGAATTTAACCCCATGAGTGACATATGTAATTAAATAGTTCTGCAGTGCATTACACATACTGTACAATTCAACGAAAGTACAGTATTATAATTGTGGTTACATTCATTGGGTAACAAAATCTTATATTACCGATAACAAGGATGTAGTGTGAGTGTGTGACCCATTTTGAGGATAATAACATGTTTCTAATCATGTAATTTTATGATCAATAATCATATAACATACAGATATGCAATTCATACAATTATGGGTACAGTAGCTCTGTAAATGCCCTTATACTGTATTTGAAAATAATGTTTCAATTTTCACAAGTGAGCTTCAGAACTATACAATGTCATGTTACCTGTATCAGAGGAAACAGTTCTCTTGAAAAGATGGACCAATAAAATACAGTACAGTGTATACTGTACACAGGTACTGTAATATCGAACATGCACTACAGATAACTCTTAGTTTACAATAGGCACCAATATTTGTTTACCATAATAATTTATGTACACAACCTCTTTTGGAATGTAATATAATACTGTACATAAAATAAGAGTTACCTATACAGTATTTCTAAATACTTCCTCAATAATCACTATGTAATTTATTGGTGAGGGGTATCCTTATGCTGAGGAAAATCATCTGGCATTACCATGAGTATAATACAATATATAGAATATGGCTACCCTATCTGGGATTAAAGCATGCGACAATATATATTGAACTACAGTTCCAACGAGTTGAAAGGGAAGCACTGCCTTGGATTCTGCACATAAAGAATGGGTACCAGTAGAACCCTTTAAATTATTCAAGTTGATTTGTTTATACTCAACACTACTGTATATTCCTCACCCTCCATATCCCATCAATATTATATTTATTCTTTACTCCTTTTTGTTCAAATTATCCTCACACACAGGAGAATGATCTCTACCCCTTTGAGGACAATGAGGGCGAATATGACCTCTCTTTCCACACCCATGACAGATTAATTTAGAATGGTCCTGTTTTACGAAGCTACTTGGCCGAGACTGAGGAGAATTTGACCGTGATGTTTGAGGCTGATCAGTGGTCTTGGGAATAGCACCGGATATCTTGACTCTTAATGGACTTTGGGTTGACATGGTGTGAGAGTTTTGATGAGCGGATGACCACTTATCAGCCAAAGCCACAGCATCCGCCAGAGTTCTAGCATTGTGCTCCTTGATGTACACACGTACGTCGTGAGTAAGTGAAGCCAAAAACTGGTCCAAAATCATGTAAGACCTTAATGAATCGAAGGAATGATCTATACCATAGGAGTCTATCCACTGATCAAACAAACAACCAAGCAAGGCAGAGAAATCTTCATAATTCTCGCCAGCTGATATTTTTAGTGCTCTGAAGTTATGTCTGTGCATATCCGAGGTCACCCTAAACCCTTTTAAAAGTGCTTTCCTCAACAGTTGATAATTATTAGTAATATCAGCAGGCAGGTTATTATAAACATCAGCATATTTCCCTCTCAATAGGATCCCCAGAGTCATGGTATAATTATCTTTATCCATTTTTAAAAGACTAGCGGCTCTTTCAAACCTCAGAAGGTACAAATCAATATCTTCCCCTTCCTTGTAGACAGGGAGGGAAGAATTGCTAACATCCAGAGAGCCAGTAGAAAACCCTGGGATATTCGTCGAGGTCTTAGTCAATTGGGCCATTTGCAAATCATGTTCTAGTTGTAATCTGTGTTTCTCAGTTTCCAGTTCTAATTGCAGTCTGTGTTTCTCAGCTGCAAACCTCTCCCTCTCCCTTTCTAAATCCAATTGTGCCATCTGTAATTCTCTATCTCTGGCTCTCTCCTCCCTCACTATTTCTTGTTGACTGAAGATAAATTTTACTATATCCTCACCTTCAAGATTTAGTGCTACAGCCTGAGCCTTTAGGTTTTCTACAGAGAGATCCATACTGATGTTTTTGTCTCCTAAATTACAGGAATTATCACACACAATAGGTTCAGTTGTTACTAAAGCCCAAACAATTACTGGAACCCTATAAATATGGTACAGTATATATATATATATGTATGTTTATGATTTATCACTGACAGATGTGGATGCCAAGGTTGGTAATTAGTCAGGCATAGACCATGTGATACAGTAAGGTACAATACAAGATTAACTAATTAAATAACAGACAACTTTACAGATACCGGTAGGTTAATAACATCTTGATATAATATTTCCACAAGAGTGAGGAAACAAGTGGAAGAACCAGGAAGGGTTAATGAAAAGAAAGTTATAAGTTCAAACTCCTCAACAAAGGTGGACAATAATATTATTATTACTTGGTGTTTGATGCAGGTCGTCTAAACAAAGTACAATACATTTGGGAGACAGGTGATACAAGTGATGGGGCAACTAGTGGTAGTTAAGGCAAAGCAGGCAAATAGCCTATCGATGCAGGAACAATACTGTGACGAGGGGAAGGCAAGCAGCTGGTACTGTAGTGGAGTGAGGTAGTTTGTCAGAGCAGGATGCCTTTCTCATCAAGCTTTTGCCAAGTGAAAGGTCCTCCTCTCCACTCTGGTTGGAAGCTGGGAGTTAAGGCATTAGAGTTATAAATTCTATCAATATTATGTTATTAAGCTCTATAATCCCCAAACTCATATCTATCAGTAAATGTAGCACTGGAAAATCAAATAGCCAAATAGCCTTAGTTGCTGGGTGTGGTAAAAAGGTGAGACTGTTGGGACTGTTCTGGATAACATAATTACAGTCTTTTAAACTCATGACTGAAACCACACACACACACAAGTTCATGATTTATTGCAAACAACCTCTTCAAAGACAGGGTTTTCCCTGTGATTATCTGATACCGTACTGGCCAGAATAAAGTATGCAAGATGCCAATGTTCATCATTATACTGAGTGGATTAACAAATGGTTATATAAACATAATTTACCCCTTAACATTGGTGTTTCTCATATTGCCTTATCATCACAGGGGAAAATCATGTACCAGGAAGTTAAAAAAGGGGAAGGATATTACTTATGAAAAGTGTAAACAACTGTATATGGAAAACAGAGCAAATTGTGTTAGAATGAAGATAGAAGATAGAATGAAGATTGTTAGGGCATTACTAAGTTTGTCCTCAGGCTGAACTGGCTATAAATATTGAAACACTTTTGATACAAAAATATTTATTTCATCATTTTTCTGTACAAATTCAAAAACTTAAAGTAGCAAAGAACAACTGTATATTATTAAGATGGAATTAATATAATTCATAGAAATTTATAATTCATCTGAAATACTGTATTCATCCTCCTCCTTTCCTTGTTCCTTATTGTTAATGTATAGAGCTGAATTAAAAAAATCATTATAAATCAACATTTCAGAAATACTGTATTGTAATTATATATATATTTTTTCAGACTGCACATCATTTGAATCAAGCACATAATGAAGCAATAAACTTAGCCTCTGTTACTCCTGTATTAAATAAAAAACACAGGACAGCCTGCAAAGAAAAACAAAAAATCCAAATCCGAGCTGGTAAAAAAATAAAACAGGAAATCATCACATAACAGCAGAGTTCAAGACAGTCCTGGCTACACCAAATCAAGCAACAATAACAACAGCAATTCATACTTTGCACAGGCAAGGTTAATGAACATGAACAGCGCATCACTCAACAACAGAACAGCAAAGAAATCACCCACATCAGTCCATCCGAGGCACGGTCACTCATTCCACACTGTCAGGAAAGGGACAATCCAGATGATGGCGTAGGATGACCAACAGGATGACCAAACTTCAGACACCTCAAATGAGAGTACGGAGACGGCTATCTACCTGGATAATGCATCACCACCACCACCTCCTTCCCTCAACATGAAAGCACAGCAGCTGCATGAAGATACCACCAGAGTTCTACTAAGTTCTGGGGCACAAAAGTATAAAGAAGAGGCCACACACCACACCTGGCAACATGAACCTTTACCAAGCAATGAAAATGAGATTGGAACACAAGCCCACCAAGCTGGAATAATGAGTGAATTACAGAATGCCATCATGCAAAGAAGGGAACAGACTCAACCTCAAATTCACATACCTGAAGGTAAGTCCGACCTAAAATTGATGGTTATAATACATATTATACACTAGTTATGACTGAAATTAAAAACAAATAGAGGCAATAGTAGGTACAGTATATATTTATGAGACCAGCATTAAGTATAATATCAGTTTACTTCCAGTTCCTGCTTTAATAATATATATACATTTTTTTTTCATGTGTCATCAGAGCCAGAAGGACTCCCTGACAATGAGCAGCTGATGTTTCCACAATCAACAGGCCAGCAACATCCCATGCTAGGAAGGTCGCCAGTGAGAGACCAGACTAAATAGTTCCCATCTTTCAGTTCTTCAACTGTCCCTCTTTTCATTTTATTTCCTTCCTGCTTGCTGTCACACCTCTCTATCACCTTTTTCTGGCGCTATAGAACCTCGATGTTGCGGCGCCTAATATCCATCAATTAATTAAATCATCATCCACCGGGTTTATATTCAATATCACCCAACACAAACACCTCCAAGCCCCAGTAGTAGTAGTAGCCAGCATCACCCGACACCATCCCTATCACCATCAACCTCTGCACCATCTTCCACCAACTCCACCCGGTTCCGTCCCCCGCCGCCCTCCGCCCACTCCATCGAGACTAAAACATCAACATCCACCACCATCCCCATCACCTGCCACTGACAACAAGCTCCCACTACCCACCCCTTCCACACCAGTATCACATCACCCCTCGCATCTTCATTCATCACGTTTCACCCAGACTCCCAGACCAGTACATTCCAGGCAGCAGAGTAAAATTGCAGAGTTTAGGAAATCCATATCCAGATCACTCGAAGATTATCACTCACACGCTGCCACTCATCAAGAAGGAAACCAAGGATACCGAGAACATAAAAATTCTGCCGCCACAACACAAAAAGGAACGCTACATGCCAAGCCTACATTAATCCATTCTTCTGGAGTGAGTACATCCCTCCCTAAAGATATAAACTGGCGAACGGATACACATGCCGGCCACGAAGCTCACATACTCGAGATGGGACGACAACAACAACAACACCAAGAAGCAAGGAGATTAGTGCATACCCTTGTTGATGATCTCACCCCTGCGGCCACGAGCTCCCCGATAACCAGCAGAAGACGTCGTACCAGATTCCCCGACGACTTTCTGTGGCAGGGCGGTTCAGGAAGGTTGTGAGTGTCTGTGTGTCTGGGAAAGAAAGATGATGGAGTGTGTTAAACCGGTACATTGTAGTATATATATATATATGAAGTATGTTAAGGGGGTAATTCGTTTTTGTTACATTGGAGTGCCTTGATTCCTCCAAAGTATGCTAGGAAACAGGACCAGGAGAGAAAAAATAATGGTGTTCTGTTTCTTGGAATAGTTTGGAGGATTCAGTTGCTCCAAATTTACCAACACCGAACTTCCTCGTTACGGGAAGTAATCAATTATGGGACATCGGAAGGCTACCGATTCCTCCATACTGTACCAGGAAACAGAACACCTCCATGTGGAATTATACAAGGAATGTGTTTTATAGATGAGTTTGGAGGCCTACATTCACTCCAAATTGAACACAAATGGTAGATTCTCTTAATGAAGGGGGTAAGTTTTATTTTTTAGGGTGGTTTGGAGTTTACGTAGCTCTCCAAACACCGCAATGAAACAGATCCACTAACTTAGGCTATGTGTATATTGAGGTGGGCTGTTTTATGGTAGTGTCTGCAGGATCCGAGTAGTCCTCCAATTTACAAAAAAAAAAAAAAAGAGAGAAAAAAAGGGTGTTCAACCTTTCATACTTTTACAAACCATACAGTAACTATAGAAAGAAAGAAAGGTATTTATTGAAAGAATTACCGTATTGTAGCGGTATTTCAAGATCTGGTTGCCCTGATCATTTCCTGTACTTTACCAGTTATTTCCCGGTAGTTTGCCCAGGTTAGGTCCCGGTAGTCTGCCCAGGTTAGGTCCCTGTAGTCTGCTGTGGTCTAGGTTAGGTCAGGCTAATTTGAATATGCCCTATTTTAGAAATGGGGTATTTGTGGAGGAAATGCCATAGAAAAAAATAGTCTTAGAAGGTCTAAATTAGTGAGTAATGAAGGTAGAAAAACCATACGCAATAACGGTAATTCTGTCAATATCTAATAAATATTAATAAATCACCAAATTAAACAACTACAACTGTATCAGACTATCACTATTACCCTATTACCTTATCAGTGTCTTTAGTAGGCTGTAAAATTCCTCACAACACTCAAAAATAAGCCCAAAACTGAAAAAAAATGTATTTATTGAATGTATTGTATACCTATTTCTCCAGGGTGTTGTTGTTGTTGTTGTGCTGAGTCAGTCAGTGTTGCCAAGTCACCCAGAATTATATGAGTGACAAGGGTTGATGGGGCCATGGTTTACTGTATAATTATAATATGTTGTATGTAGTGTCTGATGTAAATAGTCTAAGTAAAAGGATAGCTATTACAGTTGGAATATTCTGAGGATATTGCCGTATGTCCCTTGTTCTGTTGTTGAGTATCGGTTCACTATAGTCGTGGTGTGTGTGTGTGTGTGTGTGTTGGGTTCCAAGTACAGCTTCTAATGGAAGACCGCAAAATGTTAAAAAAAATATTAAAGATAAATAACTAAAGCTTGTTGTCATCAGAGGCCCCAGGGGAGTGCAGGCTCATACCACATTCAACAGAAATTTATAATAATGATACCATATTTTTTACCAATCAACTCCTCATCTATCATAAAACAATATATAATCATGTCATCATCACTTTTATCAATCAGAAGAGCTTCATGCATCATAAAAAGATAAACCTACCGCTGAATGTCAGAACATTTTTTCTTTTCAAATGGCATGAGAGTGAGTGTTGGGTGAGTTAAAGGAAGGCGGAACACAGACCCTGGCCACACCACACTTAACACTCCTTGCTCTACACGTCAACACAGACCCTGGCCACACCACACTTAACACTCCTTGCTCTTCACGTCACTCCAGTCCAGACTTCCCCAGGTGACTCTCACATTTCAAACTTCTTATACTGTACTACTCATATCTATTTACAACAGGAACGAGAATTTGACTTTAACTTAAGTATAGCCTTCACTGCATGGCAACTATGCTATTATTTCAGTCCTCTAATAATCATTTTATAATTATTTCAAAATTACGAAGGCATAGAGGAAAAATATTCTTAATTAATGCGAGAAAGGTTTATGTAACCATTCACCAAAAAGTGTCTTTTATAATCCACTTTCAATTGTTGAGAGATTATTTTACTTCAAATACCTAGAAGCCCTGAAGAAAGTACAAATAATAAATTTCAGCTTAGGATTTTTAGCGACAATCTATCGTCCTACAACATTAGATTGAAGCCAGGACTGAAGGCAGGTGTGAGGCCAGGACTGAAGGCAGGTGTGAGGCCAGGACTGAAGGCAGGTGTGAGGCCAGGACTGAGGGAAGGACTGGTGCCATGAACGTAACCCCTATGATCCCACCTGGCCGATGTATGCGTGTGGCACTAACCAGGGTCAGTGTACCTCTCTCTCTCTCTCTCTCTCTCTCTCTCTCTCTCACACACACACACACACAAACACACACACACACACAAACACACACACACACACACACACACACACAAATCTTTATAGTCATTATTAGGAGTTAGTGTTTTTTGAACAACTACACGTAAACAAAAGACCATTTAAGTATTAGTATCCTAGAGCCGTAAAGCAGATAAAACAACAGAACACAACACAATAGAAGAGATAAAAATATAAGAATACAGTTATACAGTACAATAATACAGAGCACAGTATAAACTTGCAGTAATATCAGATTTACATACTAAACAATGACTGTGTAAAGGTGGTTTTATTAAGCTACTTCCTGGAGAAAAAGGCCCTCTCATTTCGTATTATTATGCACTATGAATTGAGCGCCGACGAAGGGCTTTATCCCCGAAGAAGTATTGTAGTTTAATACTGTACTATGACTTTAAGGTGGTAATTCGCTTTTGTTGCATTGGAGTGCCTTGATTCCTCCAAAATATACCAGGAAACAGGACCAGAAGAGCAAAAATAATGTTGCTAGGAAGAGTTTGGAGGATTCACTTGCTCCAGATTTACCAACACAATATTTCCCCATTAAGGGCCCTGTGATCGTGTATGAAAACTGGAGGCTACTGATTCCTCCTAACCATGCCACGAAACAAGCTCCTTCCATATAAGTGGTGTTTCGTGGCAATATTTGAAGGACTCATTTATCTCCAATTTTCTGACTACATCACAGGGTCCCTTAAGTCTATATTTATACATTATTTCCACAGTGGCCTCCCTATGTGAGTGGCAGCAACCCCAACTACTCAGGATGGTGTATTGAAATGTTTGACGTCATCAGGGAGAAACTCGGTTACTGGTCAGTATTTTTTCTTTTATTTTTTTTCTATGTCTATCTGTCTGTCCCACAAAATATTCTTGGGACAGGCAATAACAAATGTTCTGTTAGCGTTATAATATGACACAAGATGAGGCAATTTAAACCACCTATTCACACCGTCTGTAACAGTGATCAGAACAAGGGGTACTGTATGTATAGTTTTTGAGATGCTGTGTACATATTATATACATATTATACGGCACTAATCATATGCTGTGACAATAATCTACATGACCCCTTCTTTCCCAACCTACATGTGTCTCACCATCTTGTATGCACCGTGTCTACTCCTCCTTCGCCTCCCGTTATCACCGAGTGTTGTGTGGTGTTTGTTGGGGTGCATGTTGTGGGATGTCTGAACAGCCACGAGTATCTGGAGCCCCCTGACGGACTGTGGGGGGCGAAGTACCCTAACGGCAGCTGGTTCGGTATGATGGGCATGATACACCGTCGGGTTAGTATATAATTATACCAAATTTCCCACCATACACTTTATTATAATCATCAGCTGTTTATGGATTTTCTGCCGTTGATATTTCTGTCACCATAAACATATTCCATATTAATACTACTTATCCCACAATAAAACACACGCACGCACATATCGAGATCCAAGCTTTCGTCTGGAATTCTACTTTACTGTTAGTTGAATCCAATTTAATACAGAGAGTGCCACTGTGATCTTAAATTCATGTTCTATAAACTTCCACATTAGGCATAGACAACAAAGTATACAATATGTAAGTCATATAATAATCATAGGGTTACCAAATAAGTGTGATCTCTCTGTATCTAGTAATTCTTCCTTTTAATTAATATATTATATATTTTTATGTTTATATCAGGAGGTTGACGTTGCTATTGGTCCCTTTGGGGTGACACTGGACCGGATTGCTGTGGCTGACTTTAGTGTTCCCATCACCGCCACCGATCATGCCATCCTTTACCGCAGACCACAGATAGAACCCGATTTGGCAGGCTTCGTCAGACCTTTCACTCTACCGGTTGGTGTCCACAGTAGAGGTACACTCGAAATATAAATAAAGTTCACTGATAAACTCTAGGCACACTCTTCCTACAAATGAGAGACGAACATACTTCACTTCCCTCTCTTTTCCATCCTCTATTACAAATCCCTTTTCGTCGCAGAAGCGGAAACAGCAAATAGTATGAATTTACATGTAGGGATATCTCAGTGTTGTCTATTCGGCTGTAAACCTTCATTCAACATCACATTTACATCGAAACATCAACATGTTATACACGAGAGGCCAGCTATAGAAAATTAATATATATATATATATATATATATATATATATATATATATATATATATATATATATATATATATATATATATATATATATATATGGTGTACTATATATAATTATGTGTACTTGTGTTATGGTATCTATAGGTGTGGGGTTTGGTGGTGGCCAGCCTTATACTCGTGACTGGTGTTGCCCTCATACTCCACGTCCTCACACCTTCCAAACACCAAGGGTAAGTCTAATAAGGTAAACAAACACTGTATGGCGAGTGGTTGTGTCACTCTGAGTATGACAACAGACAGGATACAATAATATGCAGTTAGTTGTAAGATATGCATTATTTATATACCGGTATCTAATTACCTATGAGTTTATTATTACTATTATTATTATTATTATTACTATTATTACTACTACTACTACTACTACCACTACTACTACTATTATTATTATTATTATTATTATTATCATCATTATTATTATTATTATTATTACAAGCACTGGCTTCGTCAGCCACGGCTACGCCGTGGGTGCTTTTGCCTGCGGCGCTGCTCGCTTCGCTCACCCCGCCCCACCCCCACCCCACGCCCCCGCCCCCACCCCCACCCCACGCCCCCGCCCACGCCCCCACTCCCACCCCACGCCCGCACTCCCACCCCCACCCCACGCCACCATAATTAATGATTAAAACCTCATAATATACAGTGCAATATTTTGATGTGGTACTGTACAATGATGTGATGTGATGTGGTGTGATGTGATGTGGTTCTTTACGATGGTGTGATGTGACGTGATGTAGAAGCCGAGGGACGGACCACCAGGCAACTTCGAACGACCCCAGCTCAAGTGAATGGTCCTGGCTGTGGGGTTACAAAGTCCTACTCGGTCAAGGTGGGTCCTGTAATGGGTTATGTGTGTCGAGTTACAGCACAAGAAGTTGTAGTAAAAGAGGAGTTATAATAATAGATTCAGGCATTTATACATTACTCTAAATAAATAAAATCATGTTACCCAATAATATTATGTTGGGCTATAGCTGTTCAAATTTTTAATATCTCTGCACCAGTAATATTTTGGGTTAATTTATTAAGGGGAGGTTCGATTGGTGGTTGAATTGGAAGGACTCTGATTCCTCCAAACTATAGAATTATGCCACGAAACACAAACCCTATTAGTATCATTGCAATAATCTGTTTCGTGGCATAGATATAGGAGGAAACAGTACCCTTCCAATTCACTGACGAAAAAACAAAACAAAAAACTCACCCTTAAACCTACTTATAAAATTATAAGGAAAATAAAAACAATATGAAAGTATGTTGACGTGGATGGAAGGAAACATGAGGATGATGAGGACCTGAATACTTAGTAGTGGTCGTGAGTGTACAATACCTTGGCCTATGTGTCACGTATACTTATTATTATGATGATGTAGTGACTAGTGGACTGATGTGTGTGTGTGTGTGTGTGTGTACAGATGTGAGGCGTCTGGGTGGTAATGAGGGTTCTCCGAGGGTGATGGCAGGACTGTGGATGTTAGTGAGTTTCATCATGGCTGAAGTGTACTGCTCCAATCTGAAAGCCATGCTCATCGTTCCCAAGGTATGAGGTGATACACAAGAATGAAATATTTATCGCACAACTTTTCTTCAATTGAATGCAGTATGATAAACAGGCCGAAAAACAATTAATGCTATAATTTTTGGACGATTAAGACATCTCTCTCTCTCTCGCTCTCTTTCTCTCTCTCTCTCTCTCTCTTCATTTCTGTAGGTAAAAATGTCCTTTGATGACGACTTTCAAGCTCGATGCAATATTATAAAACTTGGCGAAAAACAAGAAAAACTATGATTTTAGGACGCTACCCATCCTTCACTCTATACATATTCTCTCTCTCTCTCTCTCTCTCTCTCTCTCTCTCTCTCTCTCTGCAGGTAAAAATTCCGTTTGATGACTTGGGAGGGCTGGTGAGGCAGAGTGAGATGTCCTGGACTATGGCTCGTGGCTCCATCGTTCAGAGCTTTTTCCAGGTATTGAAATATAAGTTGCCAGATGACACACACATGCACAATTATGTCTATACAGTCTGTGCCTCCCCTGGAGGAATGGTATTTAATTAAGGACCCTGTGACCGTGTATGAGACTTGGTGGCTTCTGATTCCTCCTGACTATGTCACGAAACAAGCTCTTTCTATATAGATGGTGTTTCGTGGCAATGTTTGAAGGACTCATTTATCTCCAATATTCTGACTACATCACAGGGTCCCTTAAGGAGAGATTCTCTTGTTGTTAAATTGGAAGCTTACTAATTCCTCCTAACTATGCTAGAAAACAGATGCCCTCAGTGGTATTCATGGGGTATCTGTTGTTTCGTGGCATAGTTTGGAGGAATCACAGACATTCCAATTCACCAACAAAAGAATCTCCCCTTAAAAACAAAACAATGGATGTTTATTACTCACATGCTGTTTTCTTGTTTCTTTTTCCCCGCTGTACAATCCTGCAGTCGGCCTTCAAGGAGGACCCGACTTCCAGCATGGGTCGAGCGTGGGCTGGCCGAGGTGCCCTCACTCGTACAGCAGCGGCCATCATCCCTACCGTCACCGGGGGCACAGCAGGTCACTCAGTTACTCATTCTCTCACTCACTCACTCAGTCATTCACTCATTCAGTCACTCACTCAGTCACTCAGTTACTCACTCGTTCACTCAGTCACTCACTCTACCTTGCACTACTGTATTATAATAACAGACGTATAAACATCACCACCCTCCTCTGCTTCTTCCATCTGGCTCTCTTATCTACACACTACAAGTCACAAGCAGACTGCCTAAATAGCACACAGTCACATAAGGAATAAAGTCTATATAAAAGTACTGAACCCTAGTTAAAGATCTTGTCTCATCATCAGATTATCCGCCGGCTTCGATCTCCTGGGTGAGGTTCTATTGGAGACATCAATACCTTTCCTTTTCTCTTCTTCCTCCTTCTATTCTCTACCAAAAATCCCCCTTCCCTCCTCATAACCTAATTGTGACTCGCAACGCTTCATCAAAATATTGAGGGGGATGCATGCAGGGTGTGGAAGATGGATACAGTGGTTTGTTTTGGTAATGACTGTACTCTCTTCCCGTAGGATTGTACACGCGTCATTCCTCCACCTACCTCTTGGGCCGCGACTTCTCTCAGGTAAATAATATCTGGTGACAATATTCCTTCCTGTAAAGTCTGAATCACGAGAGTTTCCACTTCTGAATTACAACTTCATCTCATTAATGTTATGGCCTCGATAACAAGAGGTCGAACTCTGAGGAAAATAACTTACTGACAGAAACAATATTTGCAGCACTAAATAAATAATAGTCTAGAAAATGTAACATTTCAAATTGTTGCCCCCCAGCAAGGATACTGCCGCATGGCTCTGGCACGTGGTGGCTATATGGCGGTACAACACAGCATGGGCTTCCCACTCGGCTCACCCCTTAAATTAGTCATCGACGACATGTAAGTAACCATTGATTGGCTCACAGGCAACATTGTACCCCCGACCCAACGAACCCATCAACTACAACCTTCCTTGATGTGCTACCGGTGATCTTGCCAGCACCCAGAAAGAGGAGAAAAGTAGTAAGAGAGACAGACAGAACAGGTCAGGGTATGGTAGAGGAAGCCCATTTCCTCACTTCTGGATAGGACCAGCCCTCACCAGATTGCTAGCGCCGCTGCTGCTCAAAACATGAATTTATTTCACTCTGAAACAATACTAATACTGTATATGTAAAAATTTGAAGATAAAAGAAGACCTCTCCCTCAAGTGGAGATTCGTTAGTCACTAGCAAGTTAAAGTTCAGCAACATTCCTTGTTGACTGTTTATTTTTTAATGTTGTACAGTCGCTAACAATTTTGTATACTGTACAATCATGGGTAGAGTATTTGATTTTTAGATAACATGAATGCAAAGATTATATTATCATGCATTATAATTTTAGTCAAGGCATGTCACAAAATTGTTTAAGTGTATAAATAATATAATAATAACATAAATCAGGCAAAGGAAGCTTTGCTTACGTTCGTGACTTCATTCCCATTACACTAAGTCCCTTACACTCTTACCTTCCTTCCTCTCTCTGCAGGGTGTACCGTATGATGGAGTTTGGTTTAATGAATAGGTTTATCCAGCGTGCAATGACCAATACGTCCTACTGCCTCAAGCCTCCAGGGAGTGAGGATCGCTCCGGACTCAGGTCTCTTGCTGTGGGGGACTTTCTGGGGATGTTCAGTCTCTACGGGGCAGGTGAGAGTAAGGCTAAATCAAGTGAGAAAAGAGCTGTATATAACCTACCTGGTGAGAGTGAGGATTGGTGAGAGTGTGGGATGGTAAGGCATTGACTGGGGCATTGGCAACTGGAAAAAAATTGCCGTCTTCTCATGATTACATTAGCAAATGGATCTTACAGAAGGTTATGTGATCATTCATGTTTGTTAGTTTATTAGATGGTTAGTGAAAAAGATTACTAAAAAACTATGGACATATTATGATCAAACTTCACATTTCACATGATGACTAGGTATTATGAAATCGTGAGGCGATTGAATTTGGGCTGCTCCAAGACAAAAGAATGAATAATATTCATTGTATTATAATTTACTTTCTTCATGAGGGAGACCCAGAACTCAGAAACAGCTAACCTGATAGTGTTGCATTTTTAAATTTTGACTAACTCACCTTTCAGGAGTGGTCGGGAGCCTGCTGGTGTTCACAGCTGAGGTGATATTAGGCCGCCAGGGACACAACACGAACCCCATCAATCTTACCAGTGACTGATTGATTTGAAGCTGAAAGAAGACCATTCACTCTAAGCCTGGTAGACTCTGTAGGATGAGATATAGAAGGTGATTGAGAAGTGGGATAACAAGCAAGAAGGATATATACCAATGACAGACTAACTCCACCGTCCATTACTAATTCATTTATGTTATTATCATGATATCTATACCCAACATACAAACCATGATTTGTTTTGTCTCGCATGAAAGCTGCAATCCTCAAAAAACAATTTATCCTTTTGTAAGGCACTTTCAACAATTTGGCCTCTGTTTTATTTCTTCCACTATGTATCATTTGTTCATAATAAAGTACCGAGCATCACAAATCTAGTACATATTTGTAGATTAATTAGGAATTAAAAAAAAAAATCTAAACATTTCAGCAAGGCACAGTAAATATTTCTTGTATGTGGCGAGTTAAAATCATACGAAACAAGTAGATAATTCAGATAAACCTCTGCCTGGTTATAAAAGTCTACGGTTACAGATACCGGATTTTCACTTTCATTACCAGTGCCAAGGAATACTCATATTTTAACAAGAACACGTCCAGACACTAAAAGCCTCCACCAAGTTTCAGCATCTCCCTAAAAGAGCCATGGCGGTCAGAGGGCTTTTTTTTTAAACACTCGAAAGAAACCCGTGGTAGATGAAAATGCCTAATTCCAGGAGTTTGGACGACAACTGTATCTGTACGCCACTGAAGAGGCTGACAGTTGTTGTGGAAACTGAATTAAACCTTTTATTCCATCACTGTGGGTTTCCACGACCTTTATTCCATCCTAATTTTTAATAAATACGACGATAATTCGGAATGATACCGGTGGTCAAGAAGGCAGGCAGGTGGGGAGAGGGAATGAGCCAGGTTTGCCTCGCTACCTGTGACCTCAATATGGCTCGAAGGAAACTGTTATCAGCTTGGTGGCAATCCAGACTAGCTATTCCTGAATCTCTAAAACAAACAGATGAACACTAATCTTTTCTAAAACCAGCCAGACATTTTGGTGTTCTTCCTATCTGCCTCCAGTCAGCAGGCCTATGTAGCTCTTGACCATTAAGCAACACCAGATGGCATAGGCTATATCTATAATTTCACAATGTTACTATGTCCGTCCGCCCGAACCTAACTACTCCTGGCCTTTAAAAAGTGGATAACATATACTTACGGGGTTGTAATAAACTATATTTAAAAAGAGATCTAAAGAAAATCGATTTTTGTTAGTGCACACTGACCAAGGCGACGGGCCGAGCGCGCCATTTACGCGGGTTTTCTCTTACAAGAAAATTGTTATGTCAATGAAATGCTGCAAATTGTTATATCAATGGAATGTTTCCTATGGATCACTAATTATATACTATTCAAATCAATAATGGAGAAGGTGTGTCAAGGTGAAATGGTTGGGTGAGTTACTATGGTTACACAGAACATATAGACAGCATAGTGTTCTGAAGGATGCATAAAAACCTTGTAGTGGATTAATAATTTATTCTAAGACTTATATTACATAACTCAGTACACAAAATATAAAGTACTTTGCTTAAAAGATCACTTGCTTTGTGCTCACACAACACGTGCGTGATATTATAAATTTGACTTGCGGTCCAATATACACATTTACATATCACCAAAACTTTTCATATATGTATATTAGCCTTTTTTAATAATAGATGGCTTTATACATGTTGGTAAATAAAGAAGCAATACAGTAACCTATCAGCTGGGTTAATCACATTGTACAAAAGATAAATATCTTTTTAGCATCACTAATAGAAACCAACTGTATAGGACCACTACAGTGATTGAAAGATATAAGAATCTACATTTCATTATACTGTACAGTAGTTCCAATCCCCATTTTCACTAACTTAAGCTTCAGTCAATGGTCACCTAAACTTGTATCCTACCCAGGGTGGAAGGTGTTGTATCAATTTAGATTACCCTTCCAAAGGAACATAAATTAGTACTAATTAAGTATATCATTATTAACTACAGTATAGCCTAATGCATAATCATTAATTCGTAAAAAAAAATTACAGCATTGTTAAGGATGGGATCGATATGATTTTTAGGTTGGTAGATAATTTCAATTGTTTAGTTTTTGTTGTTTTTTATACCATTTCATCTGGCACTTGAAATGTAATGGCAGAAAATTTAGTTATACTTTTTTCACGAGTGTGTTGCATAAACTTTGGAACAGCAAGACTCTTCACCCTGACCAAGCTGATTATTGAACCATTCATGTAACAACAATTCTGTTATGTATTGTGTTTCTGTTAACTATATTCCATTAGCATATACTTCTGCAATACATGAAAAGTAGGTTGCTATCACTGCAAAATAAACTGTAGCTATTTAAATACATAGTGCAAGGAGCAAAAACAGGCCAGCATGAGACAGCTTTGGTCTGTAAATGGCCAATACAGTAGTTCGTAGTAACCTCATATATATTGTAAAATTATTAGAATGTGTGTGTGTGTGTGTGTGTAAGCAGTAATACAGTATGTAAGAGGGGCGCCCCACCCATACCTTAGCACAATCATCTACAAGAAACAGAATGATGCCTGGAGTTGATAATGAAGTTATTGACAGCTGTATAAAGTATATAAAGAGGGCATAAAGTTGGCAGCAGCATATGTGAAAAATAAACTGTAAAAGTTAAGAGTTTTCCTATCTCATTGTGGGGTTGAAGTTATATATGGATGGAGCTAAGAAAAGTAAATGGCAAAGTAGTGGATGCCAGAGTGCAAGTTGAAGGTGGATTTGCTAGTACTGTATGTGGAAAATGTGACCATTAAGATTCTAGGCACAGATATGAATGCATGGGTAAAATAGAGAGTGCTAAATGGGGGGAGGGTGTAGGTACATTGAGGAAAACGATGATAAGGATATGATTAGCATGGATATTGTTATTAGGAAACAAGTCATGAGTGAGGGCAGTGGAAATGAGTCAATACAAATAGAAATATCGGCTGATGAATGACACATCTTAACTATCATCAACCTCAGTGTTGCTCTTATCCATCAGCTGTTTATCTTCTTTGGTGTTGATAGCTTCCTTCTGCTTGCTGGCATCATTAGTTACGATCTCCTTTCCTTCCATATGTAGCGAGGAAGTCCAAGAACGATGTGGCAATATGGGTGGATGTGTATACTTATCGATTGGCCAGTGTCAAGAGGAACACCAGTAGTTGGGCCATATAAAACAAAGGAAAGACAAGCAAAACAGCAGTGGCTCCCATCAACACATTTCGCCAAACACTCAAATCATACATGACCTCCACACCTCATCTGACACACAATTTCCCCGACCCTACCATATCACACCTTAACAGACATTTATATTCCGTAGGGCAATTCTCTGGCCAGAAAATCTTAGGAACATATGTGGTAGCAGCATAAAAATAAAAGCAAAGATGTCCATGATGCAAATACTGTCAAACTACTACAGCATAATACAGTATACTCTTAATATAGTAATCAATTCAGGCACTTTTCTTCTGGTGCAAGGAACAACTGTACAAGTAGGTTATTAGTTTCCCTGCAACATAGCTATGCCAAAGTTTCATATATGTACAATAACATTTACCAAATGATAGTGAGAAATTTTTACTATTTTGCCTTGGCCAGCCCTTGAGGGGAGTTTCCATAAGGGAACAGGGCATCAATTCACAAAAATGAATGAAGTCATTGCCCAAAAGAGGTGCTTTCGTTGCACTACAGTACTTATAATGTATGAGTAATTTGATACAGAAGGATTTCTGTATGACAAGAGAAAATAAGTTTTATTTGTATCAAGTACAATGTATACAAGATTCTTTCAGTGAGCTGTGCTACAAAATTGACAACCAGGAGAACAAGGAAGTAGAGTGATTCTTGTCACATTTTGGAGAAATCAGTAGTCTCTAGGTTGTGACAATGACTTACTTTCTTACCACAATCTGCAACACTTCATATTCACAAGGAAGAAGTACACTAACAATTAACAAATGTCATTAAGCATTATAAATTCCTGCCAAATATCACACATACTGTTTTCAGACATGCTATATAACTGTTTCACTTACTTTATGGATATCATAATTTGTATTATCAGGAATTAGTAGAGGGTAAGCACTGTAATGATGCATTAAATATACTGTATATGTACATTTTAGCAATTACAATATTATATAAATATGGTAGTCCTACAGTATACTGTACAGTACTGCTATTCATAAACAGAGAACCTTCTCAAATACAATATAATCAGAGCAGTAAACCCAGTACAGTACTGGATTAATTACTGGACACCTATATTTGAGTTATGATAGAGTAATGAACTCTGAAGGTCACAGAATACATGAACAAAGAGTCAGACATGAACGATTTATATTCTTCGGAAGCTCATGTGGAAGCGCAAGCTCTGGGATTGCAAAATTTTAATGAAATAACAAATATTAAATGATGTAAAGGAAGTGCAGTACTGTGCTTTTTTTAATGGTGAAATAATGCCTAGAACTGAAGGCTACTGATTTTGCCAAGCTATGCCATGAAAAAGACTAAACAGTATTGGTGGCTTGTTTTGGAGCAGTTTGTAGGGCTATGTATCATCCTACCAATATCTTTTACTCTCAACACCTATTCAAATATAAACCATACATAATACAGTATTATGGAGACTTAGTCATTGCTGACCTTTATGGGAATTTGCCTCAACATCCTCAGCAACCGCTTTTATCTGGTTTGCTTTCACCTTCAGACCCAATGTAACCTGCATTATAATACTAGTGATAAAACAGATATCAAATTATCCACCCTTGCATATCTTTAGTTAAAGTCATGAGTAGAAGGGAAATCTTAGCTTGACAAGTTATCTTCAAAACTTTAAATAGAACAGGACATAAGCAAGGAGCTAATAACTGCATTATAATACTAGAATTTCATATATTCATTAGGTACCTCTAGTTCTTTCCATTCCAATAACATGCCATTCATCACTACTTATACTTACTATATTTTCCATGTTAACCAGTCATCATATATTTCTTCAGCTACTGTACAGTACTGTACTGTCGGCGGCAAATATTCTGTCTCCACATCTGCCAAGTCATGAAATAAGTATGGAAATATAAGCTTCACATGCTTGTAAACTAAAAAGAGAAGTACTGTATATTGATTTAAGCCCTGGATATCATATTTTTGTATGGTGAATGTGTTTATTCGATGATCAATCTTTAAGTTATCTTTTAAGAAATGCAGAGTGAGGCGACACGACTTTTGCCGCTGACTGTACATTCTGTAGTTTTGTCATCAAAATTACTAGTTTAATCACAACTCACTACAGTGTTCAGAGTACAGTACTGTACACTGACCCTGTACGTGTACCTATGAAACTAGCCCAATGTCTTGGTACTGTACTGTATCAAGTGGCTGAAGTATGGTTATGCTTCAGTAGAGAGAGAAAATATGTTTTAATTCGCTTAATAACAAAAGGGTGGCGAGTGAACTTATCATGCTATTTTTTGTTAACTGAAATATAAAAGTTGAAATTGTCAATCTCTGAATAGTACAGTACAGTACCTGTATACAGTATTGTATAATAGTTTGTAATTAGTAAGGCAGCTGTATTAATTTTATTTTTTACTCCTTTTTTTATATACTGTACCGTACAAATTATAGACTGCATGCACAACCTAAGCTTTCATGTTTGGTTAGAAATTAGGTTTATAATTCATAATTAATATGAAATTCCAAATAACAATTTCATGTTATTCAACACAACACTTGTGTTCCTTCTTTATCATTCCAAGACATCTGCTCTTATTCTGTACACGATTCACATAATTCCCTCTCGATATACTGTAGTACATTCTTCCTGGGGTACTTTTCAGGTTATAGTTATCTATATCTTCAACCCCATCTTTGTAACCAATTGCAAATTAGTTTCAAAAAGTACAGTACACGTACTGTATACTGTACTATGTTGCTATTGGTAAAAAAAAAAGAAAAAGAAAACATAAATCACATACAAGGTGCACCTCTCGCCTCAATACATACTGGTACATGGTTTTGATAAAACATGAGAACATATTTTAGAGAAAGTCAACTGTACAGTAACAAGAACCTGTATTATGCAAACCCTTCCCATCAAACATAGTTGGCGGGAAGATAGTATCAGCAAACTACAGGCTAGTGATTCCTCCTAACTGGGCCAAAAGACAGATCAACTAAAGTGAAGTACAGAAGTCCAATTCACACAGCTTAGAAGAATCTGTAACAATATTATTCTACAATACAGTATTTAACCTCCTTGAGGCTGATCAATGTAAATAGAATATCATGTACCAAATTACAGGTTAATGTAAATAATTTTATCAATTATAACAGTATACTGTATCTGTATAGTGTCACAAGGAAATATTTGTCCTTACCATTCTGTCAATACAGTAGTAGGATTTGGAATCAAACACCTGCTGGAAAATGGAAATGAATTTCAGTGAAACTAGACCTCAGAGGTCATGTAACACTATTGAGGTTGTACAAGAGTCCTATCCCTCCTCACCAGCTTCACACATAATGGTAAGTCTCCAGTTTGAGACTTCATGGATGCATAGTGAGAACCCTAACCACTACTCCAAAATGATGTCCTGACAGGTGTGCAAGTGCGATCAGATTGTACTGTACTGGTATGACGAAGTCTAGACACTGCTAGACATTATAATCTCTTGTTCCAGAAAATCATTTTTGTACATATTTAAATGCTCTGAATCTTGAAGGAGCACATATTTCTACTCTACAATAATCAATGAAAGTACAGTATACAATATCTTTCAGTCTGGAAAGGATGAATAAACACTTAAACATTATACACTTTGCTTCAGGTATTTCAAGAGAATAGCATGAAGAAAATTTTTAAATGTCATGGGGTTAATATGATCTACACTTCCTCTACATTATGCATCCATGAAAAACTTTTATTAGTAGTAATTTCCAATTTTTTTCATAATTATATATTTCTACTGCAGTACTATGTGCAATGGCAGAACTTTATTATAAAAGCTTCTACACTTTAAAATATTTCTATCTATGGTCAGATGCCTCAATCCTCAAAGGGGTGGCCACAAATGAATCACCTCCATGCACCTCTGTCCCCCATCAACTAGCATACTGTACCTCCTCCCACCAAACACCACTTTCACTCATATACCTCTCAACTCCATCCCTCCACCTCACTCTTGTCGTGCCTCGTTTCCCTCCATCCCTCAACCTCACTTTCGTACATTTTCTTAACCAACCTCTTGCTCCCCATGACCGAACTACCTCAAGGTGTTCCTTTTCACACTCGCCAGCACATCCACATCACTCATATACATTATCTTATGTCAGTCTATCTCTCCACTTTACTCCACACACACTTTTCAGGTAATTCTTTTTCACCCCTCTACTGTAACTCTTGATTTATGTCTCAGTCATCGATCACGCTTCACTCCTGTGTCGATATCGGGATTACCTCAACCTCTTCTTCACTTCCATACTCATTGCCCTATTCCTTTAAACTATGCATCTCTTGTACATGTAGTTCATGGTTGTAATACTGTATACAGCATTTAACTTTTTGACAGTCCCAGTGTCCTTACATTAACTGTTGCTGCTGTTTTGCATCTCTGACCCTCAAATGCTGCTGGCAATCTTGATTTTATACATAATATCACCTGATCTACCATAAACACATTATTGTGACATATTGCATGAATCATTATGGACAAAAATAATATTTAATCTTTCATCAATGAGATTTACTTTCATTATATGCACGAGATAATTTTACTTACCAAAGGGATGATCCCATATTGTACAAGTACATCTGCTCACATCTCTGATCAACTCCCGGCTTATTGTGGAAAGACTATTTTAATTACATATAATAGATACAATTAAACCTAATAAGTAAGTACATTAGGTTATAGGACACTGTACTTTATAAAATAGTTATAACTAAAATAAATGAATTTGACTCTGAAAATATTTTAATTTAAGATAACTACTGGTACAAATACAGAGAACAGTATGGGATGTACAGTCTACTGCAATCATAGAGTGTATGAACCAGAGGAAACAAATCTGTTCAATGGAAACTGTCTCAATATAATCCTACACTTCCTCCTCCCTCCTCTGATTAGTACGCTAGACCGTATATTACACCATAGTTATATCCTGTATATGTATGTATAAAACATTACTACAGATCTACAGTCTTCTACATAAAACTTGTGAAGTATATAATTATACAGGAATATTGTAATCATGATTAAAAGAAATTTGTAATTGCAAACTTATTATAAATGCCACAAAGCTGGCAGCAGTTCCTCTAACAAATGGTGGCAATTTAGGCATTTAATATCTTGGTCTTAATGTCCTTGTAACTATATAAATAGCCAATGTACCAACCATGGCAGCCTTTCTCACAGCATATCACTTCAATGTCAGCATTTCTTGAACCTATCTTTTTTTTTTCTCCATCCATCCCAAATACATCTTGCTTTTCAAGTGTATTTCATATATCCCACTTACAACGTTAAAATACGTCAGTCAAGGTGTATAATGTTAGCTATCTTTACTGGGAGAAGATCTACTGTACAGTATACTGATATTTGCATGAAATATTACAAGTTTCAAAGCATATTATCTAACAACTACCATGTTCAAATTTTGATATTAGAGACCCAACTTTGGACACTGATTCATCTAGGTCAATATTGGAGGTATCCTCAGGTTCTGGCACACTTGGTAAACCCCAAGCACCATCTATACTCTCCCATCCCTTGACTTCAGCTTCATTGGTACTACCAAGGTGATGCAGCTCTTGGTCTTCTGGTATAACAGCAGGCACTTGGGCAAGTTTGTCTTCATTCTCTTTCAAATCAATATCCATGAGGGTTACACTTTCCATTATTTCTGCTAGTAAATCATCAATGACAGGAAGCTTTTTAGGCGAATCCTCAAACTCTTCTTCCTTTTCTATTGTACTTGGTTTTGAAACTTTAGTATCACTAGTTCTTTCCCTTTGATTTGTATCAACATCCCATAACTCTGCTGATCTCTGTGGACTCTTGTCTATAACAGTGTTTCTAACGGCAGCCTCAATGGGTTTCTTTGGGCCTTCTTTCTTTTTCCTCCGCAATGGCAGAACCATACAATGGCTGTAAAATCTTCGATAAAAAGGGTGGCTGGTGGCATTGTCCTGGGAAGAGGTACAAGTCCCTGATGTCGGTGTGGCTGGCAGGGTCTTGCTGGAACGTGCACTCATGTCATTACTGTTTATGATATCTTCAAGAGTACTGGACCTTGGCTTCACCAGCTTTGATGGTCGCTCTGGTTTGTCAAAAGATCTACGCCCTCCAGTGCTTCTCATGAAACTCTTATTTTTTTTGTCAGTGGGGAGCTTCATGGATTTCTTCTTTTCAGATACACCATCATCTGTAATGGTATCTAAAGAGTTATTTTTAAAACATTCAATGCCATTAAAGCTGGATGTTTTACCAAACTCTGTATTTGAATCCCTCTCACTACAGCTATGGTCGAGAAGGGGCTCACTTTTCACACTGTCCTTCTCTTCCTTTACATGCTCATTAACAGCTTGCTGACTATACATCCTCTCCTCCTCTTCAGCAGTGGGACTCTGAACCTGTAAGCACATTCCCCAAACTCTCCTCTGGTTTTTCTTCCCTGAACTTCTCTCCCCACCTTCTAGTCCAGAATCTACATCCTTTCTATTGAACATGCGGACAAACTTAAATACTCTACTACTACTACTACTACTACTACTACTATTACTAGTACCCTTTTCTTTGGTTGGAACCTCTGGACATGCTTCTGCTTTGGCATCTATATGCGCCTCTTTAATTATATTTGAATTGGATTTCGTATCTGCTGAGCTGCCAGTACCTACTCCAGATATTCTTCTTGTGTTTATACATTGACTAGCTTCTTCCTGTTCATCTACATTTGGTTGAATTTCAGTACATCCATTCATTTCAACTCTACCATTTACCTGTACAACCTCTTCCTGAGACTTCTGAGGAGAAGCCTGACAATCACTCTGGGACTCGCTTCCCTTTTTTTCATTATCCACAGTTTCCTCAACTTTTTCCTTAAGATCTAACTTAGGCTGCTGGGGTAAACTGACTTTATATTTCCCATTTATGATAGGCTTTTTACTAGTACATTTATATGAATCATATGTCTTTACTAATGCTGTATCTGAGGGAACATCATTCCTGAGGTTGGTGGAGTTTTTATAAAGATTTTGTTTGTTGTTCATATTTTCACTGTCAAGTTGCTCAGAACATTTTCTTGGCAATCCATTACATGGAGATGAATTAAATGCTGCTAAGCTTTCATTATTATTGGTTGCAATATCTTCTGATGTCTTAGAGTTAAGTGCATCTCTATACTTATCATTCTCTTTCATTGTCAGTATCGCATCATGTATTTCATCATCAGTATTTGTTTTTTCAAGATCTTCTGAACCATTTTGGTTCATAAAAAATCTTTCTCTATCTGATAACTTCTCCACCTTGGCAGTTACTGGTTTAAACTGATTACCTCCAGTATCTGTTGTGTTAAGCCAGTCACTCCTTACTTTCATTCTCTTACAGGACTTTTCATTATCAATATCAATCACTTGGGTATTTTCAGGGATTGCAATCTGGGATATTTTTACCACCTTTCCTACACCTTGAGTGGGTACCGGAACATGAGAAGTTTTGTCAAGATCAATCTTACTTACACTACCACCACTGGCAACCACAGGCTCTTGTCCCTTACTGGGACATGTTGGCTTATCTCAGGATTGTGGTGTGGTGGCCTCACAGGCATCCATATTGCTCACCCGGAAGCACATGCGGGCACCCAGGGCACAGGAATTGGAAGGTGATGCCAGATGCACAATGGGTTCACCTACACGTCCAGTCACTGCTCTTACCGGTTCCTAGAAAGAGATAAAATAACAATCTAGTTCTTATCAGCAATGGCATATGGCACTCATCACAATGTAAAGGAAATATAGTGTACAAAAATTGATCTGATTGGTAAAACAGCAAAAGAAATTGATACCCCTTGAAATCCTGGAATCTGCAGTCAATTACAGTACCTGAAACACAGTGATGAACTAGCTACAAATATTTTCACACAAGTGCATTATACATCATGAGTACAGTACATTATGCATGATACATACCTACAGTACTGTACATCTATTCAAGGTCAAGCTCATACTTATGAAAATTTTATATGCAAAAGTTTTGGTTAATACCTTTTTGTCAATATTTGTGGAAAAATTAAAATCAACTGTTCCCTTAGGGGTGAAGCTGAGTGCTGTAGAATTGACACAAAAACGCTTTCCTGTGGGCTTAGGTCCATCATCAAAAACATGTCCAATATGTGCTCCACATGTGGAACAGGCAACTTCTGTTCGTGCTAGCGATGGGTTGCACACCAGGAGTAGCAGATTGGCACCGACTGGAAAGCAATAGGATTTTACTTCAGAGAGGAGCAAAATATATATTTCTGTAGAGTACAGGTACTGTACTACAGTACTGTATATACTGTATAATTCTTAGATATCAGTACAATAAATGTCTACTTGATATTCCAGAACTCTCATTAGCTGATGTGTGCCTCAATTCATAACCCTGAATGGTGAGTTACAAATTAATTTTACTGAAGGAGATTCAAGGATGAAATAGGAATAATGGATGGATGAAAATGTTTAAGATAAGAATGGTAAACCACTTATGGATGGAAACAAGAGCAAAACGGGAGGAATAATTTGAGTAAATATTGAATAATTAAGGAGGGAATGGGGCAAATGTTAGTGTGTTTGGCTGTGTTGGAATCCAGAGGGTAAAGCCTAGGTCACACATTCCCGAACTGGAGTCCGAATGCATCCCGAAGTGACTTCGGGATGAATTCGGGCATGTTCAGAGAACTTTTTCAAGGTCAAGTTTTCATCGGTATGTATTCGGTATGCATTCGAAACGCACTTTCGAATGCATACCGAATACATACCGAAGTCATACCGAAGTCATTCCGAATCGAAACCGAAGTTTGAAATTCAAAATATAATGTGTTGTTTTCGTTCCGAAATCAAACCGAATACAAACCGAATGCAAACAGATGCCATACCGAATGCAAACCGAACCCCACCCGATTGCCAACCGAAGTCTGACAGATTGTATATATAGTTGGTGTACACTATATTGTTACTATTATATTATATTATATTATATTATATTATATTACTCTCTCTCTCTCTCTCTATCACTATTTATTTATTTATTCTGTGTGTGTGTATGAATGTATTATTCTCTGTGTGTGTGTATGTATGTATTATTCTCTGTGTGTGTGTATGTATTATTCTCTGTGTGTGTGTATGTATTATTCTGTGTGTGTGTGTATGTATGTATTATTCTCTGTGTGTGTGTATGTATGTATAATTCTGTGTGTGTGTGTGTATGTATGTATTATTCTCTGTGTGTGTGTGTATGTATGTATTATTCTCTGTGTGTGTGTGTATGTATGTATTATTCTGTGTGTGTGTGTGTATGTACTATTATGTGTGTGTGTGTGTATGTATGTATTATTCTCTGTGTGTGTGTATGTATGTATAATTCTGTGTGTGTGTGTATGTATGTATAATTCTGTGTGTGTGTGTATGTATGTATTATTCTCTCTCTCTCTCTCTCTGTATGTATGTATAATTCTCTCTCTGTGTGTGTATGTATGTATAATTCTGTGTGTGTGTGTGTGTGTATGTATGTATTATTCTCTCTCTGTGTGTGTGTATGTATGTATAATTATCTGTGTGTGTGTATGTATGTATTATTCTCTGTGTGTGTGTATGTATGTATTATTCTCTCTGTGTGTGTAAGTATGTATTATTATATGTGTGTGTGTATGTATGTATGTGTGTGTGTGTGTGTGTGTGTGTGTGTATGTGTGTGTGTGTATGTGTGTGTGTGTATGTATGTATGTATGTATGTATGTATGTATGTATGTATGTATGTATGTATGCATGTATATGTATGTGTATATGTGTGTGTATGATGCTACTCTCCCTCTCTCCAACGGCCAAAATTCAAACCGAATACAAACCGAATGCAAACCGAATGCAAACAGATGCCATACCGAATGTTCCGAAGTATTCCCGAATAGTTTACGAATATATCCCGATCTCTCCCCGAATTTTTGCCCATTCCGAATTGGTTCCGAATGTTTCATGCAACACCAAACATTCGGGAAGCTTTCCGATTCAATCCCGAACTTTTGCAAATGGCCCCGAACCATTCCCGAACTATTCCCGAACTCTTCCCGAACACCACGAATCATTGCCCGAATGCATCCCGAATACAAACCGAACACACTTCGGGATGCATTCGGACTCGAGTTCGGGTATGTGTGACCCTAGTATAAGACCTATGAATGTAAAGTTTGTGTGAAGAAAGTGACTGCCCCCCAAAAATAGGAGCAGTGAAGACTCTGCCTTGGAATAGTTGATGTAGGCTTATGAGAGTAAAGAGGTATTGAACTAGAAAACTGGAGAAAGGCATTCCTTATAATATAATTTACAAGTTTGTCCAATGCTATGCAGTTTATTTTCAGAGAACACATCAACGTAGCCCTGGGTGCATATAACAAAACTTAAACAATGCTCAAAGTTCCAGTGATTCCCAAAGTGTGTGACATGAAAAATGTAATGTAATAATGTCAGACTATTAAAAATTATAAAATTACTCACGTATGACAAAATTAACATAGATAGTTAGATAGGCTAACATCTATACTGTACTGTATATGACTGCTTATGCCAGGATAATATATTTGACATATAATACTTGACATCTTGCATTGAAATACTGTACTATAATTTATGTAAGTGAAAATGCATATCATATGCACTGCATATGATGACATGTCCGGTACGGTACAGCTGGTCTGTTGACGTAGCTCGCTCCCACCTACCTCCAGGTATAGTGGACAGATTCTACATATTCTATAATTTCTTGCCAAAAATTACACGACAAATTATGAAATCTGCCAGAATTATTAGTCAATTTAGTTTCATTACTTTATACCTATGATAAAAAATTGATTACAGTATAATGAAAAATTGAATATGCCAAGACTGCTAAGTGTTGATGAAGAAATGAAGGTGAGCCTCTCCATTGTTCCTTCCTAATATACCAATGATATGTAAATCTTAACAAGCTCATGTGTCTCACTAATAACGTGCATGTTCATATCTGTAATGAAAAAAATTAAATAGTTTAATTTGTATGAGGTTGCATAAAAAAGGCAGATGTGCCTCAAAAATACTATTTTATCTCTTAAGTGTGCCACCATACTAAATAATTTGAAAACCACTGCTCTAAATGAATACTCTTTGAAAGGAAATGGGTGGGTATATGCTTTACCATGTGACAGATCCTGCTTGAGGGAGACTTTGTCATTGTTGATGATATCATAAAAGGCTGGCCAGCCTGAACCCGAGTCATACTTGGTGTGTGAGAGAAAGAGTTCCTCACCACACACTATGCATGAGTACACTCCACGATCCCAATGCTTGTAGTATTTGTTGGAGTATGGTCTGTGGGAGAAATGAGAATTTCAAGACTAGTATAGACTCATGTTCCAAGGAACAACATTTATATATCAAGCTTAAACAGACAATTGTTTCCAGAATGGGAGCATAAGACTATTAGCCTACTGCTGGTGGTAAACTGATACTTTTGTCTGCCTAATCTACTATGGTACAGTATTTTGAGTAAGTAAACTATTTATACACAGTAAATAAAAATATATGATTATTTTCTTGTGTAATTTTTTTTCCTGTATATATGGACAAACATAATTTGGAATATGCTACAGATAGTTTTTGCAAGGAATTGCCTATTCACAGAAAGCATTATTTTGTAAAGGGTCACCATTGTGAAAGGGTTAATCTACTGCAGTCTAGTGAATCCTTATGGTAATATTTCTAGTACCACAAGATGTATTTAGGAGTGATCAAAAGTGTCAAATTACAGACATCATACTTCAAGATATACTACTGAACTCAAATACAACCATCACACCCGTAAGGGAAGTACAGTATTGCCTGCGGTGACATGGGCAGTACTTCAAGGGTTTTGGCATCCCTTCAGCCTAAGCTAATCCTTCTCAGTTTTTCTAGTATCCCTCCGTTCCTTTTCTTTCCTTCGTACTTGCTGTCCCACCTCTCTATCACCCCTTCCCAATGGTGAGTGCTGGTTCTATCCAGAAACGAGGAATTTGGCATCCTCTACCACACCCTAGCCTGGGCCCAGTGGGGCTGACTTTATTCTCTGTGAATATTAGTTATCCCCCACAGGGCTAGAATAAAGCTTGTTGTAGGATCTGGTCACTTTCTAGTGGATTTGACGAGATCTGCTCACATGGATTTTTAGGTGTACTGCAACTGGGCCTTTTTTTTTTTTTTTTTTTTTCCACTGCTGTGTGGACCGTCAGCACACGGGGGTGCATTTCCCTTTGCATGCAACAGTGTAAACTCCCTCCCCCTTATGGTCCCTTCAGGGCTGGTCTCATGGAAGGTACGATCCCACTTGTAGCTCTTGTGGTAACGTGGACTTGTGCCCACAGCACTGGCTGTGGGATCAAAGCCTTTCCCCCAATCTCCCCGGTGGTCAGAGGCCCCCAGACTCCCTGGTCCATTAAGCTCTGGTTCCATTTCCTTGGGATGTGCTTTGGTAGCCCGGGCATATAGGGCCAGCCCTCCTTTATTTTAATTTGTTTTTTCACTGCAACCAGAGTGTACCAGGGGTCTGTGGGGCAGGAGGCCATTCTGCCCCGGGAGAACAACAACAACCATCACATAATTACTTGCAACACCTGAAACCCCACACCAATCTCTTTAATCAATGTACAAATGCATCATTCAACATCTTTGATCTTTAAAGAGTAGGAGAGTAGGAACTAGATAATCAGGTATGAGCTCACCTTTCTGTCACTTTCTCCTGTGTGACACGGTACTGTTGAGGAGTTAGTCTCCTCAGCAGTTGATCCTTCTCTTCCTTCTTCAGAATTCTGCTGGGTTTGCCTTGAATCTCTTGCGGTCCCTTAGGTCGCCAAACTCGAGGGGTTCTGGGCACTCCCCCTGTGGTACTGATGGGGGCTGGGATGTTGGTGGCCGTGACAGGACGCAGACCAAACCTCCGTGGCTCCATCTTCACCTGCAAAAACAGACACATGGCTTAGTTATGGGTCTCACACTAACGCCTTATGTTAATTTTCTGTCCTTCATCCTCAGGACCTCAGTTCAAGTTTGTTCCCTCTATATTCACAGATGTCCACTAATGTTCTGGAAACTGTTTGAAGGACAGAGTAACTTTATATCTGCTAGAAAATGGAGGAAATTCTTATACAGCAGAGTCATACCAATTTTAGAAATCGCAAAAGTATATACAGCAAGTGTACTGTACTAGATAAGCCTTTAGAATAGTTGGACATACGAATATTTTTATTCACCCTTTACAATAGCAATAGCAATAGCAATAATATTTTACCAATTAAAATGTTCAGTTTATGCTTCTAAAATTTGTATCAAAAGGTAGCCTAATCCGACGTCAAGAAAAGGTGAAGGGCTTGTGTGAGGAAGGAGTAAGATGAAGATGACACAGTGAGGTGAAGACTGACAACTGAGCACTGGTAACACGAAGGAGTAGCCTACAGGTTAATATTATACTGTGCAAGGGTCAGTGCTTAAGTTTTACAGACTTCCGTATCGCCTAGGCTATAATATTATAGCCTACTTCCTGTACGAGTGTGGGGGTCACGGCGGTATAGTGAGTTTTGATGCGACACATACTGAAATAGAAAGGAACAATATATATATATATATATATATATATATATATATATATATATATATATATATATATATATATATATATATATATATATATATATATATATATATATATATATATATATATATATATATATATATATATTACTACAATGGAATTTTTTTTAAGTCAACAACGTTTTAGCAACCACTTTGATACAGACTTCATCGCAATTGATGACTGAACTGCTCCATAATGAAGTCTTTTCAAGCTCTATCTCCCATGTCAAACCGGAGAGCGGCTGAGAGGCAAGGGATGAAAAGGTTGGAATGAATATGTTTCTAAGCCCCCTCTCCCTCACCCTTCTTTCATCGCACCGACAACAGTGCCACAATAGTCCCCATAATGGCAACTAGAAAGCTTGTTTAGACTACCTGTAGGTGGGTGGAGAGGGTTGGCGTCAGTCAGGCTGGATTGGGTGGGGGTGAAATAGAGAAAATGTATGCCTAACAATAATGCTGATGACGACGACTCAGTCAGGTGTGTTGTGGTAGCATAACAAAATAATAATACAAATTTTAACACACACATACAGAGAGAGATCTCATCGTAAGGTGGTAGCCTAATACTTTTTTTGGTACATTGGAGCGCTTTGATTCCTCCAAAGTATCCTAGGAAAGGGGACCAGAAGAGCAAACATTGTGGTGTTCTGTTACTTGGAATAGTTTAGAGGATTCATTTGTTCCAGATTTACCAACACAAACTTCCCCCCTTAACTCTTGTTTCCTCGCTTGCCACGCCTGAAAGCCTCCCCTGAGCCCCCTCCCACTCCGAGTGAACAGAAGACACTCAGGCTTGTGTTGACTCAGTAACCTTCTTTTCACTCCTGGCAACGAGGAAAAGCGTTCGTTCTCTTTACAATAAATGCAAACTTATAAGAGGGACAAAAATTCAGCAGTAAGATTAGCTATATGGAAATATGATGCATACTATAAATGTACTTTAGTGTGTAGCCTATTTGGTATCAGTCAGTCCGAGAGGAATGAAAACAATGTGGTGAGTTATAAATAGGTGGGCGGTAAGTGAAGCTTTATGAGAGCGTCGAGTGTAAGGCTTCTTTCTTTACCACACTAATGACTATCCCACCAGACACACCACATACAGTATGCATACCACCTGAGGCAGACACTATAACCCAAGTATTCAGCAGCCACTGACAACTACAAACTATTGTACTTTCTTCATTGTGAATTTGCCCACCTCTACTGGTATAACTTATCAGGTATTGAAGTGAACTAAAACTCAATGCCATCAATTAGCAAATATATACATAATTCGTGTCGGCTGAATCAAAACACCGTGTGTACTAATGGTTAATTAAGTGCAGAAAAGATAAGATTTTGTTGAGACTGACTGGAAGCGCCTAGCCTATACAATATCAAGGATTAGCATTAGTTTAGTTAACGTAATACACTCAGATACATACACCAGACCATCTTTAATGAGACAATAATATGATAAACGAAAAATGAAATGTGATCAGGAGGGACAGAGGGGAACGGAGGGAAGGAGAGGTACAGTCGGCAGCAAAAGTAGTGTCGTCTCACTCAGCATGTCTTCAAAGATAATATAAAGTTTAATCCTCGAATAAATACATTCACCATACAGAAATACGATATACAGGGAGTTGTTGAAGTTCCTCAAGTTGTCTGACCGAGCAGCCCCTAGCTCACAATGCCCTCAGTGAGTGTTTGTTGTGTTGTTGGAGTGTCGTTGTGTGCGCTACTTCCGTTTATGTTTTGTTTTCAGTTTACGAGCCCGTGAAGCTTATATTTCCATAGTATACTTCATGACTTGGCTGATGTAGCGACAGGACATTTGTCTCCGATTGTACGTGAAACTGAGAACATGCAGCGGGTGAGGGAGAAGAGAGACTGTCACAGAATCTACAGTCTACAGATGGGGGAAGGGGAACAATGTGGGGGAAGGGGAACAATGTGGGGGAAGGGGAACAATGTGGGCGAAGTTATGCAGTATGTGTGTGTGTGTGTTTGGGTAGGTGGACGGTCGACATGTTACCAAGTTACAGTACAGCTTCATCTCCTGCCAACTATAATCAACTAAAGCAGGTCTAACTCCACAGTAAGCATATCAAACTCCTCTGTACACTGAGGCCGTCCTCTCGTTTAAAGTCTGACAAAGTAAGTGGTGTCCACATCTGTACAGTTTTCAGAAATCATTAGCCCTCATTTCGCTGACAACATCAGACTCCTTAAGTGAATATTTCCGTGTAAATTCCGTAGATTAACTTATCTCCTTTCCCTCTGTCTCTTGCATTATTATATAGGATATTACTATACTATAACATTCGCTTGCTCTTCTCTTCCCCAAATACTGAGAGGAAGAACTAAAGGAAAAGTGACAACAATGAGGAAGGAGAGAGGGTACAACAAGAGTGGGGGAGAGGGTAAAACAAGTGTGTGGAAAAAGAAGGAAAATGAAAGAGAATAAGAGTTGGTTAAGTAGGCTGAGGAAGGGTAGGAGTAGAAGTGGAAAGATAAATATAAAGAGTTGAGTTTGTATAAGAGATAGGTATGCCAAGTATGAGAGGACAGGTATGGGATATGACAAGTGCGAGATGGTAGGTGTGGAAAATAAAGGTGCGGAAACTGACGTGTGAGATGACGGGTGTGAGAGATGACAGGTGTGAGACGATAGGTGTGAGATGACAGGTTTGTGTGTGTGTTTGGGGGGAGGGTATTGATTAGCAAAGGGTACAGGGAATGCGGAAATGAGACCGGGAACCTGGTGTAGGTGAGCAAGAAAGGACACTGCCCTCCAGGTCTCTCTCTCTCTCTCTCTCTCTCTCTCTCTCTCTCTCTCTCTCTCTCTCTCTCTCTCTCCTGTCCTTATGCACAATCTCCCCTTTGGCTTTTCTGTTGTCCATATCCAAGTTCACGATCCACTGTCCAACCCCTTTTGACTCCCCCGTCTTACTTGACTCTCCCCTCTCGGTCCCCCCGCCTTCCCTGGACTCTCCCCACACACACCGTCTGGTTCCCCCGCCTTCCCTGGCTCTCCCCACACCACCTTTGGTTTCCCATGCCTTCCCTGGCTCTCCCCCCCCCCCCCTTGACTTCCCCAGTCTACTCCGACTCTCCCTCCCATCTCTTTTTTTACTCTCCACCATGACTCACGCTCCTTCACACGGCCTCCCTGCAATTACTCCTTACACACACATCTCAACATTCTTTTGGGAGGTCGCCTACAACTTGTTATTTTCCTACTTTTATACAAAACTGGCAACGGCTCTATGTATTACTAATAAAATATAAGCAACAGGCATGGCCATTTCAAGGAAAAATTCAACCTTTCAAAGTTGATGACAAAACACAGTCAAGAATAAACATTTTGCCATAGCGGTGATAATAAGGAGACACACAGATGAGTAGGAAGATAGACGAATGGCCAGGAAAACACAATCAACTTCATTAGACGGTGAAGAAGAGGAGATTTATATATATAGTACAGTAATAACGAGTCATAATGAGTATCCAGGTGTGCTTCAAGTAGTCTGATGGTGAAATCAATGAGCCCCAGTAAGTATGAGACAGAATGAGAGTTGTAATTGGCTCACTGGTACGTCAAATTATTCGAAAATTCAACAAGCCCTGGATACCTATTATGGATCGTGACTGTACATCAACCTCCAAAGACAGCGATAAAGACGAGGAATGGTGCTCTTGACAGTTACAACAACAACAACAACAACAACACACACACACTTCTGCTGTGACTTCACTGCAGCTGACAAGGAGAAACTGTGTTCTGAAAACCAGCTGTATGTCTCCTCTCTCTCACTCACTGTCAGGGAAGTCTGTTGTTGTTCGACTGCACGGGGAAGGACACACACAACACAACACGACACAATACAACACACAACAACAACAAAACACACACAAAACCACGAACATTCTGACACCTACACATAGTTCATACTCCATTATAAACACCCACACTGTTCCACGGACCAGCCTCAAAACAGACAGATACACCTGACATTTTATAGAATGACCCTCCACTCGACCTCCATCATTCACCACAATCCCCCACCACCGTCATCCATCCATCCATCTATCCATTGCCATTCCTGCAGCATGACACTACAATGGTACACACACACACACACACATCAGCAGCAGCAGCAGTAACCTTGGCACATTCCTGACTTGAGGGGGGGAGGGGGAAGGAAAACAAACACCGGTGTGACTAAGAGGAGGCTGTACGATTGGTCACACTACAAACACGTTGGGCTATTTATGCGTCCTAATCATCACAACGTTGGGCTATTTGTGTCCTGTCATCACAACGCTGGGCTATTCAAGTGTCCTATCATCACAACGTTGGGCTATTTATATTGTCTTATCAACACAACGTTGGGCTATGTACGTGTTTTATCAAGTTATCAAGCAGTTGGGCTATTTATGTCTTATCATCCATCAGTTGGGCTATTTCCGTCTTATCGTCATCAGTTGGGCTATTTCCGTGCTCTACCAACACAATGTCCTTTTCTAGGAAACACTTGACCAGAATAGCAATACACACAGTCACTGACGTTCTCGGGGTTACAAACTGCTGAGTCCATTAAGGGGGAAAGTACAATGTTGGTATATCTGGGGAAACTGATTCTTCCAAGCAACAGAAAACTATTATTTTCGCTCTTCTGGTTCTGTTTCCTGGCATATTTTGGAGGAATCAAGTCACTCCAATGAACAAAAAAAAAATTACCACCATAATAGAGAAGTATAATGTTGGTAAATCTGGAGTAACTGATTCCTCCAAACTATTCCAAGCAACAGGCAGCCATTGTTTTTGTTAATTAGGTTCTATTCCCTGGCATGCTTTGGAGGACTCAAAACACTCAAATATACCTAAAGTGTATTATTTACCTCTTAAGTAATGACTAATTATTACAGCATGAACGATGTGAATTGCAAGAAGGTTTAAACGAACTGCAGGATGAAGTAGGTGAGCTACAACAATAATAAAACGAACACACACACACAGGAAATGACAAAACTAGCCATGGGGGTGAGGGGAAGGAGGTGGTAAAGCGGGGTAAGGGGAAGGTGGTAAAGCGGGGTAAGGGGAAGGAGGTGGTAAAGCGGGGGTAAGGGGAAGGTGGTAAAGATGGGGTAAGGGGGAAGGAGGGAGGGAGGGAGGGGGTAAGGGAGAAGAGGAAGGGAAGCGGTACAGGTTATGTATGTCTGGATAAACAAAAACATAAAATAAATATAAACACAGCAGGTTGGTAAATGGGACAAGCAAGCAGGTGGGGCATAGGGAAAGCAAGCAGGTGGGGCATAGGGAAAGCAAGCAGGTGGGGCAGAGGGGCGAGCAAGCGGGTGTGGCAGGGGGGCAGGGATCAAGCAGGCAGGTGGTCCAGGGAGGGGTGGGAGGAGGAAGCAGCATTCAGCCCATCTAAGGGAAGGGAGACACAGTGACAGTAGCCTAGGCAGGTCATGTGGACTTAACATAGACACAACGACCTGTTTGTTATCTCCCAGTGACCTGTTTTGTTGTTTGTGCAACTTTCTCTTTCTCTCTCCCTGTCTGTCTGTCTGTTTGTCTATCTACCCCTGCTGTCTCCATTATCTCTCCCTCCTCCATGTTGACTCTCCTCCACCTCTGATGTTTCCTCCATGTTGACTTTCCTCCACCTCCGTTTTCTACATGTTTATTCTCCTCCACATCAGTTTCCTCCATGTTGGTTCTCCCCTCCATCCCTGTCTCTCCATATTTTCCTTCCCGTGTCTACTTTACTCCTTGTCCCTCAACCATCAACAACCGGAGAATGAGAGAAAAAGGGATGTTATATAAATAAGACAAACAGAAGAAGAGATAAGATGGGAAGGGGAAAAAATAAGAGGAAAAGAGAAGAGTAAAGGAAAAAGGAGTGTGGATGTTGTGGAGGAGAGAATATAGTATAGAAGTGTAGAAAGAATTAACTTACGATGGAAGGAAAAGAAAGTAAGAGATAATGAGAAGAGGAAGAGGCAAAAGGGTTATAGGGAAGGAGAAGGTAGAAAAGCATGAGGAGAATGAAGGCAACACGAACGAACTTTAGGAAGGGGAGATTTTCATGTTGTTGAATTGGAAGGTCTCTGATTCCTCCAAACTGTGTCAGGAAACACACGCCCTCAATGGTACGGTACAAATACGGATCTGTTTCGTGGCATAGTTTATAGGAATCAGTGACCTTCTAATTCACCAATAGAATATAGCCTTGGTGGAAAAATTACACAAACATTTACACAAACACACACAAAACAAAAACATAAAACACACACACATTAAAGAGAACTTTATGGCCCACCAACAATGTTTATTCTGATAATATTTGTTTCCACGAGTGTTGCGAGATGTGTGTGTGTGTGTGTCTGTGTGTGGTGTCTGTGGTGTCTGTGTGTGGTGTCTGTGTGTGGTGTGTGTGTGTGGTGTGTGTGTGTGTGTGTGTGTGTGTGTGTGTGTGTGTGTGTGTGTGTGTGTGTGTGTGTGTGTGTGTGTGTGTGTGTGTGTGTGTGTGTGTGTGTGTGTGTGTGTGTATACGAGACAATTATATTATTTTTCCTGTCCTTCACATCTTTGCCTGACATAGTTTTTATCAGTTCAGGAATAGGTGTGTGTGTAATTTTTTCCACCCGTGACATCAATGTTGGAGTTTTATAATATATATGATGCCCTTCACGTCTCACTGCGTCAGTCACCATCATCATATTCAGAGTTCCGTGGAGTGGCCTCGACCCTCACCTACCTCCACCCACACACACACACACTCTCCATCCGTCCATACATTGTCCCCACTCAATCATTTTATCCACCGTCCCCATGCACCGCTCTGTCAATTCAGCCTCACTCATTTATTACTTCAATCATTGTCCTATTCACCCACCCATTCTCCTCACTATTCATTTCACCCACAGTCCCCACGCACAAATCAGTCCATTTACCATCTCACTCATTATTCCACCCATTGTCACCAATCGCTCACTTCACCCTCCCCAATCCCTCGCTCCACCCCCAAGCCTACTCAAACCCCTCATTGTTATTCCGTTAGTTGATATTTCCTTTCCCTTCTCGCTCCCCTTCCCATCCAGTCCGACACACACAAAACTTTAGTCAAATGTTAACAAATTGCCATATTTATACACTCATGACTGTATGTGTACAAACCGCTCACCCTGGCAGGGGTTCGCGTCCCAGATCTGTCTATGGCAACTCTCCCTTCCTTGGTAAATTAAGAAGTGAAAATGTCAAACAAGTTACTGCGACGCCATCTAGGTTATCCCTCCCATTTTGGCTGGCACCCACCTTCTGTATCGGTTATCAGCCTGCCTGCCCACTCACTTGCAAATATCCACCACCATTACCAATTGACCCCATCCTTCCCCTACATTTTTCCACAAAATTATATTCACTTCAACCACCACCATTACCAACATTCACTTACTACTACTACCACCATTACTACCCCCACCTGACCACATCCCCTACCTCTTCCACGACTATCATTATAATAACTTCCATCTCTACCAACATTCACTCACTATAACCACATCACAATCACCATCTGACCCACTACATTCACTCCTCTTCCAAGACCACCAACATTCACCCTCTACCACAACCGACACATGGCCCCTCCTTACTTCCCTCACAACTAACATCCATTCATTCACTATCACAACCACCACAACCATCTCTTTCCACACCCGCAACATATTATTCATTTGCCCTATCCCTCACTTTCTTTTTCCATACCTTTCCTTCTCGAAATATTTTCCCATCACCACAAGTACCCAAAACACACACACACACACTCTCTCTCTCTCTCTCTCTCTCTCTCTCTCTCTCTCTCTCTCTCTCTCTCTCTCTCTCTCTCTCTCTCTCTCTCTCTCTCTCTCTCTCCACTAAGATGCCGCGAACCCCCTTATCTCCCTGTATCTTCCCCAGGCTATACTTTTACTGCCCTCCCCTGTTTCTCATCCCTCTCCCCTTCCCCCTCCCCCTCTCCACTCCCTCTCCTCAGTCAAGGTCGTGACGTCAAGTGACAACAGAGAGAGAGAGGGGGGGAGGAGGCTTCATAGATGGCCGTATAAAACATTCACGTCCATATTTATACTCCGCCTCCACATTCCCCCCCCTCTCTCTCTCAAATACCTCCATTGTCTCTCGTCAACAATACAATGGACAAAACAACCAGGCATATATTTACATCAATGCTCTAGAGAACATAGCAATACTTCAATAATCACTCACAAACTCACTCTCTCTCTCTCTCTCTCTCTCTCTCTCTCTCTCCTGATTGATACAGCTAAAGATCACACGCACTTTCATATGTAGATTAAACACATGTACACCAAAAAACTGAAACGGGGAATGTAAATACCGTACAGGGATTAACGCAACTACTACATAGACATTCAACCATGGACGAGTAATACTTTCCACAGCAACGACTGTATGTAGCCTATGTGCCGTGGCCTAGCCGCACCACAGAACGCCTGCCAACCTCGCCAAACAATAGTATAGAGAGAAATGAGCCTAATTTTTTCTTAATGGTCTCATGGAGATAATAAGGTCAAGGTTGCCCATTTCTAAACTGTGCCAGGAACGCCCTAAGCCTCTTTCTTTCACCACCTGCTGCAGACAAGTGTGTGCTTTATGATATTTGCAGGTTTTCTGATTGACACTCCAATTATAGGTAGGCTAGTTACCTGACGAAGTTCGCTAAGGCCTGACAGGTATAGGGTAGGGCCACAAATAAATATAAAGTTTTAAATGTCATATATTATTATTAGACTTTGTAATATACTCAACATCCATTTAACTGTAAGAACATTACGTTAAATGTCTTCCTTGTAAATGGATAAAACAAAAGATCCTGACTTAACTGTACGTAACACACTTTTTTCTTGCCTCTCCACAGAGATTCGTTCCCACAATCCTCTTGTTTACAGGTCTATGGTCCGTTAAGAGGACCTATGATGTCCGCGAATGTGATGTTACCGATTCTTTGAAGATGTGCCACAAAACAACGCTTATACCAATTGTGTCCTGTCATATCGAGGTTTGTTGTAATCATTAGTCTAAAGTGTTTTAGGAATTATTTTCTTGTAATAATTCTAACTGGCAAAAATACTACCGGTAATAACACTGACGAGAGTAATAATTATTACGAGTGACTGTAGCCTATACGAGGTTTGTCCACTGTAAGGATTTCCAGGGGAGGGGGAAAGAGATGGGGAAGAAAGTGAGGAAAAAAAAGAGATGCGTCAAATTGGCCAGCTTAATTAGGCTACTGGCCATAAAAAGTAAAACATTTACAATTAAATGCTACATCTATATTAACCCACTTCAGCTCAATGGACGAATTTTTCTCATAGTGAATATGGTTTTGAAATCCATATAATAATAATTGTAATAATAAAATAGATGGAATTAATGAACACATCAAAATGAATACTAGAAAGGCATCATACTCACACCATTAGCCTACTCCACAGCAAAGCATACAAACTGTACCTGGAATAAAAAGAAACCATGTGTTATTATTATATTACTATTCTGTTGGTGAAAATATCCACAGATGCTTCACTAATACAAACTTAATCTTTTTAAAGTCGTTCAGATGATTAACTTGACTCCCAATAAAGCGCCTGTGTCTGTGTGAAGGAAAGTGTTTGTTGATCCACAGTTGATGAATTTCGAGGCCGTATATTGAGTGATAGCTACGTTACTACCAGTCTACCACCACTACCACCATCATCGTCATTGTCACCATCACCCTCATCGTCATTGTCACCATTACCACCAGCATTATCATCATTACAGTCACCTAGAGAACCTATCTTATTATAGGGTCTCTACCGTCACCAACATCATCAAATACACCCACCACCTCTACATCTGATGTTTTCACCATTCATTACTAACACCGTCATCACCACTATAGCATCATCCATACACATCACCACCACCACCACCACCACCCCCCCAACACAACCAACCACTACCAGTTTAGATGATCATATCCTGTTTATGGTAGTGTTGTGGAGAACGCGGGGGAGGGGAGGGACTGCGGATTGCACATACTCCCCTCCCCCTCTCTCTACCTCCTTCTAAGGAGGTATATTAATGAGTGTGTATATATGTGTGTGTGTGTTGCATACAACCACCTGACACTAAAGTGACGACACAAAGTCAGCCATAGTGATCAGACATACACCACACTTTCTTAAAGAGAGAACCTCTTTTTAGTAAATTGGACGGCTAAAAGAATCCAAAAACTATGTCACTAAACAGATTCCCAAATAGTAACCATCCAGTCTGTTTGTTTCCGGGCATAATTTGGAAGAATCAATAGCCCTTCAATTTACCAAAAAGATGATCTGTCCTTAACATTCTCAGCCTCGTCACTCAGAATTTGGACATGTAGCCTAACCGGTTCTCTCTGGGTGAGTCAATGGAACACCATGTGTACTAAATATAGCGTATAGGAAGAATCACTTAACGGGGCAAGACTTTTGTGTCCCGAGTATCAAGAAAGGACTTCAATATTCCTGCCAACGTCAACACTCTCTAATTTCACTAACCTCCTCCTGACCCTGAAATATATTATCCTTGTAAAGCAAGACGAAAACATTTATCTTTAGAGCATCTGGGCTTATGTACAGTGTTAGGCCTCTAACCATCCCTGCTACTATTATACCCTGTAAAATTGTCCATATTAACAGTTTAACCTCGACACCCAAGTAACTAGCAGTTTTAACCTTCCAATCCTCACGTCGTGGATTATGATGTCTCTGAACCTACCTGAGTTTCTCATTCCTGTCTCAACGAAGTTTTTCTCCTACCTTCTGTAGACTGTATCGAGTGAGTTCAGCACTTCAGCTGACTCTGGGAAGTGACCACTATCTGTCCAGGAATCTCCACATTCTACACTCCCCCTCCACTGGCTTCCATTATTTGTGTGTATTTTGTATATATAAATATATATATATTTTAATTGTAACTATGTATGCCAGTGTGTTTCTATGTTTGGCGAAGGTTAGGATTACGGTTGTACTTGTTAAATATTCATTAACGTTAAAAATCATCCTTAATGGCACCAATAAGATACAGTAAGCTAATTGGAGTCATTGTTGTATTTTGAAAAAAGCTGGCAGTATATTAAATTATTTTCAAAATTCCTTGACAGATATGATCTAAGGCAGATTCTAAGCAGATGTATAAATGTTTACATGGAAGAAAGTCAAACCTTGGCATGACAGAAATCCAGGTATGATTAGCCTATAGTGACTCTCAACTCTCCAATAACAACACGAAGGAGTCTATAAATTGTGTGAACTCACTTTAAATGCTGAACTTCGAAATACTGATCGACTATAGTGTAGAATTAAATTTAGCACAACAAACACGCACAACACACTATGGTTACATCACCTACCTCTCCTAGCCTATAACAACACAAATGAGTCTATAAATTGTGTGAATTCACTTTAAATGCTGAACTTCAAGATACCGATCGACTATAGTGTAGACTAAATACTCAACACACACACACACACACACTATGGTTACATCACCTCTCCCAGCTTCACGCCATAACCCCATTAGGTTCTCTTCTCGTGCTTATATTAATATTCTTCCCGTTTTTTTTCCCTCTTTTTTTCTTCCATCCTACCAGTAGTTCTCTTTCATGCATCTTCACTCTCCTTTCAAGTCTATTCTCTATCATTTCTACTCTCATATTTCTACCTTCCCTCTATCGTTCCTTTCCTCCCTCTTCCTTCTTTCCCCCACTCTTCCCCTTCCTCTCTCCCTTTCTGTTCTTCATTTCTTTTTCCCATTCCTCTTCACTATCACATTTCTCGCCTTTCCCGTCCCTTCTGCCCGCCCTCTATTCCACCCCTGGGCGCCTCAGCTACGCAGTAACGTGGTGGAATACGGCCGGTATTTTTACAGTATAGCCTAGTCTGGCCGCCCTCCTCTCCTCTCCCTCTCAGCCAGCCAGCCAGACAGACAGACGCCCTGTCCCGGGATAGATATTGTACTATACACTTTGCCATATTCCCTGTACACAGCATCCAATTCCGATGGTACACAACACACTCCTCTCTGAGATAACTGAATGGACTAGTGCCTGAAGGTTATATGACAACACACACACACAGAGGGGTGAGTGAGCACTGTTTGAGGGTGATTGGAGAGGTATTTACTTCAACAGCTGTGACCTCGATTTGGTGTGTTCGCCTATGTGCTTATGGTGTGATAATCTGTGTGTATGTATTTGTGTATTTTGCTTCTTTTTGCTATCCCAGTGTGTGTGAGTGTGTGTGTGTGTGTGTGTGAGTGTGTGTGTGTGTGTGACTCTAAGGAAAACAAACTCACTCACGCACGGACGTACTGTACTGTACACAAACCTCTTGGCATCTCCCTTGGCAAGCAGTAAAGTTGTAAACATTCACCTATAAACTTGAATAGTATTTGACTGTTACACCGACTCCATCAACATTCATCCATTAGGATCCTATACTTTAGGTAAGATATATATCGAATTAGCTTACACTATATTATATTATTAATTATTTACGACGATAGTTTTCAAATGTCGATAATTACTCACTAAATTCGTAGAAAATGGCTTTTTTTTATGATAATACAAAATGCAGTGTTCTTCGGATTATGTATATGCTACCTATTGGCAGTATTTATAGCTAGGCTACCACTCAATAATTTTCCATACCATTTCAATATTACAGCTCCAACAAATTTAAAAACAAGTCTTAAATAAAAAAATAAATTGGTATGCTGTGAACACATGCATAAGTTTCGTTATATTTCGGTAACTATTTCGGATATAATAGAAGGGTGTTCGGGAACTAACTACAAACTTCTGCTATCCTTTCTGACCAAGTAATGTCTTGATAACCAATTCCTAACTTTTTTAGATATCCTGTTCACAGGCAGATAAACGGAAGACAATATAAAGCCTTGGTCACGTGATTTTACACACACACACACATTGAAATTGAACATGCAGCAGTAAATAAGTGAAGGCAAAACAAGTGAAAAGAGTCAGACGTGGAGGGAGTGGAATGGAGTGGAGTGGAATGGAAGGGAAGGGGAATGGAGTTGTTGGGTTGGCGAGTGTGGCAGTTTCTATAATGATAATGATACTGCCACATTAGCTGTCCGGGTGGAGTGGAAAGGGTGGGTGGGGAAGTGTGGTCGGTGTGAGAGGGTTTCGTGAGTGCCAGGTGTGGGTACGAGGGGTAATATGAGGTTGGTGGAGTTGACTAGTAAGACAGATGTGAGTGAGAGTGTGGAGGTATGTGGTGGGATGTGTGTTTGTTGTGTGAAGTGGGGTGGAATGTGGTGGGGTGTGGGTTAGTTGTGTGGTGATGAGTAGGACAGGAGTGGGGGCGGCATGTGGAGGGGGGCGGCATGTGGAGTGAGGGGGGTGGCATGTGGAGTGGGGGTGGGTGGGTGTGGGGTTGGCATGGAGTGTGGTAGGTGTAGGGTGAGCCTGAGTGAAGCAGACGTGTGGTGGGGGTCGCATGCAGTGAGGGAAAAAGCAGCCATCATCAGTAAATATCCTGTGCTGGTGAAAGGGAAAAGCGAAGAGAAAGTGAGAGCAATATTCGCCTGTGTGGTTTCTGCAGCCACGACACACACAGGACTTCGTTATGTATGTTTCCTTTTAATAATCAGAAAACCAATGTTACACCTGCCTTCTCTAAAATATTAAGGGTCTGGTTTCTCCCTAAGCACATAATTATCAGTGGTTATCATTGCCAGCCGTTCACCATCCACACTCACCACAACTATTAAACAGAGATAAGTACACATCCCACATTAAATAACTTTGTTAATAGTCTCAGTATATTTAGGTTTATCTTTGTTTAAGCGCCTACAAATAGACCAAAAACGACTGTGAACAGGTCAATAAACAGTGAAGGGAGAAGGAAACAGCAAGCGACCATAGCCTCGAGCCTACACACACACACACACACACACACACACACACACACACCTGCAGCTGCATGCTAATATGGCATGTTGATGAAAAGTTCCGCATAAACTGCAACCGAGGACCGGGAGATATTGTACCAAATTATGTCGCGGCGCCTGCAGTGAAAAGCCTTTTTTATAATGTATTTCCTAAAGTGGCATCCAGCTTTCATTTTTCCATGGTCCGTCACACCCTCCCTACGTCTTCGGTATGTCTAAGTCTTTTGTGGCTTGTGTCTGTTAGTTTAATGTGTGTGTGTGTGTGTGTGTGTGTGTGTGTGTGTGTGTGTGTGTGTGTGTGTGTGTGTGTGTGTCTGTGTGTGTGTCTGTGTGTGTGTGTGTGTGTGTGTAGCAGAAACGAGGAAGTGAAGTGGGTAAGAAGCGAAGTGATGAGTACTGAGTGAGGAGAAAGTGGACTGTGGAGTATTGAGAGGGAAGCAGTGGAGGGAAACTGGAGCGAAAGAGAGTGAATGAGGGGTACCGAGTGAAGGTAAGAGTTAGAGGTATTGAATGAGGTAAATGGAGCGAGGGGAGGGGAGGGGAGGGGAGCGGGATGAATGATGAAGATGTAACATGAAAAGAGAATAAAGTGTGGTAGATGGTAGGGGTGGGTGGGGGTGGAAGGGTTGCCAGGATAGGAACCAAGCCCTCTCATACAAAGCTGGTGATGCCTGCTGCTGTTGATGATGTAACTCGTCAAGGCGACTTCCAACCACATCACACTCACCCCATAACTTTCTACATCAAACCTCAAACTAAACATGATCCAAGTACACTAGGCTACACAGGCTACGTACTGAGGGAAACCTGGTGTACACTTGCAACCATTATTCCCTGCATGGACACACTTGGAGACAGGAAGGAAGGACAGTAAGCACGAAGGAAAGAAAAGGAAAGGAGGGACAATTGAAGAGAGGAAAGGAGTCGGCTCGGGACCGAAGAGGTGCCCAAACCGTTATAGTATTGCTCACTTCCTGAAAAAGGCAATAACCCCCTACGAAGATAGAAAGGAAGAACAGAATGGGAGTAGGCAAACTTGGGACCTAATTACCAGTAAGAAAAAAAGTCGTTCAGATATGCAAATCTTGAATACCGAACCAGAGAATGTTGTATATAGGAAAATGTAAAGAACGTGAAGCCTACTGAGTGTGAAGACTATGACTGCTCTTATTCAGCTCAATATTGACAGGTGTGTGTGTGTGTGTGTGTTGTGTGTGTGTACACTACACAAGGCTACTCTACCCTACAGCTGTCAGTCTCTCCCTCATTTCCCCAACCAACCAGCCAGCCCGACCCTCACCTCCCTTCGACCCATGATAACCAAACGTGTTCTGCTCCACACTCCACTTAATATACACGACCCTCTCAAGTGCTCACTCAGGGGCTCCCTATGTATGTTCTCCTCCCAGCACCACCCACCAGCCAGCCCCTCCCTCCTTCCCTACCTCCTGGTCCAATCTGTAACCACTCTGCTAAACTAAGTGACCTCCTTCTGCTTGGCCTCCCTCACTACTCCCTCCCTATTTGTTCGGGTAACCTCTTTATTCCTTCCTTTTAGCCATTTATCTCTTCATTTCTCACTGTCACTTTGGGTGCCTTTTCATTTCTTCTCTCACATGTGCATCCTCCACTTTTCCTTTCCCTCCAGAATCTTCGGGTGCCTCTCACCTCCCTTCCTCCCTCTCAGTTTCTCTTTCTCTCCATCTCTCTTTTCTTTCTTTTTTCCTCGGTTTTTTTCTTTTTACGTGGGTGGTTTTCGCCTCCCTTCCTCCCTCTCAGTTCGGATACTCTCTCTCTCTTACTCTCTCCTCTCCTTCCATCCTCCCTCCCCATTCATCTTTTCGGGTACCTCATTCCTCCCTTCTTTTTTTCTATTTGGGTGCCTCCTGCTTTCCTCGCCGGTGATGTGAGGGGCGGCACATTATTCACGCTCAAGAGTTTCTGTCATCCGTCCCCGTCCCGTTCCACAACACTTAAGGACCCTGTGATCGTGTTTGAGACTTTGGTGGCTTCTACTTCCTCCTGACTATGCCACGAAACAAAACAAGTCCTCTCTCTACATATAGGCCTATATAAAGGTGGTGTTTCGTGGCTGTGATTGAAGGACTCATTTATCTCCCATTTTCTGACTAGCCTACAACACAGGGTCCTTTAACATTCACCTCTGACACACACACCAACATCTGCACCAACTCCTCTACCGCCCTCAATCACTTACTGTACCCCTATGTGTTTGCTCGTCGCCAGCTGCCCCGTCACTAGCGACATCTCACTCACTCATACACTCACTCACACACTCTCTCTCTCTCACCTGTAGAAGAAGGAAAGCACATCAGACATAAGCTCGGTGTGCAAACATAAGACAAAAGAAAGATAAGCAAGCCTGAGTCAAGAGAAAGCAATTAGATTAAGCCTCAGCAAATATTAGACCGAGGTTGAACAACATTTGATTACGTACACGTGTAACAATCAATAGTCATTATGAAAAGCAAAGTAAACATTATTGAAAGGAAGGCAAATATCAGACGAAAAATAACATTAGTTTATATTATTTCTGCTCTCGTTTTGTAGGCCTACACCACACCGTTAGGTAAAGAAAAAATCAAGAGATAGGCCTATGACTGACGGAGGCGGGAAGGGGGAGGGAAGAAAACATACAGATAGGCGCCGAAAGGGCAAACAAAAAACAAGGGGAATGGCAGGCGAGGGAGGCAAAAGGAGGGAGAGAAAAAAAACACACACACATAGACAAATCCCGAGTAAGTAGTGACACCTGTGGCCGTATATACACTCACCTAACACGGCCAGACGGGAACGTGCGAGTTTCTCAAGCCCTAGATATTTATGCTCCACTTTCAAAACGGTAACACAAACACAATTAATTCTGAGCTGTGGTTGTGGGTGTCAGGATCAGATATATACGTTTACCACTTGTTGACAACTACTTACAGCGTCGGACGAGACCATCTTCGAGACAGTCATACATTATCCCTTCGAAGGCCATTTACTTTATATATATACTGTACTCAACTTTTATATTTTAACGCCACAACTAAAAGCCAGATGCATCACTGGACCAAATGATTGACTAAAGGTACAAAAACTATATAACTGACTGTTCAAATGTATTATTTTCTATTACACCAACTTTGCTGCAGAATAGAGAATTACAAATCAAACATTTCCTCCTGTGAAGTGCCCATTATAGTTTTCCCTGTTACTACACTTGTTGAAGAGTATCATTAGAGGTCCAGTGAGGTGAGAGTCCTTATAATAGTGTTTATATCGACATTAATAAAGTTATGTATCAACCATAATACGGTAAACTTAATATATAGATTGTGATAAGATGCCGATGTAGGTTATAGTATGAGGGAGACAAGTCCATGTTGTCAACCAGGACCGTACCCTCTACTCGTCCTTATGTCTACCATGACCAAGATGGAGCGACGCCCTGCATAAAACACCAACACAATTATAGAACTAAATTATGTCTATCAAGATGACACAGTTTTCAAGTCAACGTGCTCACCACTTAAGACACACACAATATTACATGTTGTGGAATATCAAGACAAATTTTACAGAACAGACACCACTGACAGAGCACGAGGTTAATGCTCTATAACATATATATCATAATAATAATTGTGGTAAGCCAGTTTATGTGGAATCCCGGCCATGTTAAAAGACATTCACACAAAATGTCATTAAACTAGTCCCATGCTTATATAGACAACAGGCAGTTTCCAAGAATAGGAGCATACTCATGACAAAAAGTAATAGTAATAGTTTTGACACCCTTGTTGTGTGTCCCCTTTCCATTGCCACCCGAACAACTTATGATGATGATGATGATGATGATGATGATGATGATGATGATGATATTGTGAAAGTTAACTAAACGCCTGAGGTCGAGAGCTTGGGTATACTTATGGGCTCCGAAACTTAAAAACCAGTCAAACATAAACAAGACCCAAGAAGTCTAGAAGAGTTTTGAAAATAATATATATAGCGTATATAAAATTCCGTGTTTTGAGTGTGTGTCAAATTATACTCAGCTCTGTCTGCCCTTTTCTATACTCCTCCTATACCACTTCCGAGCTGGTGGTATGTGTGTGCTCGTGCTTGGCCACCCCAGACTCCCTACCCTAAACCCGACCCCCTAGCCTAGCCTAATCCCATTTCGTCACCACCACTTCCGAGGCTCCTCTGTGATAAACTCGACACGTTACGTCACCGCCCATGACTTCTCACGTGACTCTGAATCTGGTGCAATATGCAATGATGAGTAGTCACGTGTGTGTGTGTGTGTGTGTGTTCATCCACTCTCCCACTCAACCATCTACTTTGTTCCTTTATTATTCTGCCTTCCTCACTACGTAATCTCTCTTGTTTTAGCTCCACTTCAACTACTTTATTATTATTATTATTATTATTACCAGTATCTCTTCTATTACTCCTCCGCCACATCTAGGTCCCGTATACCCTCCCTATTCCTAGCTCTCCTCCACAACAGAAAAGATATAAAGGAACAATACATCTTTCTCGGCGTACTTTCTCCTTCCCACGTCTTCCTGGTCACGACTTTCACCTTCCCTCCCGGACCCACTGCTGCTGCTGCTACTACCCCTAACCAATACACACACACACACACACACACACACACACACACACACACACACACACACACACACACATTCCTCCTCCACTAACCATATATAAATTTTACATCCTTTCACTAGGCATATTTTTGTGTTACAATTACATCACTCATCCCCACACATTATTATTATTATTATTATTTTTTTTTTTTAAGTTTCAACGCTCCTTCACTAGACGTGCTACACCCATGCAGGCCCTAAATGACTTCCAGATAATCATTAGCCTATCTTTCAGAAACAATCAGACGAACAAAGGTTGTCTAATCTTGTCTTAACTTTGTATGTGTGTATGTGTATGTGTATGTGTATGTGTATGTGTATGTGTATGTGTATGTGTATGTGTGTGTGTGTGTGTGTGTGTGTGTGTGTGTGTGTGTGTGTGTGTATGTGTGTATGTGTGTGTGTGTATGTGTATGTGTGTGTGTGTGTGTGTGTGTGTGTGTGTGTGTGTGTGTGTGTGTGTGAGTAAGAGGGCGAGATGTTATTCGCTAGGTTTAATTAATAAAATCCAGTCACCAGAATTTTGATCCACGGCCATCAGCCCCGCATTGACTCATTCCTGCACACCCAAAAGACAGAGAATTAATTAACTCTCATTCACTCGAATATACGTCATAGTATCCATCCCGTCCACAATGTATTCTCAGATTCTTGAACTACTACGACTCAAAAGATGTACTGTTTATTATCGAATATACAAAAACATCATCATGAAGTATATGTTGCTGCCAGAGATATAAAGTAATATAGCAAATAATATATGGTAAACAAACGAGTCAGCCATGTGTGATAAGAGTTAATATAGAAGCGAGGAAGCCAAGCCGCCGCACCAACAAACGGAGGGAGGCGGTGTCGGCATCTGAGGTTTTACTGATCTTGACCTCAATCCCAAGTTGGCGACGGAGGAGGTGGCACTTTCGATCCCACACAGGTCTATTGTTCACATGACTGGCATACAGACAGGCATGTGACTTCTTCGGGTTGGGGTTTTTTAAGCACAAAAAACACGACCGTTGAGTGGAGTAACTTTAGTCGCGGTTGTGAAACTTTTATTCAATTTCCAAAGCCCATCATCGGGTTCGCCGAGAAATTGGCAAAAAATAGTAAAGTTTATCTAGTAAAGAAACTGAGAATTTCATGATGTCGTTCGTCACCACCACTAGGATATCCAGCTGTGTATCAAGTACGTATACAGACTACCTGTTCTAGAACAGTAACCCTGAATTGGATGAGGGTCAGATTAGCATATTTCTGAATGTATTACTCGTACCATTCAGGATTCTCTCTGGTCGTGGTCAGAATTGGTTATTGTCACTCTCAGGGTCGGCTCAGGCACACGTAGCGTCTGTCACAGAGGTATACTGTATGTTGAACACTTCCATGACTCACTCCTCTGATGGATGGATGCACAGATGAAGGAGAAGGAAAGTTTCAGTGCTACACCTCTCGCAAATCTGATTCCCGTCAGCGAATCTTGCCTTAACTTACCGATGGTCTAACTAGTTTAACTAGTGTCTGGTAACAATGGATAGGCGTAAGAGAATTAAAAGTACTGTTCAAGAGCCTTATATATACACTTTATACGAGGTCAACTTTTCACATGTATTGAGTTCCCTACGGTTCAAGGCACAATAATACCGTCGTGGCCAGGATTCGAACCTGCACATCCCTGATTTAATATGGTATATACTCTAAGAATACGTGGATTTCTTAGGAGTTTACAATTTTTTAATCTGGAGGATTAAATTCAGTCGGGCAAACAAAACAGTGCTACTGGGTTCTATTATGAATTGTTTTTGCGAGTCACTGACAGTGTTGTAAAAACACAAGGTGGGTCTTGGTGCAGGGCAGAGGGGTGGAGGGGTCGTCCTGGGGGTGGGTAAAGACACCTTGAACTGCTGCTGGATTGCATGGATTTCTTCTGCGGTAATTTCAAGTGTAATTTAGAATTGAGTTCCCCCGCCAGCTAAAATGAGTAAGCTAATTCCTAAAGATAATTATTAGACACAGGACGGAGAATTCTGCGTCATATACGTCCTGTGTGAAGTTCAAACAATGAAAGTATATCCAGGAGGAAGTACCGGTACATACATTCATTCATAGTGCTTCGTGTAAAGATTTAATCTCTTTAGTCCAGTGACTCACTTATATTTTTCCAGCAACCACCAGACTATTATTTTATTTTTATTTTCGAATAAAGGGGGGATCTCTGACTCAATTAATTAGATGCTTTAAAGTTTCATTTTGCTCTGAGTATTTTGGGGACCGAAATTTCTGTATGCGTATATAATCGCAAGTGTTGTGTTGATTGGGAAGGAAGCCATAAATATCTGTATTTTGTATTCTCGTCTCTAACTTCACACGAACGAACATATAGTAGCCTATGCCACGATATTACAGACGGTTTTGACTCTACATGTCACACTAGTGACAAAACTACACTTATGTGTTAATTATATATTATGTTACACTCTCACGACCTTAAAGCCAAGTGAAATACAGTATGTTATTCACAAGTATTGAAAAAGTAGAGGGAGATGATTGATAAACTGAAAAGAACCCATTAATAATGTAACAGTTGGGGAATATACTGCCGGAAAAAACTAAGGAGGTAGGAGGGATATCAAAACATATGGCAAGAACAAGGATAGATACAGTAGTTGTAGAGGTGGTGACCCCGGGATGAAGGGAACTGAAAATAAACCTGCATGTCCTGTTAATGGTACTGTACATCCTTGGTAAGCACATCTCTCTGTAGTAAATACCATTCTACAGGGTGGACAGAGTGGACTGCTGTGACGGTTCAGAGAGCAGACGGGCAAAGTAGATTATGATCCTTAAAGTGGCGAGAAACAGGGTGTCAGCAGAGAGTCTAGGGCTCTAGGCACTTGGCACCTCACAACCCGCCCGCCACCTATTAATACTTACTGTGGCAATGACGTAATGTACGAGCCAGGGTCTGCCTTCACCACCCCACCCCGCCTCACTCCACCCTACACGCCGCATCCTTCCACTCAACTCCTCCCTCCCTCCCTACCTCTACAACTCCGTCCCTATCACCCCGTTTCCATACATTCACTTTCCACTCGTTTATATCCAACCAGCCTTCACTCTTCCTGCATCATGATCCTCAACTCTGCTTGCTTTCAACCACCCTATCCCTGGCACTCAATCTTAGCTAGACTACCCTCTCTCTACCATCAAATCCCAGTCTACCCCACTCAACCTCCACCATACTCAGACCACCTCACCTAACCTAACCTACCATCATATCCCAGTCTACCCCACTCAACCTCCACCATACTCCGACCACCTATCTTAACCTAACCTTCCTACAACATCCCATTAACAAGGGATGTAGGAAGGAAGTGTGTGTCAGGTCAGAACAGTACATCAGGTGCTCGAGGCCAACCAGGTTATTATTAATTAATGAATGGCTCGGAGTTCTCAGGCCATATTTGTTACGTATGACCTTACGTTGTTTGTTGGTCTGACTTCCTTCCTGAATTCATCTTTCACCTGTCAACATCTTCCTCACATCTCATCTCCAACTCATTTTTCCTTTGTCGGATACATTTTCACTTCTTCCTCCACGCCTCCTTTTTCACTCACTCCTAAACGTCTTCACCTCATTACTTCCTTCCCAACGTCCATACAAATAAATTTTCATACCTTATAAGCCTCTTCACTTTTCCTTACACATCTTCGTCACATACCCTTTTCTTAAAACACACTTTAATCACAACTTACTATTTACTTCCTCACTACCATAATTTTTCCAACCAAATTCTGCAACAAAAGGAGACGAATCGAGTCTTTCTGTTACCGTACAAATTTCTGATGGACTCATTGTGTACCTAAATTCTCGATAACTGTGTCAGAAAAGTTGAGGAGTTACGTATGTGTTCCCTGAGCTGCCTGCCAGGTGTACCCGTGACGTCCCCTTGTTTTTCTTGAGTCCTGAACCGAAATATACAAGGTACAGCTGCAGTTCTATCTGTTTGTAAACAGTACAGTATATAACTTTTGTTTGTTGCTTTTATTATTACGGACACCTTCAGTATAATAACTATCATCGTCCTCATTCTAATTATCATCATCTCACCCATCATCGTATTTATCATCAGAGGATTATTGTAGTCTTTATATTTTCCCTGGTAGGCTACTTGTTTTACCGTACGAATAGTTCCATGTTAAGTAAGTATGCGTAGTCATAACATCCATACCGTTAGGACCAATAGTTCCTTTGTTATTTAGAGTTGCTTTGTAGTTGGTAAGTGATCACCGCCATCGGCAACAGGAACTCGAGTTAAAAGACAGTGATAGTATAACAGTAAAACATCCCCTTGTGTAGTGTAGTGTTTGTGTAGCCCTGAGGCATGGTGAGGCGGCCACATCCTGTTCATGTTGTATTCCGGACGCATTATTAAGAACTGTATACTACCTCGGCACTTTACTTACAACCAGCCAACAATGAGGAAAATAACAGGTAAATACAGCAGACATATATAACAAACAAACAGACAACAAACCAACAAACACGGTATCCAGAACGTTGATATATTAATTATCCGATAAATTTTCGTATATCAATTCAGTTTCTTCTGTCCTTCGATATCTGATACAACAATACAGTAACTCAAAGATGCAGATAAAATCGAACATATGTTCTTGGGTTTCTATATATAGGCCTAACCGCATTTAAATAAAGTATCGACAGCGTTACCACAAAGCCTATACCAGAATTTAAGGACAAAAGTAAACATAATATTTTACTGGTGCACGGACTCTCGAGAAAACCAGGAAAGATGTGAAAAATGATAAGACGACGCAGTACATCTTCACACAACTCCCTCCCATCTACCTACCTTACCTACCTAGGACCTACCCACCTCAAGTCCCACAAGGCGTGATGAAAGAGCTCACCCGCCAGGAAGTTGCATATTTAGATCAGCGCTGCCACCCAACTCACTACTCACTATTCCTTTTACCCCTTCCTTCCCTCCCCTCTTCTTTTTCCACCCGACGCACTATCCCTTTCTTCTACCTCTCCTTTCTTTCTCTCTTCAGTCGACCCACTATCCCTTCCAATTCACCCCACCTTCCACCTATTTCTCCACCCGAACCACCATCCCTTCCACTTCCCCTTCTCTTTCTCCATCCAATCCATCTTGCATCACATCCCACAGACCTTCCTACAGTACATGTCCCTCCTCTCCTCTGACCAACCTTAAAACTATAGTCTGCACACCTCTTCCCTCTACCTCACCCACCCATACTCCTCTCTCTCCATCCCATCCACTCCCCTCTCTCTCTCCATCCCATCCACTTCCTTCTCTCCACCAAACATACCCTTTCTCTCTCCACCAGATTCACCCTTTCTCTTTCCATCACATCCACTCCTCTCTCCATCAGACTCACCCTTTTTCTCTCCACCCCATCCATTCCTCTTTCTCTCTCCACCTAACTTACTATTTCTCTCTCCACCTCATCCACCCACTCCTCTCCCTCTAGTCCATCCCCTCCTCTATGCACCAGACCTCCGAGGGCAAGGCATGTTTGGGAGGTGGTATATGTAAACGAATACTCTTGAATCTACAATGCTATTAATGTGCATGTTGGTAAATCAGAAGCAAGTGATTTCTCCAGCTTCCATGCATACTATACAGAACATACACCCAAATATAAACACAGGCCTGGTGTTCACGAGCTCATTTCCCACACGATTTCGAAGGACAGGGAATGGGGTAAATTTTGGTTATTATCTGCATGCCTAGCCTATATAGAGTGAGTGAGTGAGTGAGTAACCTTTAGTGAGTCAGGGCAGTGAGCTAGACTGACTGGCTACCTGTCTGAGGGAAGTGGTCAGGTTGTGTGGTCTCTTCAGTCATATTTCAGGTCCAGTGTCGTGGTCTGTGGTCAGATGGTGGGCTAAGGGTCGCTTTCACATCTACGGGTACGTCAAGTTATTCCCTTGTCTGTGTGTGTGTGTGTGTGTGTGTGTGTGTGTGTGTGTGTGTGTGTGTGTGTGTGTGTGTGTGTGTGTGTGTGTGTGTGTGTGTGTGTGTGTGTGTGTGTGTGTGTGTGTGTGTGTGTGTGTGTTCTGATTGTCCTTCCCTGCCTGTCTGTCTATCTGTCTTTTAGCTCCAATGGAAATGAGATGAGAGATTAAGTCAGGGGAAATGACGGAAACAGGGATTGGGGGGGGGGGGAGAAAATGGCAGGGGTTGGGTTGAAAAGAATGACATGGGAGGGAGTGGAGAAAATGGCAGGGAAAGGAAGGGAGGGAGTGGAGAAAATGACAGAGACTGGGGTGGGGAGAAAATAGGAAATCATGAAAAATTTTGAAAAGAAGACCATGTTAGTGATGTAATACGACATTAATAACTGACCCTGCAATGTTGTCAGAAAATTGGAGGTAAATGAATCCTACAAATATTACATCACAGGGTCCCATAACCGTGACGTTATTTTCAGTTGCCAGGTTTTTTTCTTTTTTTAAATTCTTCTTGTGTTTACGTATTCCCTGTAACTTTATATCATGTCTATTCACCATCTCCTCCTTTGCCTCTCATCACTTATGAACATAAAACAACAAAAATATATATATATATATAAAAAGAATCGAACATATATTAATGGACCTCATAATGTAGCCAGACAAATGGAGGTTAGCGAGGCCTTCAAACTTCGCCATGAAACACCAACTATACTAAAGGTACTTGTTTCGTGGCATAGTCAGGAGGAATCAGAAGCCACCGAGTCTCATACACGATCACAGGGTCCTTAATTAATTACCTCCAGGACTACAATCATCACCACAACTTTCTTTTTGTAACAGGATATAAACATAACGTACCAAAGACGTTTTAGTTCCACAGCTTCAAGTCATCTTTCCTTATCATGAGGTCATAACTGAGAGGAGGTATAGTTAGCCGGGGATCCTGAATCTCTAACTACTGTAGCCTAATTCAAATATATGAATGAACCCTACTTGTTTGTTTGTGTGTGTGTGTGTGTGTGTGTGTGTGTGTGTGTGTGTGTTCTTGATAAGTTTCGATAAGCAATACGCCTTCAGCCTTAATTAAAAGAAAACAAAAATGAAGGGATGAGGAGGTCAGTGGTAAATGTCCTTGAAGTGGAAAGACCTGACCTTGACATTTACTAGTGGTGTGACTCCCCCCCCCCCCCCACACACACATATCCAGAAGGGCGTGGTCATCCCCCCTTTCCCACACCCCTAAGGATCAACAACCCCACCATCAGGGCTCAGGTGTAAATTCACTTTTTTGTTTTGTTTTTATTGTCCTTGTTTTTCAGTGTGAGGGAGGTGGAGAGTTGGGGACGGTGGGAGGGGAATAGAAGGATGAGGACTGGAAAAGAGTGCATGAGAGGAATGACGGGACAGAAGGAAAAGGAAAGAATAGTGTGATGGAAGAAAAAATGACAGAATAGGGTGATGGAAGAAGAAAGGACAGAACAGGATGGTGGAAGAAGAAAGTAAAGAAAGGGATGATGAAGGAGGAAAGAACAGAATAGGGTGAAGGAGGAAAGAACAGAATAGGGTGAAGGAAGATGCGAGGACAAAAAAGGAAGAGGGAAGATGAAAGAGGAAAGAAGAAGGGAACAGCTGGGCAACCTTTGTGTGTACAGTAATGGACTCGTGACACATAGGCTAGTCTTTGACCAGGGTGTAAGGGGAAGTCTTTGACCAGGGTGTAAGGGGAAGTCTTTGACCAGGGTGTAAGGGGAAGTCTTTAACCAGTGTGTAAGGGGAAGTATGTTCAAGGATTATGTATCACGACTGTAGATGCGTTCACGATAAACTGCATGGGTTATTTTGTATACACATGACGTCCCTATAAGCTGGGCTGGGCTGGGCTGGGCTGGGCTATATGTGTACGTGTGGTAATCTAAGCTGAACTGTTTTTGTACACTCCTCATTAATTAATACAGCACCGGGACAACAAAGTCGGTAAAAAGGATATGAATCATAGTATATATAATTAGAATGGAAGGTCATACAAGCAAGCCACCAAACTCACTCATGCACCTCCACAGGCAGAATAAATATGTGGTGGAATTTTAGTTTTCACGTACAGTACATAGGCTATCAGATATATTACATACCTTCAAGTATTTTCCTTGAGTTACTCCCTTCCCTTCCCTTCAAACACACACACACACACAAAGGTGGTGGAGAGGTAAAACAGTCAGTCACGCCTTGCTTCTCCCTGCCATGAATAATTATACCTAATTGCCTTGTTACCTGCATCACAAGACACCTTCTACAGTCTTCAATTTATAACTGTACAATATATGAATTTGTTGTTGTTGTTCTCCCGAGGCAGAATGGCCTCCTACCCCACAGACCCTCGGTACACTCTGGTCACTGTGAAAAATAAATCAAAATAAAGGAGGGGCTGGCCCTATATGCCTGGGCTACCGAAGCACATCCCAGGGAGATGGGACCAGAGCTTACTGGACCAGTGAGTCTGGGGGCCTCCGACAGCCAGGGAGATTGGGGGAAAGGTCTTTGATCCCACAGCCAGTGCTGTGGGCCTAAGTCCACGTTAGCACAAAAGCTACAAGAGAGACCAGCCCTGAAGGGGCCATTAAGGGGGAGGGATAAACTGCTGCATGCAAAGGGATAATGCAACCCGTGTGTGCTAGCGGTCCACAGAGCCTCCGGTTGCAGTACACCTCACGTGGATTTTTAATCAATGTGGGCAAATCTCGTCAAATCATCTAGAAAGTGACCAGATCCTACATTTTTATTCTAGCCCTGTGGGGGATGGAATAGTTTGGTGGAATCATTTACTCCAGATTTACCAACACAGTACTACCGTTTTAAGGATTCTACACCCCAAACTAACAATGATGCATCTCATATATACATAATTCAAACTACACCAAGAATAACGAGTAAATAACTACATCATTCAAGCGGGATAAGGGAGTCTGTTTTATGGCTTATATACTTTGTAGGAATTGTTAGCTTCCTTATACAAAAAGATGCCATTTAAGTTTGATCCTTTGGGGTAAAATGATGACCTTTCCCATTTATCTCAGACTTTTTCCCTTCCTCACACCATTACCCTCTTCCCCTCCCATTACACATGAGAACTCCAGCCACACGAGGCCAAAGGTGCACGGATGGTGAAGGTGATGGTGAAGAGGGGGGCGGTGGTGATGGTGAAGAGGGGGGCGGTGATGATGGTGAAGGGATTGTGGTGGTAGCGGTGGTGGTTGTGAAAGAAGTGGTAATGGTGAAAGGGGTGGTGGTGGTGGTCAAGAGGGTGGTGATGAAGGAATTGTGACGGTGAACGGATAGTGCTGGTGAAGGTTTTTTTTGTGGTGGTGATGGTGAAGGGATTGTGGTGAGGGTAGTGGTTTGGGATTCGTAATATTTTAATGCATCAATGAGTCCATAAATAAGAAAAACAAGAATAAACGGAAGGAAGGAAGGACGGAATCAAAGAAGGAAGAGTAGCAAAAGTTTGAAGGCGAGCCACATCCCGCCCCGACCATTAAAGGCAACAAACAATACTACACCTTGACTGGCTCAGCCCACACATACACCTGCCCACCCACTCAACAACCTACCTGTAACACTCAACCACCTGCCCACCCAACAACCTACCTGTCACACTCAACCACCTGCCATACACACCATCCACCCTCAACCAACAACCCACCTGTCAAACACACCATCCACACTCAACCACCTGTCATATACAACATCCACACTCAACCAACAACCCACCAGTCAAACACATCATCCACACTCATACCTACACACCCAACAACCCACAAGTCAAACACACTATCCACACTCAATCCAACATCCCATCTGTCAAACACAACATCCACACGTACAATCTAGGGTTCATGTAATGTCCTTGTTCGTATAAAACATGTACCCAGGTAGCATAGACTATTCTGTGTAAAATCGATACAAGGAGGGAGAAGTTGCCTATGTCCGCTATCGATCCCTGCATGTGTTGGTAAATCTGGAGCTACCGAATCCTCCAAACTATTCCAAGCAACATAATACTCTTATTTTTGCTCTTCTGGTCCCGTTTCCTGGCATACACTGGAGGAATCATGGCACTCCAATGTACAATATGTAAAAAAAAAAAAAAAAAAAAAAAACTTAAGCCGTGGAACAAAAGTACAACAACACATGAATGCAGTCTAATGAACATCCGTGGGTGGACTGCTCTCTAATATGTCGCGTGCAATAACTTAGTGATTTTTTTCAACTTTAAGCGAGAGACGGGAACAGGTGACAGACAAATGGAGTCGTTATCTGGAAAGTGATGTGGTCAATGCTAGAACACCTGGAATCTTGAAGAGAGTTAATTAAGCTCAGCATCAGTCAATCTAACCATTCTAAGACAACGACAGTGTCATGAAGATTTCTTATGTTTTATGTTTTCATCAAAGTAATGAGATCAAGGTCAAAACACACACACACACACACACACACACACACACACACCTCAATGCCTGCTATAATGTGATATTGTTGACACTCTTGTTTGTTTGTTTGTGTTATTAAATCCTTCTCATTAACTCGTGGTATTGTCTCACTCTACACTATTCTTCTTATCATTACGAAAATCACAATGTTTTCTGTTTGTCATTGTGTTTATAACCGTAATGGTGGTGTAAAGAGAAGCTAATTAAGGTGAGAGCGACGAACGAGTGTCAGGTGCAAGAGAGGAGATGGAGGGGAGGGAGGAGAGAGAGGGAGGGAAGGAGGAGAGGGAGGGAAGGAGGAGAGGGAGGGAAGGAGGAGAGGGAGGGAAGGAGGAGAGGGAGGGAGGGAAGGAGGAGAGGGAGGGAGGCGAGAGAGGAGAGGAGAGGGAGGGAGGCGAGAGAGGAGAGGAGAGTGAGGGAGGCGAGAGAGGAGAGGAGAGTGAGGGAGGCGAGAGAGGAGAGGAGAGTGAGGGAGGCGAGAGAGGAGAGAAAAAATAACAGGAAGGTGGGGGAAAGGAGAGATAGATTGAAGAAGAAAGAGACAAGGAAATGGAACAAGAAAGCACGAAGGTTAGAGGGAATGAGAAAGTTGGTTTGGCAGACATATAGGCAACAGGGGGAGGGAAAATATCATACAGTGAAGTGCAGAAGGATGGTGAGGGGGTTGAGGGAATAGTGGATGTAAGGATAAGTAGCAGGAAGAGGAAGGTGAGTGATAATAGAAGATAAAATGGGAGGGGCATAAAAGCAGAAGATAGGAGTGGGGAGGAGCAGGAAGGTGGAAAGTGGGAGGGGGAGGAAGGGGAGCAGGAGGGGGAGGAAGGGGAGCAGGAGGGAAGGAAGGAGGGGGAGAGGGGCAGGAGGGAAGGAAGGAGGGAGAGAGGGGCAGGAGGGAAGCAAGGGGGAAGGAGAGAGGGGAGTGGGAAAGACTGGTTGGAGGGAAAGGACAAAATCAACTCAAGAATAAACAGGAAATTAAGAGGAAACCAGACAGACGGCGAGGGGAAAATAATCATACGTGTCCATTAGTGTGAAAAAGACGAACGGAAAACGAAGGCAAAGAGAAGAGAGAGAAAATGGTGGTGAAAGGGGAGGGGGTGTTTCACGATTTGGTTGGAAGGAGCAGGTGAAGACGGACGAGAAAAAGAAGGAGGAGGAAAATTAAGAGAAGAATAAATTACCAAGAAAAGAACGACGAGGAGGAGGAGAAGGAAGGGAAAGAAAATAGACTAATGACCCGGAAAAGAAGAGGTGAAGGACAAGGAGAAAAAAATGAATGACCAGAAAAAGAAGAGGTGAAGGACAAGGAGAAAAAAAAGAGATGAATGACCAAGAAAAAAAGAAGAGGACGATGAGGAAAAAAGAACTACGAGGAAGGACAGAAGAGACGAGATTGAAGTATGTATGGTGCGTCACTTATCTCCGTCTTCATCAAAGTTATTTTTCATTACTACTTTTATTATCCCCCTCACCGTCACCACAACCACCACTAACGACAACAATAACAACCACCACTAACGACAACAATAACAACGACGACGACAACAACGACGACAACAACGACGACAACAACGACGACAACAACAACGACAACAATAACAACGACGACAACAACAACGACAACAACAATAACAACAACATGGTCGTCTGCAATCACCTCCACAAGCTACCACCACCATCATACCTACCAATCCTGCCATCTTTACCAACACCAATTTTCTCCATCAACACACACACACAGCAGCTGGGATAAAGGCACACACAAACAGCTAGGGTAAAGTCTCTCTCTCTCTCTCTCTCTCTCTCTCTCTCTCTCTCTCTCTCTCTCTCAGCAGCTGGGGTAAAGTCACACAGTCCACCACCATCACCACTTAAGCAACCATCAACCTAGCGTCTCAGCCATGGAGAGTGGTCATGGTGGGTGAGTGGGTGGGTTGGTGGATGTGTGAATGTGTGGATGGGTTGGTGGATGTGTGAGTGAGTTGGTGGGTTGGTGGATGAGTTGGTGAGTGGACGAGTCACCATACACACACCAACCAAAACACATTACACCATATCCACAAAACACCATACACACACCATATCCACAAAACACCACACCCACACACCATATCCACAAATCACCACACACACACACACCATATCCACAAATCACCACACACACACACACACCATATCCACAAAACACCACACACACACACACACCATATCCACACCACACCACACCAAACCACACTAATACCAGACCACATCGATTCACACCGGTTGGCTACACTTCAGATTACTCTCTCTCCCTTAACCTGTCCTTATGTGATCTGAAACGAAATGGTCCTTCATACATATTTATTTATTTATTTATTTATTTATTTACCTATTTATTTATTTATATATGTATTTATATATTAATTTATTCATTTATTTATTTATAATATGTCCTTTATTGGCGTTTTGGTCTTCATACGGGTAATTATTGTGGTAAGAATGTACGGAAATATAAATAAAATTAGATTAGCTATATGTGGAGAGAGAGAGAGAGAGATAACCCCAATACCTGTAACATGACACACTATTGAGGTTAACTAACCCGTTGAATGACGTCAGGAGGACGGGGAGATACGGTAATTGCTTTGATATTACACACACACACATACATACACCTAATGACCAACGGTATTGTGGTGACGGTGACGGTACCGGTACTGACACATACAACAGTCTTCTCGACGTGTGTGTGTTTCAATGACAAAGAAGAAGGCAATTAGTGCAGTGTAGTTCATACTGCCGTTAGACACAAAGATCCAAGTGGCTACATCACTCATAATAAATATGATGGACACAACGTGTGTATTTTTCGAGTCTTATGGGCTAATGACCAACATTAAAAGGGTTGAATACCACACCAAAAAAAAAAAAAAAAAGTTCTATGAAAGTATGAAGGTTCTGTTACCATCACATTCCTTACACAAAGTTGATGATTAAAGTACATCATTAATGTATATCATTACAGTAGTTAGCATCCATGTCAAACCACATGTATTTCCTACCTAACGACCACAACCACATAGCCTAGTGGGTTTACTGTGTAGTTAAATAATATAATAATTGCCAGATGGACATGGTGAGTTGCCTCACTACACATGCTAAATCATATATATATATATGCCTATATCATATTTGTACATGTGTGTGTGTGTGGTGCAATGGAGATTCTGACTGTTTAGCAAACTTTCACTTCTTTTATTCGTCGGTAAGGTAACACATCTTCATTGTGGCAAGCTACATACACACACACCAGCAGATGTTATACATACTTTCATTCTCATCAACATAGGCTACACACGACAAGCATAAAGATGTTAAGTAATAAATCATGCATTTCAAGTTTTGAGTTGGCTAACTTGGAGAGACTACCCAGAAAAATTCTCAACACTTTAAGGTTACAATATTTATAGATGGAGCCAAATTGTACTTATTAGGCAGCTATTCTCGATTATTTCGATGAATTAGACAATTAAAATAGTCAACAAGCAGATAAATACAGATCAAGATATAGTCATATGTTACTGCTTGGTGTTGGTTCTGTTTATTCCACAGTAATAAAGCAGGTTTAAGGTTTGTTCTTGTTTGCTCACTCTCCAACCCTTGTCCAGGCAGGATTTTCCAGTCCTCCACGCACTAAGGTCGTGTTGGTCAAGCTGTAGCCGACACTTTCGCTAACAAGTGTGGGAATTCCATCACACTACAGATATATAGTTTCCTTAAGTAGATACAATGATGGTGGTGTAGAGAAGGGCCTGTGTGACGGCTGTTACATTATACGTTATACTTCGGCAACAAACCCTTCACTTGAAACGGGCGGGGAACATTGCTTCTTTGATTGCTGTTTTGGCTATAGCCTACTCGAGTTACTTTCGCTTCTTCTGTTTGTTCTTGGGCCACTTCTTTCACTCTCAACAGTGTCTTCGTGCAACGTCACTGCTCTAGTTATCGAATACCGGTACAGCCGTAAGTGAAAGTTTCTCTGCAGTGATTTGTGTTCTCTTTGCTGAATCTATTAAATGAGCCTTCAAGCGGGCATGCAAATATCACTGTAATAATTATACTGTATACAGTATATATATTTAGTGAGAAGCATAATATCCTCCGAGCACCTACATATCCGCAAGACATGTCAATTTAAAGAGTAAAGAGCCATTTCAAGGGTCAACTCGTGATGGTGGGACTGAGCTCATTAGCAGAAGGATAGGAAGGATTTTACTTTGCCCAGCATCAGAGTACCGGTAATCTCGCACACAAAGATTTGGCACAGCACAAGTGGAAGTGCTCGGTGCCTTCCAGGACCAACACCGGTAATCAAGCACCCTGGAGTTATACCATGGAAGAGTAAGAGTTATTTAGGGGGATGACAGTCTATGAGAAGTACCGGACGATTACCAAGGGCACGAGTTATATACAAGCCTATAGGGATGAGAATGTAAAAGAATTACCAGGCGACAGTAGGCCTAACTTAATACTAGCAATACAAGAGTTGTGTCGCATATTCATGTGTATCACTAAAGGCGTTCAGAGTGAAGGTGGAGTGAAGGTGAAGTGGAGATGCTTAGAATGGAGATCACAAAGCAAAAGGAAAGACGGAATGAGACATGGTGCATGCAGTGAGGCGGCGATGAAATAGGCCTATATATGCATTACCATCACAGAATGAATAAGGAACACCGTATGAGGAGGAACTTTCATTAACAACAGGCCTCTAACCTGAAGAAATTGTAAAATAACGTTGTCACTAAAGGCTCCTCCTCATACGGTGTTGTTCCTTAACTAGACTAATGCTGGCCTCGTGGCGCTATACATCTGTACACTTTAAAGCAGTGACGGCCAACACCATTACAACACTTCATGACGGACACAGTAACCTTGGCACCACCACTTTTCATTGACGTCGAGGCTATCAAATAGTGTACAGATTTTTAATGCTATGCTATTTTTGCCTGAGTCAGCGGTGTGAAGAATAAGGCGTTCGACACAAGTATATATCGAGTCCTCCTCCAGTACCGTATACAAGCCAGTAAAACTTAAATAAGAAGTTTACTACGTGGCAGATGAGGAGACAGTATAGCTGAACAGTAGGTGCGGTATAGCCTAAGCAGGTGACACAATAGCCCCTCCGTCATGCCATCCTGCTTGTTGTGAGGTGGCAACCCTACACCCACGCAGCAACGCACCTGTACATACCAACCACACATGCAGTTCACACAACACCAGCACCCCACAACACCTGCACCTCAATAACACATAAGCACTTAACAACACACAAACACTTAACAACCAGCACCCCACAACACCTGCACCTCAACACACAAACACCTCAAATCAACATCTGCATCCAAAGGCAACACTCTGCACTACAACTTACATCTGTGTAGCACTGCTGAACACAATCTATCGCTTGCAACACACTCGTACCTCACGTTTCCAGACCTTACAGCGCAGGACTGTTAGACCGTCTGTCATTCAGGACAAACCATGAAGCGGCTAATCAAGCGAAAATTTCATTGTGTATACATGTATGTTTGCAGACCTGAGATAGCAAAAGGAGAAATATAGATGTGACGTATGTAAAGGGTGGGAGAGCCATACATGTCCTCTTGACATGGTGAGAGTTAACATGATCCTAAGTGTGGGTCGTGTCTGCTTCAAAGTCATTTACTAATTTTCACACATGCTACTCAGTATACCTACCCCTTAGGAATAAAGATGACTCACCCAGTAGAACATGGGCTTTTGCCTATGCACGGTAATATTATCAAAATCATTTGCTTCTCTACATAAGAAAATGGTCGATTTTTTTTTTCATGTCAATACACACACACAAAGCCCGCTATCAGATCCTAGTTGGTTTAACGTTTCCTGTGCAACAAGAGATAAAGAGATGAACTTAATAGTGCGTGGCAATAGGAACCACTGACCTAAATTGTGAACTGATGCAACGGGTTTTTCCGTCCTTTTTCCTGTGACGCAAACGGTCCCACATTTTGCAACAGGGAATACCTGACCAGCTTTGTGACCAAAACCTAACATGTATACGCTGTTGACTTCCTGGGCAAGCCGTTTCCACTGTTATACATACATAATATTTCGTCACAATCGTTTCGTCACTTTCCGGATAAGAAGCAACTACAGTACGTCCCACACCGTCTCTCTCTGCTGTATTCTTACACAAGGAACACAATCATAAGACCACCCAAGCGGACACCGGAGTTGGGTAGAGATCGTGGTGATCTACTGTATATAGCAAGTTGACTGACTGGAAATAAATAATAAAGGAACAGAGAGGGTTATAAGTATTCCCCCGAAGAAGATAGAAAGAAGAAATAGTAAGATATGAAAATCAACGGAAATATGGAGAGTTGAAGAATCCATACTGGTAGTAATTGACTGGTGACTGAAATGGCGCCAAATACTTGTAATTAATGCCTTAGTATCATCCCTTAAGGCAACAACACTCTTTATGCTGTGGGTGATGTAGGAGACGGGAAATAATGAAGGAGCAGGAAGGGAATACAAAGGGAGAGAGCGAGCTGGAGGGATGGCAATGGAGAACACGTGGAGTGGTGGAGGGGAGGTAGGCTGATGAAGGACACGTGGATTGGTGGAGAGGAGGGAGGGTGACGAAGGACACATGGAGTGGTGGAGGGGAGGTAGGGTGATGGAGAACACGTGGAGTGGTGGAGGGGAGGTAGGGTGATGAAGGAGCAAGAGGACACACAACTCACAAGGGGGAAGGGGGACAACACACAACAAGTCACGTTACAGGCGTGCAGCCAAGCGATCACCCTCGACGCTCTCACTCTCACTCACCTAAAACACATGAGGCAACCACTACCAAGGCAATTAGTGTTCAGGCATGCAGACGAGGTGGTTATGTAGGATGACTGGGAGCGTGGATACATTTTGTTGTACGGTAACTACTCCCCCTTCCCTTCCCTTCCCTTTCCCCCTCTCCGGGCTGGTGACGGCAGGGTGAAGGGGCGGGGACACCTTTGTTTCAACTTCCCATGCACTCACACGCTCAGATGACAAGGCAGTGTTGTGTCTGTTTCTTATTTGGCCACGTGTAACAGAACTGATAATCCTTAGCCTAACCCACTCAAAACACACCGTAATGTCTTAAGTACAAGATATAAAGTCGGTACTGTATGAGTTTTAATTTTCAGCTTACCAATGCCATTAATGTTTAGTGCTTTGTAAACTAATCCTACATTCCGGTAAATGGTATGAATATACAAACATATACAGTAGCTCTCCGGCATTCACACACACTTCAACAAAGCACAGCCCCCACCACTAACTAACCAACAAACAAGGTACAGTAGGTGGTTTGTTTACCTTGTGGAGTGGCCCTTCAGCATACCAACATACTCTGGGGTTAGGCTACAGTTAAACTTCCACTAGGCTACTCTGGATATGGGCACGAATGGTCTGCGGCAGCATTCCTTAGTTCATCACTGTGCAGTTTTTTATATCTATTTATTTATTTGTTGGAAAAGATCATTACATTGCAGTTATAAGTTGGTTAGTTTGGGCTTATTATATATATGTCAAATTAAGTCATGTAGCCTAAGCCTACATTAGCAGTACTTGTCAAGTCCACTTTCCTTGTCAAATGTTAGTCTCGTCAAACCCTCTCCTGTGTTTTTTTGTTTTATTTCTTCATTTTTCACTTCTCTCCCGTGTACTGTACACCCATTAACGAGGAAGAAAGAAGACTATGCTAAACCATGGAAGATCCTGTGGTATGTTGCAGAAGGAGATAAATTATGAGCCACGAAGATGGGATGTGATGGGTTGAGATGAGGTGTGTGTGTGTGTGTGTGTGTGTGTGTGAGTCAAGCGTGAGGTATGTACTAGCCACCACATCTTGCATAACGTGCGTAACTGTACCTCGCCGGCCACAACAAGTATCTTCCCTCGCCCTCTCGGTTGTGTTGTAGAGTATTCGTGGTCTCTTTCGCTTGGTATCCTCGGCTGTTGCTACCTGGTCATGCCTCCTGTAGCTCGCTGGATCATATTATAATAATTATTCAAACTGATCTATTAATACTGATCATAAACTACTAACTTTACACTTGTCAACTTTATCAGACTCGTGAATGATGTGGTCAACGGTGCCCAGGTTGTCAATTTACACACCCTATGTCTAACACTGAATATTCTTTGGTGCATCATTTTACACTAAACTGACATTTGAATTGCATTAGGCCTACGCCGAGTGGCTTCGTCTGCCGCTCGTTAATATGGTAGCCTATATAGCTATCCTTAAGGAAACGTATGAATATTTTGATACATTCCATTTTAACTGCGTGCTTTAATAATGTATTTCTTTTTGTTTTGAATTTAATTGGGTTGTCTTGATATTTATGGATGTATGAATTGGAGTTTTTAAATAAAAATATTGACATTTATCCTAACTCCAAAGTAATTTATCTATCAATAACATACAACGACTGAATTTTGCTTTTTGTGTCCCTTATGCTCTAAAATACTGTATAAGTGGTGAATCAAACTTATATAAATGCAATGTAGCACAACTAGTGCAAAATAACAAAGAAGATGTATTTGAGTAGGCCACGGTGATCATCCTGTCCACAAGCAACGGTACAATGTAAACCTTAACACTAATGCTATATCCTTTGGCAGAGATAGCTTATCAGTTGAGTCAAGTACGTTTATCAGGCTCTAACCATAGCGAGAAAAATTACTGTGGTGGCTAGTAGATAAATGTGTGTGTGTGTGTGTGTGTGTGTGTGTGTGTATGTGTATGTGTATGTGTATGTGTGTGCGTTGGGAGTTAGTGCAGTGGTCAATAAGAAGTCTGATCTAGGCCTAAACAGTGGCTAACTTTGGAACAGTTTCACAATAGACGCTGTGGGGTATGTTTCCCCCCAGCTACACATTTCAGTCCTCACAATCACTGACTAACCTTTACCAGCAACCACACTCATCACAGTCCTCAATGATACTGATCAAACCTTAGCTTACACTATGACACCAAGGGCCATATGCAAGAATATTGGTGGTGGTGGTGGTAGTGACGACGGCTCTGGAGTGTGTTTAAGGAATCATCGTACCGGTACCATGCCATCGTCAATATCATCAATGTTCTTGCATACGACCCCACGTGACACAGAGGCCTACTCTCCCACGCTCCCACACCCTACTTGTTTACGCCTAACCTTTGCACAGTGCCCGAGTCTGGGGTCTGGCCAAAGTCAGACTAAAGGTGCACATCCCGACCCCCTCCTGCCACGCCCCCTACACACACACACACACACACACACACACACACACACATCCAGTGTAAAGGGGACAAATAAAGAATGTGATATCCAGAAAGTCTGAATATCAAAGGAGAAAATTACAAAAGAGGGACAGCAAAACGAAGGAAAAAGAAAGAAAAGAGATGGCTGAGGTCCGAAAGGGAGCAGGCAATACTTTACACTATTATTACTTTACACTATTATAGGTTAATACATTACCGGTAGGTTATGTCAATGGTGTTATGGTGTAATGGTGTTTAATTCGTTAAGCCTTTAACGTAATTAATTATTCATCACAGCGTATCTTTTCGTTATGAGTATACGTACGACACTTAGGCTACAAGAAGGCTTGAATACTTTAACATGAGTTATGGTGAGTGGCTGTTGTTGGTTACGAGGCGGAAAACAATCAGACGACGAATAACATGCGACAAGAGGAAAGCAAGAGCGGTAGAAAATATAATATAGAATTATAGATGATGTGACGGAGGGTGAGTGGGAGGGGTTAGTAATATAATAGCTGCGTGCGGGTCCTGCTTCCTGCTGCCTCGCGAGAGTTGCTTGGTTTGATATTTGAGCAGTATTTCCAGTCCTTTGGGATCGTGACTGCACTGATCTCAACAACTTGGCAGAATAATTGTGAATCTGTCCTTTCTAGTCACTGGGTTTCCTATACTACCTCGTCCCTCGTGTTTGATTATAGCAATATAGCCTAACCTCCAAGGACAGTACGGTATATACAAAAACCCACAACGGTAGACGAAATATTTATTCCGGACAGTTTCGACGACAGCTGCCGCCCTCTTCAGTAGAAGTACAGATGGAAATGAAGAGGGCCACAACTTCAGTCGAAACTGTTTGGATTAAAAATTTCGTCTACCATTGTGGGTTTTAGTATTTACATACATGATCACGACAGTGTGTTTTTTCACCCGACAGTACGGTAGTGTGTGTGACTCGTCTTGCTGATGAAGGTAGAAGAGGTTGGTAAAATAGGCTAAAGGTGAGGGAAAAGCAGGATGGTGTAGGAAAGCGTGAGTGAGGTACAGTAAGGCAAGTATGGTTCGTCTGAGAGAGGGAGGTAGGGATGAGAACGGCAGTGTGATAATGCTTTGGTGGTCTTGGTGAGGTACTGAAGTCTGGGTGAGGGTGGCAGGGTGAGGGAGATATGTAGTGGTGGCTTGGGTGGAATGGCTACAAGGTGAGAGCTGCAAATCTTCATGGTGAGGGAGGTAGCGGTGGTGTAAGTAAGGGTAGAGACCCTATATACATATATATATAGGGTCTCTAGGAAAGGGAGGGAGTGGTAGTCAGGGTGAGGGAGGTAGCGGGGGCCTAAGTGAGGGTGAGGGTGGGCAGGGCGTGGTAGGTGGCTGTTCAACAAGTGCAGTGTCCCACATAAACCTAGAGGTCTCTACATAAACCAAGATACAGTTATACCCTTCAAGCCTTCGTGTCACTCTCAAGCACTGCACACTAACGCTCACGTCATCCTTGAATACTCACTCCATGCATTCTGCCATCCTTACGCACTCCTTCAATACCGTACAGTCGGCAGCAAAGGTCCTGTCGCCTCACCTGCTTCACTGAGACGCACAGTGTTCATGGACTCGAGAAATACGCACGTTTTCTACACCTAATAATCTCGAGGCGATGAACATTGTGTGCCTCGGTGAAGCAATTAAGTGAAGCGACAGGACTTTTGTCGCCGACTGTACATTCCATTCCCCCAGCTAACAAAGCGTTCCCTAAACACAGTCGGTTTGTCCCCAGGATACATACAAATGTTAATTATAACTAAGAGATGTCACCATATCCAAGGGAAGACACTTATGATTATAACAATGGCAATGAATGTGGTCAACAATAAAACAAACAAACATGCATAAAGGAGGAAAAAATAGGTTATTTTTCACACCCACCAAACACAATGGACAAAATCACGCTGCACAGGATCTAACCCAGTTATCCCAAATTGTGGGGACGATTACCAACAATGTGAATAGTATACGGTATGGTGGGTTTACATTTATTTGTGATGACGGGATGTTGCAGTTGTTGTGGTCACGTCACAATGCCTCATAGGACAACCACTGACCGAAACACATAGCCTAACGTAACTCATTCCCGAACTGCCCACGGGTTGAGATAACAACATACTACATTTCCTCTTTCCAGGAACATAATACGACATTAATTATCACGATGCAACTTTGATTTAATGGCAATTAATGTAACCTAACCGAAGTAGTTGAGCTGAAAAGGTCCTGGACACACTGACCATTTTACATTACTTCACCAATTGCGTCCGCGGGATTTACATTTAACAACTAAAAGGTCATAATATTATGGGGATATTATCGCTGTGGCAATCTTCGAGTATGATATATCAAACTGTATCACCTCGAACTCGTCACCAAATAGGAATACCATCTGAAACACACACACAAAGAATGCGACGCCTGATTGTAAAACCCTAAATTGTTTATATCCATCTTTGTGCATCCATTTCGTAGCATCACCCAAATTCAGGATAGGTTTTTGTTTCTCACAGTTGTTACTGGAATGCAATCACTTAAAATTATTTGTATTCGCTCACTCTCTCAAGTCTCTCAGTGAAGCCGCTCACCACCCTCTTCATCCATTTACTCGCCTCTCTCCCTCTCTCCTTGCCTGGCTGCCTGCCCTGCCGATAACAGTTAATGGCAGTTCAATTTATCACACTGGGCCACTCACAAAAGTGGGTCCCCGCCTCCAAATTCACCGCTGGACACAGTCCCATATTTCATGATAATCCTGTGCGAGACTAATTGGATGATACCTACTACAAAAGCGTGCAATCAATTTATAAGCAGCACCCTCATGAAGGAAACAAGACTATTTTGGCCTAGTGACTTGTGGTTGAAAGATATTACAATTTTGATTACCAACAAGCTTGTTTCGAAGGAAGGGAAATACTTTGTCAAGGAAAAACAGCTGTAAGAAGGTGGGATACAGAGAACTGAAACTGACCCCATACTAAACGGTGATAATAATTTCGAACGACTTGTAGAATATGACTAAAACACTTGTCTCCCCTCACCGGCCTCCAGTATATAGCCACCGCCCCGATCCTCACACACTCCAGCCTGACTCATGCCACCCACATGACCCCATTCCCCCCCTAACACTCACCCACCCACCCTCTACACTTTCCCACGAGACCACCAAAGTTTTTGCTATCCCATCTTTCTTTGCCTTCTCATTCCGCCGTAATTTTTGGTCTACCGTACGTCAACGTGATTGGAAGAACTTATTAATGGCTCTAATTTCCCTTAATGGAAAAATCCGGTCGTGCCGAGGATTGAACTTTGATACGGTAAATGAGCGAATCCTACTGTACCTCTATTTAGTAGTTTTTTTCGTGTACTTTTCCACGATAGTCTTCATTCTTGTGCTTTACTAACGATACTTTACCGCCACCCTTCACAGACGCTGTATATGTGACCCTTCCTACGACTCGGACCATTCCTAATATAATTTAACCCCTCGTGTGCCAGCCGCCGCCCCTCTACAATCGATCTGACCCCTCCACACTCCATGCATGTCACGGCTAAATCGATATATATATATACCGAGGGGGGGAAATAAGTCATCTGGTCAGCTGCACAGAGGTTCCGCTCTCATTTTAAAAGCACCTAGTTGGAAAAAACCCAGCTAACATTACATATTTTGCCCAGAGGTTGTTGTTGCATATCAGGTATAACTCCTGCCAATCTACATTTAAATCCCTAATATGGAAATCATACGAGTGTATTTAACTGCAGTATAACAGGCTTAATATTTGTAGTTAGGGTCTAGAAATGAACGAATACCTTCCCCTCGTAGTTATTGTAACCCTAGTAAAATTCTGCACAGTACCGTATGGGAAAATATTAATAATCATTTAATATATTACTTATCCTTGATACTTTGTATAATATGTAATTACGGAACTCGCTACATACACATCAGTTATGCGTCATTTGCGTAAACCATCAATCACACCCACACACCATGGTTATGCCTGCGCAACCACCTAGTTTGCGCAAGCATGATAGACTATGGAGGCCTGGGCATCACATACACGTTGCCAGAATCAAAATCAAACGTATTAAAAGGTGCCTTGCCTGGTAGGTCTTATTTTTTATGCGAGATTGTCATATCTGGGGAGGATGGTGTAGGGTGATGTATGAGGGGAAGCTTGGTCCGCTCGAAACATCACCTCAATTCATGCCTCGTATCTTTTCGTCCTTCTAGCATCAACACCTTCTGACGTCTGAATCGGTCTGATACAGCGTTACCAACTTAGCAGAACCGATAGTCTATGCCGCGAGTTGCAAAGTGGTCGGTCTGGGGTCTATACTTGTAGTTTAAATGGTGACTGTACGGCTTTAGATCATCTTATTTCTTAGCACAATGTGGATAATTGGTAGCCATGAATTTACTGACAACATTAATTACCGTTCAAGTAATACCTGTCCATCAGATTCTATCAAGTCAACCTCATTCGCTTCACCACCCACTTCCCGAGTAGGTCATACCCAAACTTGCACCTAACCTCTCTTCTCTATCTCAGCCTGCGCGAGTTTTTATGATCTTATGGCTCTCAATACTGGTAAACGTGGATTAGCCTAAACCTAAAGGGAAACAAAACTTCAAAAAATATTCAACAGTAAGAAGCAACACCCTGATACCACAGCGGAGTCACTGACGATGCTATCACCGTACGGTCTGACATAGCCTACAATAACATTATTACATTACCGTTCTAAACAATATACACGAAAAGAATGCTACTAGGTATCATAGATGGAGTGAGTATAAACGATGAAGGTACTGAAGGTTAGGGAATGATCACATCACCCCAATCTTCCAGCTCTTACTAGGCTGGCTACCCACCCACCTACCAATAACACTAGTAGGCCTACTACAATGGCTCACCTGGTGCAAACATTAGAAAGGTTTCAATTTTCTCTTACACCAATTATTTGAACCCTTCTAATCATAGGATCCATGCCAGACATCACAGGAGCAGAGCACTGTGCGGCTGTAGCCTAGTCACGTGACCTAGCTGAGACCTGTACGTCCAGCAGATCGATTGTATAGAGTGGCACGCGTGGTGGCGGAGTGTAGCTAGTGACACACCAGGCAGTCACACACTCCTCTCAGTCTCTCACACTACCTCATACTTGTTTCCTTTCCAACTTCTCTTTTGATCTGAGGAATCTAACTCGTCCTGACATTACAGTATATCCTAACACATGTCTCAGCTTGACCCAAGTTATATACATCACATGCCAGTATATACAACACATGAAGGAAAAGGTAGCTTATATGGTATGTAGCATTGTAGCCTACGGACCAAATGGCAATATTAAATTCACGACTAAAATCTGCCTTTATTGACTATGTTTTCACTAACATAATATTTGGCTGGTGTCTAACAATCTTCAAGAGGAACTCCTCTCTAAGGCGGGGTTCTCACCAATACGTTTGCAATCCGTTTGCACGGAGTCCGTTCACGTTGATGACGTCACGAACGTACGTGTATGTGCCCAAACAGTGGGAATGCGGTGCGCGTCTCGACCTCACGGAAACGGACCACGTCCAACGTTGAGGATGAACTGAATTCATCTTTTTGGGTAGCAACGTTGGCGGTGGTGTCCGTTTATAAAGTTGTTGACTCATCAACATATGAAAATAATATGAATTAAAGTTATTTGTTCGCAAAATGATACGATTTTATGTAAATAAAATAATAATCATAATATATTTGTGTATAGTTCGTCAATTTATGTACGATTGATAAGAATGTACATTGGAACTGGAGGCTTGGCAACACCGCACTCTGGTGCTGGGTAAACAAACAGCCTACCAGCCAAAACAGCAGTTGTAGCTGCTCACTACAGTACATTAAAACACAATTATTAAAAGTTGAAGACCAGGTACAACAAAATGATTGAATTAAAAAATTATTTGATATCATCCATGATTCTAAATAATATTTGTAATGTAAATGCATATATATATAGGTTGTAATTAAAAGTACTAGAAAACATCCGCATTTTTAATAGGCTGATATGGTATCTAGTTTATTGGTTATTATTTTATGCCTTTAGTAAATCCTTGTCCATCTACGGTAAAAACTCGGCCATAGTCGCTTGTTGTTGATGTGAAGAAACGGGCGGGAAACGTCGCTCAACTCCTCTGTGTCCGTCTGGACGTTGTGTTCGTGACGTCATCAACCTGAACGGACTCCGTGCAAACGGACTGCAAACGTATTGGTGAGAACCCCGCCTAACCCATGCAATGTCAGCTGGTGTTAAACGCCTACGTTCCTGTCAGGGTTTAAAATGACCCAGATAATGAATAAAAATATACACCAACGTTAAACCATGAGGAAAATTAAATCTTACCTTATTAAGAAAGTAAACGAGTTGCTGTCAGTGAAATTTGCCTCCGGTGTAGTAGGAAAACGACGATGGTATCAAATTAAAATCTAGCTTTCACCGTAGTAGATGTCACAACAGCTTTGGTAATCATGAATATATCACCGGGGTCTGTATTCAATAACCAGAATAAAACACGGCTTCTGTCACCAACAGGCTACCAGTCAATGTTGAAATAACGGATGTATAATACAAGAGGCAGATGCGCACACCCACTCCCACCCACGAAGACCAGACCACTGTGGTGTTGCTGACACTGACAGTCTGAGCTGACACAACTTCCCAAACCCTGGCCAGCAGACGACACGTGTTGCCAGATATCGCTTGTTCCACCATCTCTCCCTATTATAATGATATTACTTTAATTTGCTCGTCGTCCCTTCATTTCACTATAATATTCACGTAGGGAAGTATTGTCTACTAGGATGTGGACAATTCATCATGGTTTGAGCTCCCCTTCGGACCTGAGCCAATCTCTCTCCCTGCAACATGTCTGTCTCTCCATCCTCCTTATTCCTTCATACACATTGTCACTTCTCCCTTGTGATACATACAAGATCTTTCTGGCCTACCAGTCTACTTCTGTTTTTTTAACTTGGATGATAATTCTCATTCATACACTTCATTCATTCTCTTGTTCCATTATTTTTGTACCAGCAACCACCTCAAACAAATTTTATTATACTGTTGTCTTCATTTCTCGCACTGATACGTCCATCCATAGCTTTGGTTTAATAAACCTATAAATATTTAGAAATATATTAAGACATTTTCTTACTGGTGTGGAACTAGAGACGTTCTTCAGACTAAAAACCTCCATAGACTATCATTCATGCCTGCGCAAACTGGGTGGTTGTACACAAGGATCCAATTGGTTGTACAGGCATAACCGTGGTGTCAGGGTGTGATTGATGGTTTGCGCAAATGACTGAACAATATCCAACAAGCTTTTGGTCAATCACACCCACCCATGTACAGTGATACTGATGCATGATAGTGGATTGATTCCATAGTGGTATTGGTTTGTTAGCTTCCCAACCAACCACATGTGTAAGGCTTCATTATTTTCCAAAAAGTGAGTATCCACATTCACAAAAACTATCCAACAGTTAGATAATGATGATCACTGTATAATTTACTCACCATATTCATTAAATAATTCAGCCATAAGTCATTTACACGGCTAACATTCTTTCATTTGCGTGCTTACAAACCAATACCAACCACTGTGGAATCGACCCTATATGAGTGGTGACTGCTCAGTCTTCTTGCTAGTGTGTGGCGAATTTAAATTATTGCAGTCGACTAGTTTGCGCAGGCATGAATGATAGTCTATGGACTCCGACTATAGAGGCCTTAATAATTAATATATGACATTATGCGATTAGTAAGCAATGTGTCAGTAACTTCTAACCAAACTTTACCAAATAATCTCATGTAAGTGATTATAGTCGATCAGTTTCTGAACCAGAGTTAACTAATTTTACAAGATCCACATTATATATGTAGATTGTCTTGAAACACCGCCATTTCTCAACTAATCTTTACATCATTAAGCGCGGAGACACAAACGCATCCCACAATGTTAATATATGAACCAAGAAAATCCGAGGGGTGTCTACGGAAGATGTGGAAGTGAACAATATATAAGCTAAAAGTTGAGGTACATAGGTAATTCGTCATGGGAAAGAACATAGGCAGGGTGGCATTGTCATTCTTCATGGAGGAGTGTCCTTTCTGAAGGTGCGAGTATACGAAGGGTGTCTCCCACCTGATGATGCGAAAACGTCCGAAATATGAACGTTACCTCCCTCCTTTACATATATATATATATCAGATATAGAACCCAAGTACACTCAGCAGTGAGTAGGGCCACACATATAGCATTAGACTGGTGGCCAATGATGGTTCTGGAAAAGGTGAGATGATGCATTAACGGTTTACAGTACACAGATAGCCTACACAGAGAATGGTAAAGTGTATAACGTGAATTATTGAGGATCAAATGGACATCAGACTAAGTCCACGCCAAACATCAAACCTGAAGGTCCAGAAAAGTACATGGGGACACTATAATTATATTCAATTCATGTAAAGGGCATCAAACTCTCTGGATAAGAATGAAATCAAAATTTATTACCTGAAAGATGTATTATTTGTACAGTGCCACATATATACAATGTATAATGAAGGAGGTGGAGGGAGGGTTGGGAAAAGGTGGCACCCAGCTTTCACCACCACTTTGGTGCCTCCCTCTCACCACACCCGTGCCACAATTCCACCATAAACAAAGTTGAAGCATAAAATTATCTTCAGATTTATACTTTATTGCATAAGGATATATGATTATGGAAATATTTTGAAATTATGCCGCTTTATGATACAATGCAAGTGACCAAAGCTTGAGTAATGTTGTGCGACATTGGCCTGGTCTGATGAGTGGAGAGGTCTGGATCCCACTGAGTATTGTGCCAGGTTTGGGGCCCCCAAGCATGCTTGCTCATCCACCTGATAAAGCTCCAAACACCTCCACTTCTGCACACTAAGACTCGCTCTCATACATATGGTTCCCGACTTGTAACAGGAAACAATTTTATTGCTTTCAGGAGGAGACTGATAATTATAAAGAAAGCACATCAAGTCTGGAAACAATGTAGTGGTCCTGGTCATCCAGGGGCAGTAGATGAACATGGGTCCTGTGTGACATGTACTGTATGTCTAGTGATCTCTCTGACATACAGCATCTTAGCATCAAAGAGAATTTCATGTAATCTTTCAAAGGGAAACCTACTTCATTTAATAAAAAAGGTTAAAAAATTGAAGTACAGTACATGTATATTAACCAGTGCAATAACTAACTTTCAGAAAGAATAACCATTGTTTATTTTATGTCACAGTTGTTGATAACATTGGGTGACCATTTGCCTGTGACACCTGCTTCTGTTTGGGCCAGGTCAGAAATCCATGCTTATGGATACAGTACATGATACTTGGAGAGGCGACAAACAATGACTATATTTGTGTTAAAGGTTTACAGCTGGCTGTCAATGGTGTATTTGACTTATTCTTATATACAATTATGTACATGCGCGGGAGTGTGTAGGAGACATGAAAGTTAATAGTAAAGTGAAGAAATAAATATGACAGTATGTGAAGAGTAAAGAAAATGAGTGATCATGATGCAAGTATGTCTGACAATACAAAAGTAAGCATTACATGATAAAGAAGAGGCTCTTGGATTACACCGGGGAGCCAAAAAACCCGAGTGAGAGGAGTCAGTGGTGCAGGAGAAGCATGAAGCTTTTGCACCAGGCACTGGCATCTTACCACAGGAGCCACCACACCCAGAACAAGAGAAGGCAGCAAAGCTCATATTTTATCCATAAAAGTCCTGCGTTGCATTGATGGTCCACTCAACTCATGTTATCCATCAACGCTCTCCATTACGGCTGAACATTACAATGTATATATAATGCAAATTTATGAAATGATCTATACAATGATGATGCTCTTAACAACATGAATGGCTTAGCATGGGAGATTATTTATTTGTCATTCAAAGGCGAAGAGTTTGAGAGTTTGAGAGGGATACTGCACGCAATATATGAAATGAAGTGAACAGGGGAGAGGAAGTAGAAACAAGCAGATCAAGAGGGCAACCACAACACACTAAACCAATGGCAAAGTGCATAATTGGAACCACTCCCTGGAGTCTGCCTGCTAAGCCGGAGTTGGCAGCTCCCACTTGGATTCATGACATTAGTTTGTGTATTTTATAATGGGATTCAGTAAAGTATTCTTGAATAGTGGCTCTTTGGCTAAGAAAATATTGTTACAGCTTGAGAAGGTACGGACACTTATAAAAATACACGTAGCTCAGTAAGGGCAAGGGAAGGAGAAAGATGGGGATGGGGGAACTATGCTTTAGTTTGAAAAAATAAGAAGTCACTCTGAGGCTTTGGGATGAGTAGGCAGCCAAGGTGATCCCTGGCATGGAGAGTGTTGTGATGGTCAGGGTGTCACCTGCACAAGAAATGGCTCAGCCCTATATAAACTCTGAATTTTTTTTTACTGTATATATAAAAATTGAAACAAATCAAGAATTTGCTACTTCCTTAAATTTATGCTATATTCTAAAGCCTAGTCAATCATATAGCAGGAATACTTGACTGGGGAAGAGCACTACTTTGTGAGGAGCAGCCTAAAGGTCGCTACCAAATTGAGGCCAAAGATTTTGATCGTCTGTATCAACAAAACCCAAGTCACCTGCTGTGTGTGGTGGGACCATTTTGGAGAGGAGCTATATAGGAGGAAATTCAGGGTGGATAAGTTATCTGCCAGGAATATCTATATACTGCTATAGGGAGAGGGACTGTCTGGCAGAGTCAAAGGAAAGAGGAGGGTCCTCCACTGGCTGGAGTCACAGACACTTCAACACCAGCTCAGAAAGTAACAACCAGTAACAATTTGCAAGTGTTTAACTTTATTCCTGATATGAGTGAGTTTAACCCATTTATGCCAGGTAACTGGATGATGGGCATGATATAATATTATTATTGGCTGTAATGCTTTTCATTCCAATGAACTTTTAGGGTACAGAGCAAGTGAAAAAATGAGAGTATATTAGTTATTCATCAATGAGGTGAAATTGTGTTTCAAGCCACATGGATTTTGAGATGAGAAACAGTTATTTGTTATTCAAGTGACTGAAGACAACTCATACCTATTGCAATGCTCATTGTTTTAATGGACTACATATATATTTACTTAATAACTGTGAATAGCCTCTTTTTTAAGTCATGCTAGTGTATTTCACTATATTAAGCTTAGGATTAGAATAATCTGTAAGTTGCTTTGCCTTATCATTATCAGAACCTTTTGTTCCTCTCCCAAGACATTCCTAAATACACTTCCATATGTGAGCCTGCAAGTCGTGCAAACTTAATGTTTATGTGACACTTTACAAGAAATACTTGCCGGTACTTGTTATAGAGAAAAACAGAAAACACAGAGTACAGTACTGACATCATGCTTCTCAATTCATCAGGATGAAGAGTCACAGGTTTGAGATGAATGGCCAAACAACCATTAGGCCTACAGTGGAAGCTATGAACACACTGACAGGGAGATCAGCACCAGCTATTGACTGTAAAGGCAAGGTTGATTTGAAGCATACTTTTTTTGAGCTTTTGAATACAATAACAAATAATATTATTCAAAATATGTATCTTGCTGTTGGGATGGCACAAGGTTATATTTTAGAAGTAATGCAGCCTGTAAATTTTAATCAATTAGGAATGATTAATCTTGTCTGGAATGGTGAAAACCGGAATGTCACATCAAGAAGTATTTTAGGAAAAGTTAGCTATTATTAACAGCATATAGCTTTCATGATATTCCTAGATAAAAAAAATGTTAGTTGAATAAGCATCATATAAATCACAGAATGTGGTGCAGCACCTCAGCAAACAAAAGATATTAAATTTATGTAAAGGATACATAACTATGTACAGTAATAATCATAACTGCTTACAGTATTTGTATGAGAAAGGAACTAATAGTTGGCAGTACAGTAAATTGTATTAAACAACCTCGCTACAGTACTCAGTGCTGCTTAAACCCAATAGATTTAAATAATTCATTTGAAATTGTTTACTAAGGTGAAACTGCATTTAACTGTGTACTTGAAGGGTAGCTAGTGGTACTGGTTGTCTTTCTGGTCAGCAGATATGAGCTGGCATTGGCCCTGGATTTGACAAGATACAGAATCATGATTACTCAAGAAAGCTACTTCAATCTAGTCAGAATAGAAAGCTGGGTTTAGTGCTGTCAGGGTGTGTATGAAGCATGGAGGTAAGTTTTGTTTGGAAGGGATTACACCAGGAAATATGTGAGAGGTTCAGAGGAAAGGTGATAGGAAAGGGGAAGGAGGTTTGTGGTAAAGTTGATAAAAAGTGGTTTGGGTGAAGGACAGAAATTGAGTGAGAGACTATCCTATAGAAAGTGTACAAGGTCAAAAATGAACTGTGAAAGAAAGGTGGAAGGTAAGTTGGGACAAGTGCAGGAGGGGAAGGGGAAGGGTCCCGCGGCCACACTGAGTCGCGTTCATGCACTTAACTAGACATGTTATCACAGATCACTTGGAACAATAACAATCAGCGCAAGAAATACCACTGTAGCAAAAATTAATCTGAATTAATAAAAGTCTAGTTTGCAATTAAACTGAATGAGTATTACACAAAACACCTGAAAAACATCACTCGTGTTCAGCTTCATAGCATCGTTTTGTTACATACAAAACAAGCGGGACGGTACGTATGTGTAAATGCTGCAAATTATTTTGACCTTAGTGTCTCAACCCCATCAGTGCCAGTTACCTTGCCCGAGCAGGGAAACAGGTAGCTCCAGGCATCACACTCAAGGGGAGAGAAAGACAGCCAACAGATTTTAGAGACTCCACCTGAGCAGGGATCAGGTTGCATCAATCATCATATTTACTTGCTCTGGTAAAGAAACAGGCTGCATAATAATCCATACCTAAGTGGGAAGCCATTCAGCACCAGGCAACTTGCCCGGGCAGGCATGGGGGCAGCACCAAGCACCACAACCATAAGAGGTACCAGCAAGGCAAAAGACAGAAGGAAGAAAACTAAACCATTGCAAGGTTTAGGTACCTTGCATCACAACCTCATCTTAAAGAACAAGTGTAATTTGTTGTAGCAGTATGGCAGTCAGTCCCTCACCATGGTTAATGGTGCTGAACCACCATATCACTGGGGAGAAACTATATCAACCTGCTGCTGTACCACCAGGCCACTGACCACCACGCTTTCCTCTGATCTCACTGTTGAGCACACCAGCTGGTAGCTATTGGTTTGTTAGCACTCAAAGAATAACATAATGTATTAAACTGTCTATATTGATTTCTAGGGAAACTGAATTTGTAGAAAAAGACAATATTTAACACAAGACACTTAGCAGTTTGAGGGAGAGGCAGAGTGGCATATGCTGGACGAGGTAGGTTCATCTGAGTGGGAGTGCGACAAACCCCTGTCTCCTTTAGTCCACTAGAAAGCAGTTGAAACTTAACAGCAACATGTCCACATCACAGTCCCAACTTTGCTTAGCATTTACCAGACTGCCAGAAAACAGTGATTTTCAAGAAATGCTGTTATTTGAACACATTATATAGATAATTTGCTTAGCAACATGCCTAATTAATATTGTATTTAACCATGCTTCATTCTTGCTTGACTGCGAGTCAACTTGTGCTTCAGGGGATCACAGCCTGATGGCTGTGTCCGGGTGTGGTTGTACTGGACTCAGAGGTATTCCCGAGAGCGTGATTTTGGAGGCTGTTGTGCCTCAGTGCGAGGCGATGACGCCTGCTCAAGGATCTCATCTTCCAACATACCACGCACCATGGAATCTGTGGGTGAGTTGGAGTCTGTGGGAGAGGTCCTTGGGGTTCCAGAGCTCTTGGTGCGACTCTTATCCCTTCGCTTAGGCTTTCTTGGTTCCTCACTGGCAGTGACTTTTGGTAAGACATGTCTTGAGTCATCAGGATCAGCCACAACATCTGCAGTAGTAACAGTGGTTCGTTCACGCTCCCGTCGGGCACCAGGCCGAGTAATGGGGTCATCACTGGATGGTCGTACACTCACTGGTTGTGACACTGATCTCTGCACTGTGTTCATCCTTGTTGCCACATCACTCAAATTGTCCTCCAATTTTGTGAGTTTCTGGTTCATCCTTTGAATTTCCAGTTTTAAATCAACCTACGGAAATATATAGCAAAAATTAGGTCTACAACTACAAAGTAGTCTTATGTCATCCTATCCTACATAAAATATATGGCTATACAGAGTTGGAAACCAAAATTTATACTACTGTACAGTACTTTACACAGTTTACAAAATATTACTCTGAAATGGGAACAGAACTGCTGACTATAGTACTACTGTATAATTTATTTCCTTCTTCCCATTAAATTATTTTCATCTTTTAAGATGAGAGAGTAATAAAATTATTCCCTCCCACTACCTCCCTAAATGTATATAATAAGAGTACAATTTCTGATTAAGTTTGTTGGTTTGCTTGTTTGTAAACAGAGACAGCAAAAAAGGCACTTCATAGCATATTTTTGTTCGAGTAATTTACCATTAAAATGCTCTAACTAGAAAAATAGAGCAATCTCCATCCCAATGTTGTGATCTACTCATGCTGTCACAAAAGTTCCCAAACATATTTTTCAAAAATCATCTTACTGCCCACTGATGGTAGCTACAGGAATCATATGTGAAAGAAAAATTTGTAGCAATACTTTACTGTCATCTGACACAGATAATCTAAATCATAAACTACAGTTTTGCATTATGTAGTGAAGAAATTAACATACGAAATTAAATATAATCTTCAATCCATGACTATAAAATATAAACAAATTCAAGCAACTGAATGTATGACAGAGTAAATCTATACCAGTATTCATTATTCTATAACACTTTTTACTGGTACAGTAATTATAACATACTATACATGGATTTTTATTGGGCATTGGAAGGAGAATACATATTTTTCCAGATACATATGAGGTGATATCAGGGTGGATAGTGTGATGGACTGCAAACCAAAAGAATGTCAGACAAATCAATGCCAAAATTATTGGTATTTTTAAGATGATCTTGTGGCGGGTACCGAGAAGATACTCCCTTTATCATTTGCATTATATAGCATAGAAGATGCCTGACCATATTCCAAAATGCCTTGACTCATGGTATAGTTGCTCTCTCCTTATAGGCATATGCATAAATAAGGTGTTGGAATTTATTACTACAGAAAGGAAGCAATCAACTTCCTGAAGTTCAACTGTCTCCAACAACTGTGACACATATGAAGCACACAACACCTCGAAGCTTACTCAACAATTTTGGTGCCTCACAAGAGTCACAGGCTATTGACATCCTACAGTCAAGAGCTTGAAACATAAAAAAATTACAGTATTTCAATTGCTTAAACATTTTACTATTATGGAACCAGTTAACGAAGACATGTCCTACAATTCCTGTTGTATCATAAAAGTGGATAAAGTTAAACACTTTACCATTCTAGTACTATTTTTGAAGACTTTGCAAATATAAAGGTACTATAAAAAGCTATTTGTATTATAAGTCTGAAATTATAACCTTTTGTAACCAAACAAAACATTTGTATATTATCATTAAGAATACATTTTCCTTATATGGTCTCTAGGAAAGTGAAAAATGATAAAATAAGAGGACATGAGATGAACCACACTCACACCAACTCCACCTATGAAATTCTTAGCGCTCGACAAAAGTACAGTACAGTGTGAACATTCACAAATATCAAGGTTGCTTCACACCCTTGAGTAAGGATAGCCACACACTTGCCTTGAAATCCATGAGGCTGGCAATGATCTGCTGACAGTCTGCTGGGCTGACTCCTGGGGCGACAGGAGCCAAGTAGTCTGTCACATTGCCTGAGTCATTGTCCTGTAATTTGTTCTTGTGGTCCCGGCCCACCCCAGAGTCTAGAGAGTCCAGCTTGTTTAGCTTGAACTTGGTGCTGCTTTCCAGAGCCAGTGTCTCCTGATGGGAACAATGAGGCCTATTAGTAATGAACAAAGAAGCAGTGGGTGGAAATGGAGTCAAGACAGTACAACAAAGTAATTCAATCCCAGTTAGTCATGACTGCTGGAGTAATGAATGGATGTAAACCCTTGTTAAGTCGGCACAATAGGGGTTCTAGCTTTCCTGACTTACCTTCATTTCCAGCTTATGTTGGCATCTATCCTGAACTTACCAGTTTCCAAGCAGGACCAGGGTGTAATCCAAACAGAGGTGTTGTGATAAGATATATAAAGCTCATAGAGGTACCAGGGGGACTCAAGATATCATCTTTACACACTTGACCTTACAGTATTGTATCACTTAAAATATTACAGTACAGACCTAACTTAAAATTCACTGACTAACACTTGAACACCTTACAGTATACACAGGCCTTTAACATTATTGGACAACACATTTATCATGAGGTTAAGCTGATCTCTTTGAGTCAATGTTGCTGAAAATTTGAAAAAGCAACTCTTGAGAACAATGAGCTGAGGAAGCTGCACCCAACTAAATGCTGGTGGATGGTTGGGATTCCCTGGCTGCTGCCTTGGCTTGAAGAAGTTTGAGATCTTAGTCTGCTTTTGAGATGCACATTGCCTCTTGATGACAGCACTTCTCAAGTCTCTGTGGTGGGGATAGCATTCATCCAAATCATAGTCCATCAACCCCCCCCCCCCCCCATCACCATAACCAGGTAATATTCCTTCAGTTCCTTGACTCAGGATCAGTGACCAGTGACAGGGCAGGTGTGGATGGGGTGGCTGTGTTGGTGGTAATGATAGCGAGTCATCACTGTGTACCGCATCCTCCTCCACCTTAAATCTTATCACCCTCTTCTTCTGTTGTAGGCTTACATGAAAACAATTAGTAGACTGGTGCTCATTACTGGGCTCTGGGACAGTTTCTGACATCTTGAAATAACAGTAATCCACAGTTGGGTGAGAACAGATACAGAACAGCTTCACAATATAGCAGACTACCTCAACATTAGCTGTCTGGTGTGGGTAATAGAGGCAAAGGGCGAGGAAGGATAGATAGAGGGAGAGTTCTGATATGTTGGGTGGCTGGGAGAAAGAAAATAGTGAAGTGTGACTGGTGGGAACTCTGGTTAGTTGAGTGTCTGGGGCCTGGCTGCACTCAGGAAATTCAGACCGAGCTACTTAACTATGACTCTCTCAGTTGATTTAAAAAAATGCTATCAGAGATTTACTGTGATGAAGAGTAACATTCTTCCTGCAAAATCATACTGCACTATCTTACTTGCCCACACAGTACTTTACTCATCATTAGATTCATCATGTACAGTAGTTTCCTACTTGCCACTCCCACTCTTGTTCTTAACCTCTTCCTCACTCCTACTAAACTGCCATTAAACTGAAATCTTTAGTTGTGTCAAAAGAACAAAATTATTGGAGCATTAAAACATTCTCTTCATGACTCTCTTCCACTGTTAACTTGATTTAAATAAACTGACTGCATTTGCATACTATTCCTTTCCTCATAGGATTTCATGTTTAACTACCAAGTTGGATCCATACAAAAGCTACGGTACATTATAGTTTAACTTTAATAATTTGTTACTTAATATGTGCTCACCAATGATGATCCAATACCAATATGGTAGTAATACAGCTTAATATCTTAAACCAGGCTGGTTCTGATAAATATATAATTACATTTTACAAGTATTTCCTAAGCTTATACATGTACTTCAAAGAACTGATATATAACAACCCACCTCATGAACTCAGGACATGCAAAACCTATAAAACCAGTGTCCTCTCATAGCCACTGTACTACTCTACCCACCTCTGGACAACTCACTATAAAAAAAATTCTCTATCTCTTCTGCTAAATTATGGACTGACCAACCATCCTTTTATTTCCCCAACACTGTACTATAACCTTTCTTCTTGTAAGGTGCATGTTTTTAAGACATTATCTGGATAAGGAAAAAAACATTTGTTGACATTCAATTTCTTAGTTACAGCCACAAGTGGGGTAACTTCAACTTTGATGTTTCCTTATCCAGTAAAAAGGCGTTCTCATAATCCAAACCCAGATGAATTTGGCAAGAGAACTTTCCCTTCATATTTTCCAGCAGATTTAATATGACAACCTTGCCCTTGTTGTTGACATGCTCATGAAAATAAAGGTATTGGATAATTGAAGAAGTAGCACATCATACTTAGGCCATGTTGCAAACACCAGGCAACATGCTGCCACAACACACTCGCTGGTGTAATTGATATCACATTTATCTGGAAGAACTTAATTGCTTTTATTCTGCCATTGGCAAGAGAGAATTAAATTAATGTACAACTGGCCATAAGGGGGACACTTAAATCTATATCCCTGGCATTTATGGTAATCTCTATGGTAGAAATAAAACAAATACTACTACTGTACTGAAAGAATGGCACACCATGAGTTAGAAACACATATCAGCTTATGACCCACTGTGCTGTGGGGAGAAGAATGAGAGTGGTAATAAGGATAATTCATAATCAAACTCCAGCACAATCAAACTTTCAAACTACAACAGGTGATATGTACACATCAAGAAAATTAAGCAACATAGAATGCTGGGTTACAACACATTTGGGAAACAAATAGCAGTTATCAAGTGAAGCATGCTAACTGGTTGGCTACCTTGCCACAAACATCAAGAGTGACATGCACACAATAAGCTGGCTAAACTGGATGAAGGTTGTTGTAGCAAGCATGAGAAGGGGAAATAATACGAGATATGCATGCCACTCACTCAATGATATAAATGTGATACATGTATAGTAGTTTTTCCACACTAATCTAATCAGGCCTATAAGACCGACTTCTTTTCTAGCTGATTGGTTAATAAATTCTAATTACTAACCAGCCATAAAACTAAGCCAATATTTAGCCCTGCCCCTCTTCTCATTGACTGGTTGACAGATTTTGGAATTAAGCTAGAAGACAGGAAGGCTTTACAGGACAAGATAGTGTGGAAAATAATATTCATAATAGCCTGATCTAGCTGGACCTCTATCATTAATATACCATACAATAAAAACTTCATACCAGTACAAGCATTTTAAGGGTACACACTAACTGGAGGGTTTACTAAGCATAGTATTACACGCAGGAATGGTTATACATGGTGGTTGTTGCTACAGGATGGGACTTTTCTATATCACTAAGGGTAAGGCAGGAATTGTACTCGCACATTTTCCTTCATCTTCTGGCCAATCTATGGCTTCTTCCATCCTCCAACCTGTTTTCAAAGTTTTAAAGGACGACCAAAATTTTTAGTGGGGCAAATCTGGGCCCACAATATTGGATGAAGGATAGATGAGGAAGGAAATGGATGCTAGTGCAATGGATCCTTAAGGAGGCAAGATGTTGTCACTGCACTGAAGAGTACTGACTTTTTCAAAACTGTGCCATACACAACTAAGTATTAGTGATGTATTTTGTGACAAAGTCAGGAAGTGCCAGTAGCTTTCAATTTGGTGATATCTTACCCCCTTTAGGTATACGTTTCTAGCACTGTAGCAAGACACTAAACAAACGACTGGGTCACAGGGCAAGGAGCTGCAGGGACGCAACAATTAAGGATCGGCTCAAATTTACCTTTTTCACCACTGCCTTGGTACTATTGTTGCTGTTGTTATTATTGTTGTTGTTGCTGTTGTTGTTGTTATTATTGTTGATATTGTGAGGGGTGGTGGTAGTGACGGACGTGGCAGCAGCAGAGGAGGTGTTGGCACGCTTAGGTGTGACGCCGAGGGTCTGGAGATCAGCACGGGTGAATGGGGATCAGGCAGTAGTGACGAGAGGATGGATTGTCTTCACCTGACCTGATCTGACCTGGCTTTTCTTGCCTGCATGTACTCAACCTTTCAGCTCAGGTCATTTGTCATATTTTACACCAATCATGTGAAGACAAAGGATATGACTAACAATCCAACATCTCTATCACACTATCAACAGTACAGTGCAAGATTCAAGCTGACCACTCCTCTGCTCATGATTTTTTTATAGCTTCACCAAAACATGGTAGTAACCTTCATTCCAATTGGTATAACTTTGTTTTTAAGTAAAGTAATAGAGCATCATATTACATCTGCTGTGGAACCCCCTTGTCTGAATAAAATACAATAACCTATCTCTCTACCATATATCTCTTCAAACAAACTGCTATAATCTAGATACTGTACAGTACTGGTTAAATACAGGTGTCCCAGTTCCAGGATGGTTGTTTCACTCTCATACTGTACCACACAAAAAATGAACTCAGCACATGCATAACATGCATTCATTATCATGCCTTCAATTATTGACAGACACTAGCAACATAAGCACAAAATTCTGTGGTTGATGAAGTTTGGCCAATATTTAATCATATACAGTACTTCAGTACATTACAGTAGAGGAATTTTATTTAGCATTTATTCTTCCCTTTACCCTTTTAATATTTTGAAAAATATGCAAACTTATTTCCATAATAAAAAAATAAAGAATTGCGGGAAAAGACTATATACTAGAAAAGATTTTGGTGTTAATGATTACTGGAGCTATTTTCATACTAATTAAGAAATCGTCTATTAAGTGCATGTTATTTGCTATGAAAAGTCCCCACTCACACAGCTAACTATAATACATAGTCTTATATGAAAAATTTCCATTCTCTGGGATCAATGACAGGAAGCCTCTTAGGTGCAGTGCTTTCCCATGAAGTTTCTGCATTGGCCCTAATGCTGATCACCGATAAATGCATCACTTCAAAAATTTTACTATAAAATAAAGATGAAAATATGTAACACTGGTGCTAACAAGATCCTGGGAAATTTCATTATCTTAATCATAATAAATACACTAATTTATGGACACTACCCTTCCCTCCTCTACTAAAATCCAAAAGATGTAGCAATTTTTTTTTTTTTTAATAACAAAGGCAGAGTGGAATTGCCTGCCATAAAAAGAAAGGACATGAATGAGTCGAGAGGTGATTATTCTCATATCTGGCTGAATTCTGGTAGCCACAACCACAAACCTTATTGGTGACAATGCTGTCACTACAATACCATACCATTAACTGAAAATTTTACATTTCTATTCATCAATGTAAAAAATTAGCTTGATATAGAAAGGTACCTTGAACATTTAAGAGTAGTGAAAAATGAAAGTTTTTTAAAGGCACTGAACCTCTATGTATTAACTGTAACTGTGGGAAGACGGGAGAAACAGGAGTTATTTAGTTCTGCAAAATCAAGATTTATAATTCTGAGATAACTCAAGATGAATTAAGTGGATTTTTCCTAACAAATTTATGAGAACCTGCAATGTGCATAGAAAATATGAAGTCAACACAATACTGTACAGTACAAACAGAATATCTATGACTCCACTTTAATTATTGTCCTTCGTAGATGTGGAATAATGGGTCATAACTGTATCTGTAAGAACTAGGGTGAACAAAAGCTGTAAAAATGACAAGCAGAAATGGAATCATAAGGAAAAAGCCAATGAATGTGTGAGAATTAATAAAGAACAGTACTGTACTAATGACTGGAACGAAAGGGTAGTGATGAAATTGTCTATCATTCCCTTGACTGTTGAAGATAAATGTTACATAGTGACAGTAGTAAAGATCAGAATGTAATAGAGAACAGGAAATTGCCATAGAGATGTAGTGTTTTAGTGTGAAAAGAGAAAATAAGACTAAATTAATGTAAATGAAAGAGAAAGAATTATAGAGCATAAAGGCAAGTCGAAGGTCAGAAAAATAAGGGCTACTTTGAATTAGTTGGAATTACAAGATGGAGGGGCTGAAGCTTTGTAATTAGCATGCAAATCTGAACCAGAGGATAGGAAGGAGATGAAAGGCCAAAAGCAGTGAGGGACAGCACGGTATGGTACGTACCTTAGCTAGGTTCGTGTTGTGCTTGGTGCCGAGGCCCCTCAACACTCCATCCTGCATCAGATTCTTCTTGTTACACTCATCAGTAGTAGAGCCTTCATCTTCCCCACCACCGCCACCACCCCCACCTGTAACACAAACAGGATGCCTCACAAACATGCACAGCAGTTTAACTGACTGTACTAAATGTGTCCCAAATAAAATTACCAATAACAAGTACAGTTGTAGTCATTCTGTAAGGTAACAATTATTTGAAAAATGGCAATGTCATAGTACTTTGTGCTTCATAAACAATAGCCAGATATATTAAATGGAAACTTTTAGATTAATTCTATTATTATTCTAGTTTTAACACAGGCTCATATAGTCATGAACAGAGTGGGCTGGAAAAGCTGGTTATACATCAAACTCCATGGACTACCAACTTCTTGGTTAGTGTCTGAAGAACAGAAACAGTTGGAGAATTATTTGTATGAACATTTTTGCAACCATATATTAATGATCCTCTCCAGTACTAGATACTGTGAATGCAGCTTAGGTTACTTGAAATTCAGTCAAATGAAACTCCACATCATTTACCTTTGTATAAAATAACAAAATAATACTGTACATTACAGTCAATGAACAAACCATTCCATCAAAAGTAAAATAGTCAGAACTCTGACATTACATCATAGTATCCTACAGAATGGCTATAACTGGCTAGCAAACATTACTGGTATTAAGGAATGGACACAAAATAATTGTTCTTCTGGACGGGGAAGTTCAGCATCGGAAAATCTGGAGCAACAGATTCCTCCAAACTATTCCAAGCAACTGGCTACCATTATTTTTGCTCATCTGGTCCTGTTTCTTGGCATACATTGGTTGAGGAATAAAGGCCTTCTAATGGACCAAAAGTGTATTACCGTATTCCGTTTAATTAAGGACCCAGTTATCGTGTACGAGACTAGGTGGCTTCTGATTCCTCCTGATTATGCCAGGAAACAAACAAGCTCCTTCCATATAGGTGTGTGTGCTTCGTGGTAATATTTGAAAGACTAATTTACCTCCAATTTTCATATTAATTTACATCACAGGGCTCCTTACAATATTCACAGGTCTGCCTTACTGTATTCCGAATTCATAAGACATTTCACAGACAATCTTCTATTTCTTTTCTTTATCTTTTTTAATGCACATCTTCTTCGGTGGCAATGACATGTTTTTGACCCAATGCAGATGGTTTTTGAAATGTGCCAATGTGCCTCTCCGAGTCTCCGTATGTTGAGTTGTAGACATTATTGAATAACTAATATAATAATAAGTCGTTTACTTGTTTGTTTACACATGTGACGTCAGTCATGTCATATGTTGTTGATTCACCTTTCCAACAGAACCTCCGAAGCTCTATTTTGATGTTTTTTACATTTTTTCTATGTATTTATTTGGGATATACTCCAAGGTAGAAGGTTGGATCATGCCACTCAACCCTCGAAGCAAATGTGAGGAGAAGACAGCCCAAGACATGATAAACAAGCCCCAAGTTAATTTCCATTCTGATCCCCGTTTTTACAGAAGTGATGTAGAGCTTCTTTCTGCTTTTCAAAGGTATTGTTTATGTCCCAATCGCCAAGCTGGATCTACCCTACGAGTATTTGTTATAAAGGGATTTCAAATATATTGAATACGACCTCGCAGAACTGTAAATTGAAAGCCTTCCCTTGCTTTCCCTCCCCTTCCTTCTCTATACTCCTACCTTCGTTTCTTCCAAAGATGTTCTTCCATTTGCGGGGGCCATTGGTCTCACAGATGTTGTTCATGCGTGCGGGGGGCATCTTCACCACCTGGAACACACGAAAGGTAACACCCGTAGGCGAAGTAGAGAAAAATAAGCACACGGTCACAGGCATAAATTATAATTACAGGCACAAGATCGGGAGCAAAGTGTAGATTACGAATACATACATCATTATTGGAAAACAGTCATTATAAACACAAAGTTACACACTCCCAGTCACAATAAGGTTTGAATTAAGTGAACACAAGTTTTTTCAACTGGTAATATAGCATATATATCTAGTATTTTTGGTGGTGTACATTCAACATTTACAATACTCGTTTCACAATAATTTTGGTAGAAAGTTTGCTGACTTTATTCCGCGCAGTCACACAACCACATTTTCTTTTCACATAATAATGAGAGATCGTTCTTCAAGATGTAAATAAATTGAGGTCACTTCAACGTGGCAGAAAAATAAGCACAGTCGAAATTCAGTGGTCTGGTAGCATGCCTCTTTTCTGTCAGTACTTAAGGTAGGAGTTGAGGATTAGTAACACATCAAATTGTTAACATCACACTGGTTTAGAAGGCAATTAAGGACCCTGAGATCGTGTATAGGAATTGGAGCCTTCTGATTTCTCCTGATTATGCCACGAAACACGCTCCTTCCTTAGTGGTGGTGTTTCGTGGCAATATTTGAAGGACTCATTTACCTCCGATTTCTGACTATAACACAGGTCACAAGTATATTATTTCTGTGAGGGAACAAGGTAGTGAGATTACTTAATTTACTACCTTGAGGGCTTCTGTAGTTCCTCCCACCACCTCTGCGTCAGACCGTTCCCCTGAACCTCGCTCCAGGTCCCTTCCACTGACGCCCACATCAGAGGAGGCGCTGTTGGGTGTACCTGAGCCTCCACCACACTTGTCACGACGGAACCTGTGGGAAGCTCTGGTATATCACTACCTGTCCAAATATAATACCCTTTCTTTCTCTTTGTGCTACCCATTCTTCTCATATCAGTCCAGCATCCTTCCACTCCTGCCACAGCTGTCTGACACGGCACAGGAGTTAAGGAGGCGGAACACTGCGTTAATGTTCCATCGATTCTGAGGTTATGGCACTGGTGCTCTCTCTGCCATATAACCAGGGAAAACTACTTACTGAATGTAGGGATCTGAATCATACAGGGAGCATGTTCTATCCTACATATATGCGGTGGAATCTATTAATATATTCAGCGAATAATAATACTTGCAGTGTCCAGCGGAGTGTAATAAATATAAAAGTTAGAGAAAACTCTGTGCAGTGTAATACTTCCTCATGGTTGCAATGTATATAGCATATAAAAGCCTTAATAAGGCACATGTTATTGTCTTGATGTGAGACTACATAAATTCATTCATTTACTGTGTAGGGCATAGAGGAGTGGGGTCTGTATGGCCTAACACAAACTACATACATTATCTGGAAACGGGAATTTTCATTTGGGAGGTTGCTTTGTTATCAGAATGAAATTGCTACAGTTATTAATAAATATAAATAAATGAATGTATCATTTTGCTTGTAGTCTAAATATTGCTTCATTCAAATAATCAAAGCAAGGCAGAAAGTTCCCTGTTCACACAATAAAATTTTTGTCACTATTAAGAATGAATTTATGTTTCCTCAGTTACAAACATCAACATGTACAATGCTAAATAGTCTTTCAGTGATTTTATAAAAATAAATTATATAATGAAAAATATGACTGCATTCCATATATACAGAGGCGTTGCTACAAGTTACGTAGCTAATAATAATAATAATAATTTAGTTATACATTCCAATTAGTTCCCTGCTTTACCCTGGCGAGAGGACAGCGTGTCCACCCTTTGATATCCACGTCAGGATTCGTCCATGGTTTTCTGACCTTCACTGTACAGTACTCTGACTTCTTCACACTGGTTAACTACTTAGGCAGGAAGTACCAGGCACCATCACCGACATCAGACAATTATTTATACTATAAATACTATAAGTTATTTATAAAAAGCTATTGATAATTGGAAAAAATAAATTAGTTTTAGTATAAGGGGAAGATAAACTATTTAGGTAGAGAGCCAGACTAAGGTAAAAAAAAAAAAGGATTTGAAGAAATGTATTTCAATATTTACTGCTAATTATGCACGCTTAGCGATAGAAGTATTACAAAGCATATACGTTCTTTAAATTTATTTACCAAGGGAAAGGTATAGAAAGAAGGCAGGGGTAAACAACCAATATTCATCCCATTGTTTTAATTCATATTCCCCAGGCTGTTATTCTTACATTGTTATTAATATATTATTACAGATTACTCTTATTAAATGTCATCCCATCATGCAATAGAGATACTGAATGCTAATTATGGAAACACGTGAATTTAGCATTATTTACTATTATAAGAGGTTAAGTGATTAATGAGTCAGTGAGCATGCTGACGTCAAGAGACAGATCACCCTCACATGGGCTGCTAATCACCATCACCTCCTTCTACCCTCCCATCCCCCGGCCTCCTTTCGTAAGATATTAGAGCACAGTCAGTGTAAATAATTTGTTCCCATGCTCATCATATTGTTATTAGAGAGGAAACACGCAAGATCTCCGCTCTCTGTCTTACCAGAACATGTGGTATCAGAGAATGAGTCTTGCTGCTATGGGGATGGATTTAAATGGCTTAATTATATAGTATTTAATTCATGTTCACCCTACAAACAAAATCTATCCTAAGACCTACAGTAGTCATACATATGTACCAACGTGCTGTACGTCAGGTCAAGGAAACTCCTCTCCCTGTATAGTCGCAATCCACCAGTATTATATGTGTAGCCAGGAGGAGGAACTAAGTTGTCTTTACACGTCATCCATTTACAAACGACGATGTTCTGCTTTTCACTGTTTTCACGACAACACGATGAACCAAAGAACAACAAAAGGATACCTTACTTTTGCTTCACTTCCTCCTTTGTGGGTGATTACATATGGCTTTGTGGATCCGACCCCCAGCACCGCCTCTCACAACACATCCATGAAATTATACGAACAGACTTGGCCAAAATATTTTGTTATTGACTTTAAGTTATTTGAACGTCACCGCCAAACTATAGTAATATAAGTAATCATAATAATCATAGTAATAGTAATCCTACATAATAATTATCTACTGGGCCCATCCTCGCTGCATGATTACCAAAGCTATGCATTATGAAAAAGAGGAGGTCTCTATTTTATGTTCATTCAGTATCCGAGAACAATTATGATTATTTTGTATCTCTTTTCTTCTCACACCAGATCATATTACATTCAGGCTTGATAAAAAATTAAAAAAAAAAACAAGAACGCCCGGACGAAGTTTGTGTTTTTATTTATCCTTCCTTGATTTCGTTCCCTGATGCTTCCTGTTCAATCAAAATATTCTGAGTCTATGTTTAGTCATCGCTGTTAGAGTGAATCGTTCTAATGTTACGAGGCTGAAAGTCAATGCATGTCAAGGACTTTATAAACTGTAACCCATAGCAGCTTGCCATCAGGAGTGTGCTGCGACAAACATAAACACTATATCATAAATTATAGTATCTAACTTTCATATTAAACGGGTATTTAAGCAAAACGTTCCTTGCTCTGCAGTGAATAATACTGACTAATGTGATTACTTAGCTGCAAGTATCATGGTATACGGCTACTTCATTTTTATAGTCCAATGAGAAGAATCACGGCATTTGTATAAATTATTAACACCGGTTGAAATGGGTTACTTGATCATTAGAACAGAAGGTGAGAGTCTCGAGAATCAGTGGTTTGGTTATAAGGGTAAAACCTGGACGTCAAAACCGCGTACCACGACATACTGTATACCGGGTGAGGAATAAACCTTTTCTTTCGGGAGAGGAAGCAGCATATCATACAAAAGTGAAAACCGAATAGCTTTGATAATGCAAACTACTGTACAAGTGTCTAAGATCTGAGAGAGAACCACAACTCTGAAAAAACATTTACATTTTCCCCCCACTGTAAAAAAATTAGGAGCTACCATTACAGGAAATAATTATTAGCTCCGTGAAATACCATGAAAGGTAAAAGTTAATATAGAAAGGTTATTATCCTATTTTGTGAATTCCTAAACCTTAGTGATATGTCCACAGGTAAACAAGATAATTTTTTATCTGTTTCATTATAAATATAAGGAGAATTGAAGTGATTTACAGTTAAAATTTGCAAGAATAATTATTCCTATATGTGGACTTAGAGGAATGCATATTTGGCTTGGAGATGACAGCAGTGACAAAGACACAGTGAAATTACTTTAAAATCTGTGTTTAATATGTGTGCGCACATACACAATTATTACACACAGAAGCGAAGACAGTATCTTGCTGCGTGCTCTTCTAGTAAGTTATAGTGTAAAGATGTGGTAGTCAGATCATTTTTCAGTCGTAAATTGTATAAGGTAAGATCTGATACAATATAAACCACAAGGGTTTGCCCATGTGCTCCACTAGACTACATCATAACTCATCAAAAAAGTGTTATAGTGTATGAACCTTAACTTAAGTTAATAGTGTTGTAATATTTAAGTGAATTTGAAAGCATTATGAACGCACCTCTTCCAGAAAATCTGCATGGTGGATGTGGCTCACACTGCTCTCTCCGACCCTGTTATTAGAAGCATAAAGCTATCTGCACACTCTTGCATGCTATGCTCACTTCTCTTCATGCAGAACTTTAATTAATCTTATATAAAATTGCAACATTGACAAAAAAACACATTGAATATTGCTGCCTGAATTGCGTCGCGGGACAATGCATCAGCGATACAGCTCCTGGCTGTATCTTGTATACATGCACGGCGAGAGCGGATCACTTCTTCAAGTTGACAGTAACAATGATAGATTGCAATGAAGGATGAGGCTTGAGAAAAATATCAGCAATAATTAAGTTTTCAAGACTGAATGATAAAGTTTTCTATAAAGTTTTTTTTTTTTTTTTTCGTACATACATGCGCAGGAGTGCCAGTGAAGCGCCATATTTGAAAAGACGTATACATACTACGCCACCGCGTGCTGGGCAGTGTGGATCTTTGAGAACATGAAGCTGAAGGTTGGCTCGTCTTACGGTTAGGTGTGGACGGTAATACATTAACGCGAGAGTTGTTGTACACACATACCCAGGATCAACAAACACTTGAGGCAGGTGCACGTGATAATTTGGTTGTTGTAGTCTGTTCAACAGCAGCCATAGTTCTGTCTGACTGTGGCTGTTCAAATCCAGGCTAGAGGGAGTAGTGTGAGGGAGGCAGCTACTACAGGAAGTAGATGTAACTGTAGTCATGGCTGATCAAAATAATAATAGGTATAATTTAACCACTGCCAGCCTCGACACGTCCCTCCAGACTTACTACTGCAAGCGCTTTTACCAAATGTCTTAGACAGTATTGTAACCTTAAAATCAGGTTTATATTATAAAAAAAGGCAGAATGGAAGTAATGATGATGAATCGATAAAGCAGAATAAGAAAAGAAGCAAAAGGGAAAAGTATAAATCTGTGCCTCCTGACTGGAAGCGAGCGTCAGTAAGCCCAAGTGACCTGAAGGTGGGTCCGGCCGTCACCACTTTACCTCCAGGTCTGGTCGTTGACACAGCTGGTCGGGAGTCACACAAGGAGAAAAAGAAACAAGTCAACATCGAATTGGCTAATCTTCCAGTGAGTAAGTTGACATTCGTATTAAAGCTACATATCTATATTGTGTTCTATAAGTAATATACGTAACTGAACATTGCATGCCACATCTTGATTTTACAGGATATTCTTCCTACATGTTGCATCAATCTATATTGATGGTTTGGGGTCATATTTTCGTTCCACACTTTCACTTATAAGAATCGTTCGATCGTTAACGTTTGGGTTTCATCTGGCTTTGAGAGACAAGTTTATATCACATGCAATGCTTGGAAATTTTCATGAAACTTAGTACGCATGCACATTTTTTGAACATATTGCTGTAAAATAACAAATCAGCTGCAGTTCACATCACGTCAGGCAATGCACTTTTGTATGGACTCTCAGTTCCCCAAGTAACGAATCGAATAATTCCCAAGTCTAATTGAAAAACGAGAATATGACCTGTGTTCGCGAAGAAGTTGTTGAGAACCACAGACTGATGAGGGGAGATTGTTCAAGACCATTGGTGTGAGACAGATGGAGAAATATGCCACAAGATTATATTATTAAAACATATACTGTAATATGTAAGGATCTAAGCAACTTATACCTTTACCACCATTTGACAGAATTGACAAAAGGATAATTCTGAACTTTTATGGAAGCCTGAAAGTATATAATTATATGTCCTTCAGGTTACAAATGCAATTCCGTACACATATGCCATTCAGTTTACACCATTTTTATGTTTAACCAAGAACTAAATTAATTCATCCTGCACAAGAATATAACTTTTGTCATCAGTTATGATTCAAACATGTTTCTCAATCTGTCTTCACTGACAAACTTGCCACGGGACTTACAGTATTCCTAATTAAGGGAAGTGGAAACATATACTTCTGTCAGCCGAAAAATTAGTGTAGTAAGGAGTAAAATTTAAGACCCTGTGATCGTGAATTAGAATTGGATGCTTCTGATTCCTCCATACTATGCCACGGAACAAGCTCCTTCTATATAGGTGGTGTTTCGTGGGAATATTTGAAGGCCTCATTTACCTCCAATTTTCTGACAACATCACAGGGTCCCTAAAGAATACTACACAGTGGCAAAAGTTTGCAGACATGATATACAACAGGCTGTGTATTTTCTGGTAGATGGTTATTATCCAAAGCTGATATCGTCAAGTTTACCGTGACTATAGCCGCAGTTTCATCACCCAGATGTACAGTGAAGGTAAATAATTCTCTCCTGATCCGAGACACAACTGAATCTCTATACCAACTAAAGTGATGTGGGAGGAGTGGTGGTATGGAAGGTTGAGAAAGATTCATGTTTTGTCTTCGTTCAGGACACAATTATTGACCCCCAGTGTACCAGTCAGACACACACACATGTTCAAGTCTTATGCAAAGTACAGTACAAGCCTCTATAACATTGGCTAAGTAACGTTCAGTAGCTCCCAAAACAATCTTTATAACCCTGTGCATAACAATCAGATACATTTCATGGGTCGTGATTATTGGATACATGTTGAGTGAAGCAGCAACAAAGGTTAACACTGCACGCTGCAAATTACAGCTGTGTATGACTTGGGAATTTTTTTTTAGCAGTATATAATTATAATCATAACAAAGAGTTACTGATATCATGAACCAGTTTCCATTTACAGGTCGAAGATATTAATTTTGCAGTGATATGGTGTCGCTTCTTATCAATAATGACCAAGACGGCTTACCAAACTTATGGAGACGGCAAGTAGTTAGACAGTATGGGATGGTAGACAAGAATATCACGATGGTGTTGATGAGGACGTGGTAACAGTGTGATGACTCTGTTGTTTCTATATGGAGTCATTGTAAAGGTGTGATGACTCTGTTGTTTCTTTATGGAGTCATTGTAAAGGTGTGATGACTCTGTTGTTTCTATATGGAGTCATTGTAAAGGTGTGATGACTCTGTTGTTTCTTTATGGAGTCATTGTAAAGGTGTGATGACTCTGTTGTTTCTTTATGGAGTCATTGTAAAGGTGTGATGACTCTGTTGTTTCTATATGGAGTCATCGTACCAGTCTCACACAATCGTCAACACCACCGATAATTCTTGCCTACAGCCCTATGTTTGATACTGTTCACTAAGCCATCCTTCGCATCACACATCACAGATAGTTTTGGAAGCTAGTGTATAACATTTAATTAAAGTCTGTGTGCACTGTGCTGGGTTACCAACAAGCAAACACATATCATGCCTTCTTCTTGCATTACCAATCTTTTTTATGCAGTAATAATTAGCATATTATTTTAAGGCGCCTAAGATAAGATTTTTGTCTGGGAATTGAAAGCTATGGTTCCTCCATTCTGTGATTGGAAACAAACTATATATCTGAGTATAAACAAATGATCTGCCTCCTGGTACAGTTTGGAGAAATCTGTAGCGTTAAATTTACCGACAAGACTTAGCCCTCTTAACTGTCTTGGCACCGTGGGAATAGTAAACGTAGAATTGTTCACTTTTAGTTCCTCTCCTAGAAGTTTAGGGGGTAAAATGTTGGCTAATTGCAGGTCAATAATTCCTGTAATCTGTACCGCAAAACAGATCACCAAGAGTAAGTTAGTAAAGTACAGTTTAGAGGAATTAATGGCCAACAATTTACTAACACCTCACCCCATTATGTATTAGAATAACTCTGCGATGAACAGACATCTTATCCCCATATTCTGAAAGCGTGTGTAAAGTTGAGCATCTGAACCCTACCTTGAACAGGAATGGTTCTATCTTTACCTGTATTGTATCATTTTAACTTAAATATTCAAAGCATCTCCTGCCTGGATAAATGAATATTCTGGCTGGATTATTTTTCCGACACAGAACCAACCAGCAACTATTTCCTTATCAAACTTGTATGAATGTCCGAACTTGGAATAAAAGTTGGACGTGTATTCCCTACCTGGAGAAGATCTTGCGGACGAGGTGGTCGTGGCTGAGTTCCTGTTGGGGCTCGTGCTTCCGTCTCTCGGCCAGTTCCTTCTCCCTCCTCACGTCGCTCACCTTCCGGAATATGAGCTGTGTGGAAAGTGTGGGGTCAGCTGAAGTTTCCATTCAATAGGTTTATTTTGTGGGCGAAACCCGAGAGGCGATGATTTCTCCAAAATGTGCCAAGAATGAGATGGCAGAAAGTGCAGTATAAGGGGTCTATGTAAACAGAATATCAAGGTCTTGAAAAGTTTGGCCGTCCTACTACAAAATTAACATTAAGTGTTCTTTGATACTATACGCAAATTAGAGACATTGATATCCCTAATATATACTTGGAAATATACTCCATTAGAAGGGCAGGGTTTCGAAGAATTAGTAACCTTCAATTAGTCAATAAATCACATATTCCTTAAAGTTATGTTACTCCATCATTGGCTTAGCTTCAGCTGCTGACTTACTCGGTGTCTGAGGTTGTACGTGAGGACGAGGTTCCTGGCAAACGAGTTGGCAAACGCATGATAGAAATCGAGGACCTCCAGGAGTTTCTCTCGTTTGATGGCGTGTAGGTCACAGTAGGTGAGGGCTCTAACGTTGGCGGCGCTCTGACCAACGGTGGGGTCTTTCCAAAAGGTGTCACCAAAAACATCACATTTGCCAAGGATGGCTACCACTTCATCATCCTGGATCACTTCCAAGGATCCCGTCACGATGAAGCACAGTGTATCCAGCGACTCCCCAGTGTGGAACAAAAGGTCACCTATGGAAACAGTTTAATTTGTAGTTGTAAACAGTACAGAGACATAATCACAATAATGGTATGCCTTCTCAATTCGTTTAATAACATTTTAGCAAAAGATTGAAGGGATGATGATGATGATAATGTGATGATAATTATGTATTTAAACAAGTAACTAACACATACCAACAACAAAAGCCACAATGGAACTCCACAAAGGGGAATACCATCTCCTACAGAATTAATTGGCATTGTACTTGCATGTCTTCCCAGAACCAGACCCCAGATATACATGACTCAGTGTTATGTTAATATTAACCCTACCTACAGTATGCATACAACCATACCACGATGAATTCAGAAATATGTTGATTAGCTGAGCAATGATTCTCTCTAAACGCAAAGATAGAAACATCATAACAATCTTTAGCAATTTCAACTGAACTGTATTTAGATATAAACCCAGCATGAGTCTCACATTCCCCTTCACTTTATATAACCATAAAATGTCACTTAGTTAAGCACCAATTATTCTAGGAGACAAATTTGATCACCATATAAACTTCACACACCACACCATGGACACACACAATACCACAACATAACAATACAATAGGAAATCATAAGGAAAACTGGCTCCCAAATCAGTCATATCACGATTGGACAATGGAAAAGTCTCACCTCTACAATCTGGTGTTGCGTGTATACCGAGTGAAAGAATGAGTGGGAGACTTACTGAAATATGTGAATGATAACGTTACTGAGTGAATGACTGACTGAGAGAATGACTTAAGGGACACTATCACCCTGTGATATAGTCAGAAAATTAAAGATAAACGAGTCCTTAAAATACTACCACGAAACACCATCTATAAGGAAGGAGGTTGTTTCGTGGCATGGATAGGTGGAGTCAGAAGCCTCCATTTTTATACACGATCACAGGGTTCTTAATAACTAACTGTGCTGCTGACTAACCTGGTGCTGAGTGGCTCATTGTGAAGTGCATGGCTAGAGCTCTGAGGCAGCCATCTGAGGCGAGGCGGAAGGCAGGGTGCTCGTTGAACACTTTACGGTTGAGATGAACACAGATGTCAGCCTTCATGTCCTTGGGGCAGTAGTTCAGCACCTGGAGGGAGTGGCCGGGCTCAGTGCTGCTCAATACTCACTCTATCTCACCTCACACACGAACAGTACATCTCATTCATATCACGCACGTACAGTACATCTCATTCATATCACGCATGTACAGGTCTGCATCTCACTCATCTCATGTACAGTACATCTCATTCATATCACGCACGTACAGGTCTGCATCTCGCTCATCTCACTCATATTACGCATGTACAGGACGTATGCATCTTACCTTTCTCACGATATGCAAGCAGTTCATTTCACTTTATTCATCTCACACACTCAACTCACCTCACATACCTTGACACGTCACTGTAACATCCTTCTCAATGCACCTCACATTACCACGTCACTGCAACACACTCATCACAAGACTGGCTTTAAATTTGACATCATTGCACAAGCCTTTCATGCTCACTTGTCATTCTCTTATTAAAAATTATGATTATTTGAAGCAAGTTAGAAAGGATGAAAATGGAAAATTGAGCTTTTAGTTGTACCACGAGGAAGATAAATGATGACTGGACTATTTACAGGGAAAGAGCGAGTGCAATCTACAAGCAGAAAACAAGGATGGATTAAAAGATAGGAAGGATGAAAACAATGGGAGAAGCAGGCCACATCCACGTCCCAAAGCCCAATACAATGGTTATATTATTATGTAGAGTACAAAGGTGGTCAAAATGCGCTTTCCATGCATCGTTCTCTTAAGGCTTTCCATCACTTGAGGAAACATGTGAGTTGTGACTCTATCCTCAGAAAGGTGAATTAGGAGCGAGAGTTATAGCCCACTTGCAGCCATTTAGGTTTTAGGTCCGCTAAGGTTTTATTTAAAGCCAGAGCTCTGGATGTTTATAAGCAAATTTTCACTCACAATTTGAGAGTAATCTACTGTCATTAAAATATTGAATTGGAAAAGTATCACTTTATATACATCAAGAATATCTAGTTGGATTTTAAAAATTCAACTGGGAATATACTTCTACTATTAAAGTCTTATTAATTCGTGAATGTACACAATGCCATATTTAAAATCTTTAAAACGACGAAATACACATCAATTATTTTAGGTTGGTTATCCCTAGGTCATGTTACCTTCGTCCTCATCGCCTCAATTCCATACCAGCAACTTTCTGAATTAAGGTCACTATTTCTATTTTTTTTAACGAATGCACACATCACTGTTTGAACACGATCGAGTGGCTTCCAGGTGAGATGTTATCAACTTCATCACAATAACCATTTCCACTTCATCCGTCCTCAGTCAGCTATAATCTATATAATATCTGTGACAATGTACCAATACATTGACGACATCAGTAGTTCAACCAGCACTGCAAGTCAGTTCCAGCAGACACTAACTACAGTATTGCTTCTACGTGTAGTTGGTGGGAGGGGGACTTTGGCCTTAGGGATATTTAACGTGGTCGTTCTACCTCTCTGTAGTGAACACCGGGATTATCGAGACAACGCTTCAAACTTTCATTAAAGGATCTTGTGACATAGTAAGAAGATTGGTTGGAGGTAAATGAGTCCTTCAAACACCACTTATAATATAGAAGGAGCTTGTTTGTTTCATGGCATGGTTAGGAGGAATCAGAAGCCTCCAATCCTCACACACGATCACAGGGCCCTTAATTAATGATGAGAAATGAAATTAAGCTTCGGGCGAGTCTGTACATCCTGATTTTAAAAAGTTTACAAAGTGGATGGATGAACTGTGATTATGATATGGCCGAGGGACGAGATGATCCTGTCAAAGCAAAGGTCGGGTCTGGTTGGCTAATTACTATTTGGGGCAGGCAGGGAGGGAGAGAGGGAGGGAGGGAGAGGCGATGGGAGTGATGGAGGTGTGGGATTGTAATTATGGCATCACTAAATTTGAGGGAGAAGCAAGGAGAGACTTTGATCTAGTAGCTTTATTATATGCAGACTGATTTTAAAGGTTGTGTGATTCAGTTACTTTCTGTACTTATTGTTGACTATAGGATAAGTTAATCAACATTGTCGCCTTACCTGACAAGAGGATAATGCAGAGAGAAGAGTGGAATAGCAGATACAAAAAGTGTAGAAATATAGAATGGAGCTGTCTGTCTGAAAGAATTTATGGGATGAGGATGAGGAATATAGGATTAAAAGGAGGAAGAGGAGGTGAGGAAGTGGAGGTGAAGAAGTGTAGGTAAGAAAGAGAGAAGAAAGAGAGAAGAAAGAGAGAGAAAGAGAGAAAGAGAGATGTAGGCACACACAACCCAGGAAGAGGAGGAATTGGAGGTAAAAGAGAGAAGAAAGAGAGAAAAGCAGGCACACACAACCCAGGAAGAAAAGGAAGAGGAGGAAGTGAAGGTAAGGAAAAGGGAGAGGGAAACAGACAGACAGACAAAGCAAGAGAGAATCAGGCACACCCCAACCAGTACAGGTGCCCGCGCGGTGGCCGGCGGGGCTCCCTCCACCGCCAAACAAGCTGCCGCCCTCCTCCACTGCGGCGCCGCGTTGAACGACCCGCCGGCTGCCTGCCTGCTTGGTGTGCCGGCAGTGAGGAGGGGCAGAGTGCACAGTGCCTCATCATCATCATCATCATCATCATCATCAACATGCCATGCGGTGCCGGGCGGGAGCGGCACTCTGAGTCTCACACCAGGAGGGAACCCGCGTCTTATACTAGTGAAAAGCATGCACAAAAATTATATAATGGTCCAAAGGGAAAGTCCCGCCAAATTTTGTGGTGGTAGTAAATACGGTACAAAACCAGAGCAAGCAGATTTATTAGTATGCAGTTTATTCCCGAGTTTGTGTGTCTTTGTTGTTGTTGTTGTTGTGGTGGTGGTGGTATTGATGGTAAATTGTGTGTGTGTGTGTGTGTGTGTGTGTGTGTGTGTGTGTGTGCTGGAGCCACGAGCGTGATACATATCAGCATCACAATCACACATCCCTGTCTCATCCTCCTCAACTCTCATCCACGTGTCTCACCTGTCATCCATCCTCAGTGGTCATCCACAACACAAGTTACCCTCACCCTAAGTCACCCTCCGTGATCAACGTCACCTGTCACCCTTTCATGAAGTCGTCGTCACCACGTCACTACCCAAACGTCACCATCCACTATATTGTCATCATCGTTGTCTTCACGTCCAACCTTGTCACATCAACAGCATTGTTTGGCGTCTTGTTGAACACAGTGGAATGAAGAACACTGCTAGAACACATCCCCTAGAGTCACAATGTTACCTTTTTGTTGCTGAATGTAAATATCTACAGTCGATATTGTCAAGGCAAAGCGTGATTAGTTAATTAAACCTCGTCACCCATCATTGTTAGCAGTCAACAGCCAATCAGAAGAAACCCATAATTCTCGCCTGTGGACAGTTACCGTCGCCTACGGAAACACAGGCTAAAAGAAAACTTAATACGTGACTTTATTCGTGAAACTAAGAAACCATCCCTGAGTAACGCCATTGATGACAGAGGTTTGGTCTGAATGTATACCGTCTGTGCCAACTCTTATTGTCTACTCGTCAGCCAAGATTCCTTAATTAATGGCCCTGTCATCGTGTATAGGAATTGGAGTCTTCTAATTTTTTCTGACTATTTAAACGAAACACACAATAATTGAAGGACTCATTTAACTCAAATTTTCTGACTATATCACGGGGTCCCTTAACGGTCTGGAGATAGTTTATGTAATAAATATATAGCTTTCTAAGGCAAGTTATAATTAGGATTGATTTAAATCATTACCTGCTCCAGTTTTTCCTATGGGACGGTATTATTACTGTCTGGAGTTTTTCATAATACAGTCACATCATATAATATTAACACTCACAGGGATAATTCACTTTATATAGCTACTTCTTAATCCGTGCGCTTCTAATCTCTTATTAATTTTTCATGCTGAACACTCTACTAAACTCTACTGAAATCTATAAAGGTCTTATTGCTGTCTACTGCCCCATGAACCTCTAAGAAAAATAACAGCCAAGTTGTGAGGCGAGACAGTCTTTCTTTAATACATGCTGCAGGTCTGTTAACGACTAGTCTGCATCACTAAGTCGTCTCTAATGCTGTTAGTTATAAAAAAGTATCTCTACAGTTGTTATTAGACAAACTGGACGATGATATGATGCAACACACCTACAGTATCTTCTTTCTTTTAATGGGTACCACGTATGTATGCTATTAAACTTGGTACAGTCCCTGTTTCTTGAGATTTTTAAAATTATAGCTAATTCCTACAATATTTCATCTTTTCACTCTCTTTTCTGGTAATTAATGTGACTCGAGTTTGTTTACTTCCTACAGCCATATGAAAAACTGTTAATATTCAGGGGAAACAATCTGTAAAGAAGCTATATTTTGTACATCTTTCCTCTTCATTTAACTAAATGCAAAACATTCCAGTGTTTCAGTCAGTCATCCATGAGTCAATCAGATCAGACAAGTCAATCAGCAGGCAGCGAGGTCAGCCAATAATGAGTCATAGGTATGGCGTTGAAGGTGATCTGGAGACTACTCATTCTTCCCAAAAGTACCACAAATAGACCATCTACAGTGAGGTGACAAGTTTCTTAGCCCAGTTTAGAGGAATTGACAGTCACCAATTCACTATACACGTACCATTTAGCCTTCATATCTATGCAAAAGTCAGTAGCAGAGTATGAGGATTCTACACAATCAACAACAACATTGGTATCTGCCGTCACTTGAAATCGGTGTCAATCATTATACTTGTGTTTTTATATGTGTGTTTTCTATCAACTATGCTTAACTATTGAACATAAGACAGTCGAAAGTTGCCAAGCCATGTGGAGGTGACGATTCATTACCAAATACTCCACCACAGTCCAGAAACGGATTTCTGGTCTTGATTGTACACTCTTCGTCGAGGGCAAAAGAACACCGTATGCTCCTTAGATAATAGCAGAGGCATTTGGCTTCATGAGGTAAAGACGTCCTCATCTAAATTTAGTGTATTAAGTCCTTCAAGTTGTATCTATCACCATCCAACCTATCAAAGCTGAGAGGTGGACTGTTTCTTGGATGAGCTTGTTGGAATGGGTAGCTGCCAATATACTACAATCCATGACTGTTACACCATCATCACACTTACAGGGAAACGGTTCAGACAGTTACATTATTCAGTATTCGTCACAGGTTGCTGTCACCCACATCAATATTTACAGTTGGTAATATTTCCGAACATTGTATACACCTCAAACCACACATTTTACAGACGGGGTACAGTACGAGTATCAGTGAGGTCAATGCACCAACCAACACGAGAACAGTATCACCACCAAAGCCTATTTCCTCTCTTCACCTTGAGTGCGATGCCATTCCCTTTGCTCGTACAGTCTGACAATGGTTCACCTCGTCCTTCCTCGGTTTTCGTTCCCTCATTTTGAACAGATAAAACTTTGTGCACTAAAGCTTTATGTAACAATGATTATGAATGGTGGACCTGTTACAGGTTAGCACATTCTCAAATAAGAATACTATTCACGGGACATAAAACTTTCTTTTCATCAAGTCACATCGGCTAGAAACACGGGGACACAGACAGTACCCACTATGAACCAACTGGATCTGTTATACTGACCAAAAGTATATTGCCAACACGAAAACTGGGCAAGAGTACTTGAAGTACAGCTGTAGCTTACTCTTCCCTGAACACTTCTGGAGATATCTGGCATCCTCATCTCTCTTCTTTCTGAATATACAGTACAAATAACCTAAAATCTTGGATAATGAGTTTCTTCCTCCGGCAAACCTATTAATAGCCTGACCTTTGTCAATGGCTCTAACCATAGAGTATCAAAGTCATAAGCTGTTGTTTGGTCATGAAAATATTGAAGCAACTTACCCACTGTAGGTCAGTAGCCTTTTCATCCAACGAGTAATGTCGTCGGTCTTCACCTGGTTTAAGCACAGACGTTAACAGCCATTGTCCAAATGTTAAAGGAATGATTGATATGGCATAATGAATTATGAGTTTTTCACTGCCGTCCATAAATAGTACCCATAAAAAGATAAGGAGAGGAATCCAGGTAGGTATATGTCCAGAAGTGTTCTGTGAGTAGTGAAGGGTACATACGAACATCATGGTCAGGATGATACTCTATCATCTCCATTGCACAAAGAGTAACAGTACAGTCTAACATCATTCGACTATACACAGGGTCACTCAGTCTGTGGAAACACCAGCTGTATTGTATATGGTTCATTCTCTCTCACAACTCATAATATTGTTAGTCATGGTGTATTATTATGAAGTGATCATTTCTCCTGATATGCTAGATTAAAAATAAAATAATTATGTTACGTGAGTTTTAAGTCACCTTGGTTTAAATGTTATAGTATTCTATGTTAGGAACTATAATTGCAAGTGGAGTTAATACTATCTACTTGTTAGTAATTTATCATCACATGCTTGTTAACTTACCTGGTAATATGTTTCTATTAAAGTCAACGAATCAAGCCAAAAACAAAAGAAGCCAACGTGCACTACTAAGCAAAAGATGTCAATCCAACCTTCCGGGTTACTTAGACCCAATAATCGGCTCCAGTATATATAAATTGTCTGTGTGTGTGTGTGTGTGTGTGTGTGTGTGTGTGTGTGTGTGTGTAATAGTATGCATGTGTGCTGTGTGTACGTGTATGTATGTATGTATATGAGGGGCATCGTGGGGTGGGGTGGGCTGTGTGTTGTGTTGTGTTGTGTTGTGTTGTGTTGTGTTGTGTTGTGTTTGCTCACTCGACTCACACTCTCACACCACAACAATACAGTAGGTCATTTGATGTGGTCGCCATGCTTGCTTTTCACTTGTATAATAATGAAATCTCCGGCCGCCGCGTCGGGTCATAAGTACCTCATTTTCTACCTTATTGGTGTCGATGCCCTTAGTCATGGCCCAGGTGGACACGACGTAATCCATGACCCTCTCGGACAGCGCCTTAGGAACTTCATGCAGCTTCATAAACTCCCTCACATTGTTCAGCATCTCGTGGTACTTGGCTGTGGCCGAGGTCATCTGTTGTATGATGGTGGTGACGTGGCCGAAGATGGTGGCGTAGAGCAGCGCTGTGGTGGGAAGCAATGGTCAGGCAAGGTTGGTTGGTTGGCTGGCTACATTAGAGGGAGTGGGACTGGATTGATGGATTAGTGTAGGAGATGAGGAGGGAGAGGGTTGGTGGTGTAGATGTAAAAGGAAAAAGTGTTGGTAGATCAGCTTGAGTGGTGGTAATGTGTTGTATGTGGATGTAGCGTGTGTGTATAGTTGTGCTTATAGAGGGACATGGGAAGAAAGATAACGATGGCTCCAGGGGCAGAGTGCAGACTCAAAGTAAGGTGATGGCGGGAGTGTTTTGGGGAGAATGGCAATGGTTGTTCACGGTGAGTAATGGTGGTGACTCTATTGGGTGAACATATTTCAGAGGAAGTTGTCTAGGACCAACGAGAATCACGATATCAATACTGTGGGCGAGGATGGTGTGACCTGAAAGTGTTTTCAATAATGAGAACTAAATAGACTTCGATATCTGCTTGTGGTCATTGATAATTAAAGGTATGGCAGGTGAAGGTGTGGCAAGTGAAGGAGTGATGGCAAAAGTAAACTGTGACAGCCTTCCTAACCTGCAATGATCATCATGCATATAGTGAAGATCTTTTCATTATCAGTCTCCGCCGCCACGTTGCCGAAGCCGACCGACGTCATACAGGTCATGGTGAAGTAGAGTGAGGTCACGTACATGGTCTTCTTGGTGGGACCTTTAACTAGTTCAAAGTTGTTAGATGCGTTTGACATGTGATACGGCAACTGAGTCACGTTGGCCAACTTCCACAACCATGAGTACTGGATGCCATTGTCAGCATCACTCTTGCCTGTGTGAGGGACGGGAGGAACACCATAGATTATATTAGATGTTGGTTAGTCCAGGGTTTTCCAGAAGAGTCTGAGGGAGGACTGGGTATAAAAGGGGAAGAAAGCAGACTGTGCTAGGACAGAAAGACTTTGTACAACAAAGGAGAAGACAGGAAGTAGGGACAACAAACACTAAGGAGGAACAGGTGAAGATAAGAAAGGGACTGGTTCGGGTTCAAAGGGGCATTAAAACCCTTAAAGGTGTGTCCACATTCTTACAGGCAAAACCCACCCAACGTGGGGTGTGCCAAAGGAGTGTGATGGGTAGCACTTCTCTCGACGAAAAAACAAAACAAAAATAAAAACAAAAGAAAATTATTATGTTTTCGACCATCAAGCCTCCTGTACTTGCATACTTGTTGGTAAAGGTTTTTTTACCTGAACAAAGAGACAATCTCTCATTTGTAGGAAGTAGAACTGTTACGGTGGTGAAATCCCACTGGCGTGATGATCAAATACGGTGAATAAAACCCACTCTTGTCGACGGAAAGAATATAGTTTTCCAAACAGTTTCGGTGGACACTACTACCATCTTCAATGTTCTATCTCTCTCTACACCACTGAAGATGGTGGCAGTGTCCACATAAACTGTTTGGAGAAATATATTCTTTCCGTTGACGAGAGTGGGTTTTATAGAACTGTTACCCTTTACAGAAAAACATATTTCACGGGTCCTGACAATTTTCTATTATCCAATTGACATTTATGCTTCAGTGTATTAGTCTCTAAAGTGAAGTATAATATTTTTTGGCATGTGTTACGCGATCTCTGTATTTGAATTAGTGCCATAAAGACTTAGCAGTTTGGTACTAAAATAACATTATTAATAAGTGCTGATGTTTATGTATGGACTATTCGTTTATATTTGGAAGGAGGGACTCTAGTTTGTGGGGAAGAAACGAACACTCATACCTGTTAGTAGTAGTAGTAGTAATAGTAGTAGTAGTAGTACTAGTTGTATGTAGTAGTAGTACTAGTACTAGGAGTAGTAGTATTCTCTTACATACTCGCAAGGGGAGGGAGGATGACATTGTAACGTTAAGTGAAAGGAGGGGGAACATCAGCAGCCAATCAACGTGGACAGACTAACCTATGCTGTACCAGATGCAGGCGAGCCAGTGTGCCACCAGCATGTAGAAGCAGAGGAGGAGGATGAGCATGGCTGCCCCATACTCGAGGTATCGGTCCAGCTTCCTCACCACCCTGCCCAGCCTCAGCAGCCTCACCACTTTCAGGGCCGAGAAGAGGGACCCGATGCCCTGCAGGAGGTGAAAGAGAGGGGGCACGGACTCTCAGTAATACGGGTCTGAACGAGTTGACACAAAGGGCATCGTCAGTAGTCCCCAGTCAAGAATATTAATAACCCTCTCAAGTCTGGTGACGCACTTCACACACACAACTCTTTTGACATATAATTGACACTTATATTCAATAGTGAGTAACGTGGGAACATGGGAAGGTTGTATTGTCTTTATCTTATCACATGAACGCAATACCTTTAATGAACGAGAAAACAGAACAGGGTCCTCACTGTGTCCAGGATATGAGTCTGAACAACTTATTCTACGTGAACATAAATAAGTTAAGGAGTCCCAGTAAACACATAATGCCGTGTTAATAAATGTATGCAAGTTACTCCATCCGGGAATCAAACCCGTGGCTAGAAAATTCCCGGGTGGGGTAACTTTTCTCACGGCTTGATGACGCACATTCATGTTCTGGCTAAAGTAAGACAACATTATTCAGTTAAGGACCCTGTGATGTAGTCTAAAAGTTGGAGAAAAATGAGTCCTGCAAATATAGCCACGAAACACCACCTATAGAGATGGAGCTTGTTTCGTGGCATGGTCAGGAGGAATCAGAAGTCTCCAATTTTATACACGATCACAGGGTCCTTAAGAGAAACCCCAGGACATAAGACAGATAAGGGTAACACTTTTATCATCACATATGGAATAATATTGAGTTAAGTGTTCTTCTAATACAATCTTAGGGATCACTCTTCTCAGCCCACTCATTATATATTCTCGTCTGAAGAGGCACAGACGCAAAAGCCTCCCTGATACCAATGTAAAGGACCTCAACCTATTATTAGTGTATGTTTTCGATGAGAGGAAGACCTTAATTGGGGAAATGAAAATATGTATTGGTGGTTTTCGTGTATGAACATCTTCATCTGTTCTAATGTTCAGCAAAACTAAATTAGCAAAACGGAAAATAACGTCAGCCGTAGACAAAATGCAATTCCTAAAGTGACAATGTCGTCTTTTATCGTAGACACATGGACCCCAAACCATAGTAATTAAGAGAGAAAGAATAAAATACATTGGGTTAAGCTACTATCATTAGTACGCTTCTTTGGCAGAATTTTGAACAGACACGAGACTATAACATTTCACCAAGCGATATTATCAATGGGTGACACACACGTCCACGATTACAATACGGACTTGTACTGATTGTGTTGATGGTTTTTTTCTTTTTTTAGTGGGCGGTGTATTCTTTTACCGACAAAATTGTGGCCTCAACATGTGAATTCCTTGTTAGGTTAGCGGAAACCACGCCTCACGCTAAAAAAAAATAAAAATAAAAAAAACTAAAAAAAACTATTCAGTCTATTAAATCCATACAGACCAATTAATAACATGCCGAAAATCAGAACGACGCCAGTTCGATTAGCAAAGTAAGCAGTACACCGACGTGATGGGTATAGTACTGACGACCACTTGTCAAGGGTTACATGAATTTCAGCGTATCCATCAGAGGCACTCACGCACTTCCCTATAGAAAACTACGGTAAACACGCGCCACATTTCACTATAACATTTTTTTTTTTTTTTTTTTTTTTCTCCTTCTTTGTTTGGGTGGTAGCGTTTGTCCTACTTATCTCTTTTCTTCAAAAGCAATACGAAATATCTCATGATTTAACTGTTTAATACACTCTCGCTAACCAATGCAAATGACCATCAAACATTTCATTACAATTTATACACACCTGGCGCACTGCACCTCTGAAACACAAATTAAGGACGCACACACGAATTATTGCACTCCGTCAAGCGAAGCCAAGTCTGTGGCCTTACTTAGGGATATTTTGTAGCCGTGTTCGTGGTACAATTGATTTCTCAGTAAGCGTTTTGTTCACTGTATACATATCGAAGCTTATATCTTCTTGGTGTAGACTGATCCGAGCTCCTCTCTTATCCTAATAAGTCTGCTTTAACCACGCACACATGTGCATGTTTTTGATGTGGAAGATGGTATTTGACTATTCCTCATCAAATGTGAAAGTTGATTTTTATATATGTTAACTTTACTTTATTTTTCTATAAATAAGTCAGCAGTTCCAAAGACAAACTTTAACACAACAAAAAAATAAAGCAAGGGAATTTGCTTGCCCGACTACAAGGGAGAGATAACCAAATAAATTTATTTACAGTTAAAATTCTCTACTGTTTAATTTGATTTCAGATGTTTCTGGATTAAATCTGTGATGTAAAGGCAGGTCATGTGAGGCCAGCACATCTATGAATGGGGGACTATCCACAACACACAACACACACTTGTTTGGGTCTTTAATGTTCCTGTAAATTTGGTCTCAGGTAATGTGCAACACGAAATTTATGCACAGTGTTCGTTTTATGATTTTTTGTGCTATATTACATATTTACAGAATACAAAAAGAAAGACCATAACCTAATCGGAGAGTCCCCCATTTAGTGACACAGGTAGAGAGTTAAGATTCTGAAGTGAACTCTGCCTGCATGAATAGACAACTGTTGTTAAATACGTGACTGTTTTGTACTGCCATCCCCTGTGACAATCCCAGAGGAGTGTGAGGCAGGCAGGTTGGGCAGCATGTGGGTGAGGGGGGGGGGGAAGGTGCCGGTGTCCGGGAGTGACGTGGAGTGCACAGTTCCATCTGAGTTGAATCGAGCCTGGGAGTGTCTGATATATGAGGACGGGTCGGTGGGTGGATGGGTGTGTCAGGTGGGAGGGATAGGCGGGCAAGTCTCCAACTCCTTTATTTCTCCAACGTTTCGAGCTATGCGGAGTTTATTTTCTTTGAAGACAGGCGTAGGTCGGGCTGTGCAGCGGTAGTGTTCTCGCCTAGTGCCTAGTTGGCCTGAGTTCGAGGCTAATCATTACATGTTTAGGAACCCAGTACGAGCTATATGACCTAGATGGCCCAGCTAAGAGTGGAACTGTTTCCATTTCTCTAAATTGGCTCGACATATAACTCGAAACGTTAAAGAAATACACATCATAAAGGGGAGTGTTGTAGTGAAGTGAAGACTAATGATTCCTCCAGAGTTTGCCATAAAACAGATTATCACATGTGGTCTGCTTTGTGGCAACGTTAGTAGGAATCAGTAATAACTAACTACAACCAGTGGTGGGATGTGGTACTGTGGTGGAGCAGGAAGGGAGGAGGGGGGAGGGAACACAACAAAAACAACACACTCGGCACGTTGTGAGTTCGGTCACGTCACAAGTCTACCACAAGCTACAAATGTGAGTTGGCAGATCGTGTATTATTGCTGACAACGAAACGTGAATAACATGCTCTCACAAAGTACATGCTTTACTTCTGATCGGACAAGGGTAATAATGGTAACTCAAGCTGAAGTCAGAGGGAAATTCTTGGCGGCCACAGGAAGGCACCGATCACACTGCCAAGAACCACAAACACACAACATTGAGCGATGATAGGAATGTGGATGCACAAAAACCACTTTTCTTGTTAAATAATAATGCTGTAAAACATGCTATATTATAATAGACTCCTCATACCGCAAATGAGAAATATCCCGATTGGATCATTATTGGTGCTTCTGCTCGTCCTTATTAATCTACTATTTCTTGTGTTTAGAAAATAATCACATGGTATATTATTTGCATTACGACGATAGCTTACTGTAGTTCTCAAATTTCGCTTTATGAATCTATATATCCAAGCTTAAGTTTGGACTTTATACTAAAAAAGATAAGTCACACACAGTTAAACAGTTCCTTCCTTTCTACTTCATTTGATAGAAAGGTATGAAAGGCTCAAGTATTTTACCGATAGTAAGTGAGACATTACAGGACCGTCAATCATACTTATACTTTCACATCAATAACAATTAGTGACTGTTATCAATAACACTTACACTAGTCTGCAGTCAATTACAATTATATGTTCATCATTTACACATCCCATATTTCTACTAATCTGGTTTTTGAGTCTCGTTTTAAATAAGTCAGATATCTGGCAATCACTATAAATCAACCATCTGGATGTCCACGCATGAACCACGAGATGGAAAATATATTCCATATAATCCACCAACAACTACCAGGACCTTACACGTTACCCAAAATGCTGCACTACAATTATACACCTTAGACTTATTCTCATGGAGCCGTATTCCTAGTCAGGACTAAGTATGCGACACAAGAATCAAGCCTCATACATCGATACAATCTTAAGGGAACCTCACACTGAGACTTACAAAATGACTCGGGATACATCAAACTCGAGCCTTTTTTTCTCCGCCGGATCGTTGAGTTTGAAGTCAAATAAACGTGATCCCAAATGACTAGGAATATGGCTATTGATGTTATCTTACAAGTGCTTGTGTGTGCACTGTGAGGTGGACTGACATTAAGTGTGTGTCATGCTGGTGCCTTGAGTTTTATTATCACTAAGGTGCACGTACAGTACTTACAACAGCTGTCGTGCTCGTGCTGGCCAGGTGGCTCATGCACGTGTGTGTGTGTGTGTGTGTGTGTGTGTGTGTGTGTGTGTGTGTGTGTGTGTGTGTGTGTGTGTGTGTGTGTGTGTGTGTGTGTGTGTGTGTGTGTGTGTATGTCAGGGATGAGGGTGTAAAGAATGGTATGTACTGAGATTTTATATGGGAGGAGGAGGAGGGTTCAGTCTAGGTTAACTTCACCACAAGTACTGTATTTTGGTCTCTATTTGCGGTCTTGTAGTTGAATAGTAAAGGCGATGGGGGCAATTTTATGATTACAGTGGTGTGTGTATTTTAACCTGGAGGATCACCACTTGTCTCCAGACTGATGCAAGTCATAATGACATCAATAAAGAATGACGAGGTATTTTCCATCAGCATAATAGTAATATTTTTATTCAACATCCTTCCTACTGATTTCAAAGCTCACTACAGCACACGCTAAGCGGGTAATCTACTCAGGGCTGACCTGTTGGGAAGTAAACCTTTGGTCAACAATGACAACATCATTCCACACATTTAAGTATGTCTAGACTGCGTCAAGTTATGACGGAAAAGGGGAACTCAATTCCATAAGTAATTCCTATCCAGGTTAGGCTCGTGCCTTCATGATGCCAGAATCAGGGTTTTTTGTGGCGAGTACAATGTCCTGACACTTTGATTTCTACACTTCAACCTTATTCTATATGTGACTCTTATTCCCTTCTTTATTAAGAACATGTTAGTGTTTGAAGTGTTTTATCCTGAAGGAATCTATATAAGTTATACTTTTTAATATTGTGAGTTATTTAGAACATAGTAGTTAATGTGGGTCGACGCACCATTAGTTTCCGGAAATACAGACCTTTGAGGTACATCGTGGTAACCTTCATGAAACTAAACAATGGCTGTTGTGTTTTGATCGGACACACTGTCGTCAGAGGCAGGAGTGTGGAAACGTGAGAGGGAGTGACAGTGATGGTGTGTGTGATCCGTCCATAGTTTATTTTACCTCGTTGTTTTCTCGGAGGGTGATGATGATTTTACATTAAGGAAGTGACACTCTACAATCATTCGGTATATACATGTTATGATACTTGAGGTTTGGTCTAGTCATTATCCTTTATTAATCAGTATCAAATGAGCTTAACGTGTGCCATGGCAAGCTGAGAAATCGGTGCAGTAGGTATTTTGAAGAATGAAAACCTGATCCTACGATTTACGGAGAGCCACTGCACGTGAGGCCTCTTTTCTGACCTGAGATAAGGGCACTGCACTCTGGTATACAACGTAAACTGATGACTGAGTTGGACAGACTGCTATGATTTCAATTAATTGAGTTTAGTCTCACGGAAACAGAAAAGATGTAGATTTCAACATGGGGAAGTTGTTTCTCACTCTTCATTGTGTTGACCTACAGAACAAACCCATTCATTCTAAAATCAGATACTGATATTACTAACCTAACACTTACACCCAGCCAAATCAAATCTAACTTTACTCAGCCACTCAGTGTGTGCAGTTGCTCTCCTCTAAATGCAGAAATTGGTTTTCATTATACAAATATATATTATTTTGACGAAAGAGGTGGACGTACTATTCAGTCCATTGCTTTTTCGTATAGAGTATCATTAAATACATCGTTCGGGTTTCGACATGATAGTATAAAGTTTCTAATGTATTATTTAAACAGAAGAGGAAACCTTAAATACTATAAGAGAATTATAAGTCATGAACATCACCGTAACTTCCCTATCCAGGGTGTCTCGCCTGGGGGAAAACAGGGGGGAAATACACCAGTCGGTTCCTCAGTAGATGCTGTAAAAAGAGAGGAAATTTACCGAAAACAAGAGAGAAGATACAGTATATATAAAAATGTACGTAATGAAACTCCCACCGGATCCGCTTGCAGCTGGTCAAATTCACATATCGAACAGGTTGTTGTTGTTGTCGGCCATGGGCCAATGGAAATTACTTGAGTGGCACAGGCAGCTCCGGCGGGCGCTCCCGTGACCAAAAGAAAGGCAAGCAGGGAAGGGAAAGGGGTGAGGGTGACGTCCAGGGGCCCTGCACCTAAACCCTTGCCTGGTGATAACTATGATGTGAACTAATCTATGGTTCTGATGGCATCAACAACTACAGGACAAGTGATGGCAAGGAAGGAAGATAAAAAGATTTATAAGCCGGCTAGATAGCAGGGCTACTATGTCATAAGCTACTAAGTCTTATATCAATGTCATACATATACCTGTCCACAATAGTGTAATATCATGAAGATGACTGACACATTAAGACCACTGAGAACATTGTCACACTCTAAGACACCTGTATATAGAGACCATTCTTATACAATTATCTGAGACCACAATAAACTGTGATCACAAACACATACCAACAAACACCTCTGACACACACAGAAGCAACTGATAAACTGACATCAGAGACACACAAATCTCATTGAGACACTGAAGGGACAAGCACCTTGACATTTCCAACACATAGATAGCCTGAGTGCAAGAAACGTAACTTAAGCCCGTAGGAAACCTTGACAAATAACGAAAAGAAAATACTAAATATGCAAAATAGAGTACTCTAATACCATCCTTTTGAATATTATTGTATGTGTAGAAAAAAATGCAAAGCCAACAAACTTTCCACCAAGTCCAATTTGACTCTTTACTCACACACTTTTATCAAAGAGCGTAGCGTAAACCAGTGCTTGATGTTACAGGGATTGGATTTGATGGATCTATTATAAGTCATTAATCCAGTTACACAAATCCTTCCTCCATCAATTAATGGCAGATAGAATTGAGGTTACAGAATCCAGGATGAACCATCTGGTATATTTGTCGAGTTTCAATCTCAAAGGAACTATCAATCAATCAATCAATCAATCAATCAATCTATCTATCTATGTATCTATCTATGTATCTATCAAGTGGACCTCAGACACAGGAGAGGTGTTGGGGTTCAAGGAGTGCGTCAAGTGAACTACCGAAATCTGCTTTATAAAATTTGTAAACAGAAATGATAAGCAACAACAACTACAACACTGAACTTGGGTGAATCTACAGTAAATATATATAAAAAATATCTATATATGGCGAGAGTGAAAAAACATGAATTTGAAAAGTGAGGGAGAACGACTGCAGGACTGGCGGTGTCTGGAAGGAGAAGGTGGTGAGGCGAGGTGCAGCCACGGGAGCTGAGAAGGCGTGAGTTGGTGGTGGTGGTGGTGGTGGTGGTAGAAGGCAAAGAAGCCACACGCCAGACCAGGCTCTTTACACGGAACAACAACTCTCAACACTTACTTTATCATTAACATCGTCTTGTAAGCCACACTTACTTACATCTTCATCGTGGTCAAACGCGTTGAAAACATCATAAGGCAGGCACGATAACAGGTCTATCAGAAACCACGATTTCAAATAGTTCATTCTTATGATTTTGGGGTCGGACACCACCTCGCCGCCCGGGCCGACAAAGGTGGTGTGAAAGTTGAGCACAATGTCTATAAAGAATATGACGTCCACTATGGAATCCACCACCAGGAGATACACGTCCTCCGAGGTCTTGTACTTGAAGGCCACGTTGTAGGGCACCATGATGGCGGTGTAGAAGGTGAGACAGAGGATCACCCAGTCCCATATAGCCTGAGGAACACACACACACACGTTACAATATGGACAAACACACACTCAAAACAATACAATAGGTTCAAACACACACTCAGTACAATACAGTAGGTCCTAACACATTAATTAAAATAGGTCTAAAACACAGGTACTCAATCATACAACTGATTATAGTTAGGTCCGTAATATAAATACATACATATATATACCGTACACGTATCGTAAAAATCTGCCTTAAATGTTTATAATATGAAAGATATAGTAAAGAATAATGAGCCATCCTAAAATTACTTATAATAGTGTCGTGAACAAGGACTCATCTTAATTGGATAGCATTCCTTACATTGGAGGCTACTGATTCCTCCAAACTACGCAAAGAAATACAATAATGGACGAACACCTACCTTACGACCAGGTGATGTAGTCAGAAAATTGGAGATAAATGAGTCCTTCAAATATTGCCACGAAAACACACACACACACACACACACACACACACACACACACACACACACACACACACACACACACACACACACACACCTATATGGAAGGTGCTTGTTTCGTGGTATAGACAGGAGGAATCAGAAGCCTCTAATTAATTACTATACACTAATACTGGGTCCTTATTAAGTGAGGTAATTCTTTTTTGTTACATTAAAGTGACTTGATTCCTCCAAAGTATGCCAGGAAACAGGACCAGATGAACAAATATAATGGAGGAAAAATAATAGTGTTCTGGTGCTTGGAGTAGTTTGGAGGATTCCGTTGCTCCAGATTTACCAACACAACACTTCCCCCTTTAATAGAGGACTGGATGGAGGAGGAGGAGGAGGAAGAGGAGGAAGAGGAGGAGGAGGAGGAGGAGGAGGAGGAGGCTGACTCACCTTGAAGGCACAGTAGTGGAGGAGGATGTGTGGTGGTGTCTTGGGAGCTTCCTGGCGGTACTGGGGCATCACATCGCTGTTCAAACTCATCATCTGTAGGGACACATCTCAAGTTAGCATCCGACCCCCTGCTGTCTAAATCCTTCTGTCTCTCTCTTCCTTTCATCATTATCATATCTTTTTTTTTTTCTCTCTCTCTCTCTTTCTTCATCATCATAATCTCTCTCTCTCTCTCCCTTTCATCATCATCATAATCATCTCTCTGTCTGTCTCTCTCTCTCTCTCTCTCTCTCTCTCTCTCTCTCTCTCTCTCTCTCTCTCTCTCTCTCTCTCTCTCTCTCTCTCTCTCTCTCTCTCTCTCTCTCTCTCTCTCTCTCTCTCTCTCGTACTGCATTGTCTTTTTCTCTTTACACATAACACATTCACAAACTCACACCTCACTTGCCTTACAGACACTTACAACATCAAATCACGTTCTGTCTTATTCTCATATTGAAACAGCATTTGTAAGATATTTGTTTTGTAATGCTTATACAGGTTATAATTTGTTTAGTAATGCTTATACAAGTTATAATTTGTTTAGTAATGCTTATACATATTATAATTCTTTCCTGACAGACGAAAAGGAAATCTGAAGATCTTAGAATTTATAAACAAAATCAATAGTATACAGTATAGTTATGTAAATCATGCACAAATATCTTTATACATTATATTTTTTTATTTAAAAATTATAATATAATAATAATTACGTATTCTCTTTTACCAACACATAAAAGACATGTGTGTGTGTGTGTGTGTGTGTGTGTGTGTGTGTGTGTGTGTGTGTGTGTGTGTGTGTGTGTGTGTGTGTGTGTGTGTGTGTGTGTGTGTGTGTGTGTGTGTGTGAGTACAGTATATCTTGTGTCAACTTACGTGTGTAATGTTGGACTGCTTGGCAACATCCTTCATGACAGGTAGGTGTGAGGAGAACTGTGTCACCAGCACCGACCGGCTCCGAGTCACCGACCGGGCCAACTTGGCGAACTTGCTCAGGCCAGCTTCACAGTGGAGAAAAGGAAAAAGAGGGAGAAAGAAGAGGGGTGAGGTCGGTAGGTAGGTGGGGCAGAGGCAGGCAGGTGGGCGGGGCTGGCTGGCTATGGAGGGGGGGGGGGATGATAGGTCAGATGCTCATGCTTGCTTGTCTGACTCTTTGGCTGCTTGGCTTGGCTTGATGTTCTCAGCCTTTGCTCTCTCTCTCATTTTTATCATTATTTTTTTTTATTGCCAGCATCCATCCACATCTTTCCTTGCTTCGCGGTGTCACTTTAGGTTTACTGTTTACCTAACACTCTCAGGCTCATCATTCAGGATTCACACACGTGTACGAGTGTAAACAGAAGCTGCCGTACACTACACCTTAAAAATTTATGAAGATGAAGCCAATGTTAACCAAATACTAATTAATAATTATGCAATACGTCATTTGTAAGTATAAGAAGCAGAGGTGGCTGAGAGTGTTAAGTATTCCTAGAGTGGCTATAAAATGTAAGTTTGTTTTTATAACCAGTGCCTTACCCACCACCACAACACTGACCAGCCCAGTAGAACACGCTTTTATTATAATACACTTGTTGGTTATTAGGTACATAATAGTATATCATGGTGTGAGGACTAAGCATACAGCCTCCCATCTTAGAGACTAGAAATAATGAAAGCATAAGCCAAAAAGTGGGAGACCATTGCTTGTGACATGCTGACTATAGGAGGGTTAGTGATTTAGGGAAGGCGATGCTAAAGAGGGTGTACTAGGGGGTGAGTGCGGGTCAGGTGACGTTAGGTCAGGTAGGTCATGCCCGGGTAGGTAGGGAGGTAGGTAGGTTGGTAGGTAGGTAGGTAGGTCGGAACTACAACATCTGATATGCCATTGCAAGGTGTATCCTGCTACCGAAGACTACCTTGGTGATATTCTGGCAACTGTTTGGGATAAGATGCCTGATAACACCATAACAGTCTAAGGAGCTATACGACAGTCCTACTTGCAACGTGTGTCAGAGAAGGGAGGAAACTACGGAGTGTGGGGCTACACTATCTTTCTCTCTCACTCCCACGCCTACTTGGTAGAAAATCACGTACACTGTACAACAAAAAGATAAAACACACACAGGCAGCCCAGGGTCCAATTAACACCCTTCAGGGAAGACAAAGTTGTAGTTCATATTTATTTACAAAGTTAAAAAAAAAGTACAGCATACAACATCAACGCGGGTCACACTGAGTTAGATAAGTAATCGAACCTGGATATTAAGGAGGTTTATGCAGGCGCCTCACCTCAAGCAAGAAAAAGCATTATGATTTAACATAATTTTGGTTGGCAGAGATTGATTTGGGCTGGAAGTAAAGCATTTTATAAAATGCAAGTAAGTTTAAAGAAAGGATACATCAGAGAGGTAGAGTTAGGTGGGTGTGAGAGAGTGTCAGGATAAGGCGCCTGCCAGTGAGTCAACACAGACATTAGGGAGGTGAGTGGAGGGATATGGTCACTGGGGAGTTGAGAAGAGCGTGGCGGGTCGGCGGGCACTACGGGCGCACACTGACACGAGCGGGTTACACACAGGAACCGTCCACAAGCACCACCACAACAAATATCGCCTTGGCCTCCAACACAGCGCTCGCCTCTCCTCCTCCTTCGCCTAAACGCCGCCAGAGCATCTTAGACAGTACTGAAACAAAGGACGCACTGGCAAGGATATCAGATTTGATTTGTAGCCACTGTAGAGGCAGGAGCCATCATTTACACCTGCCATATTCTCTTGATGGAACTACTTATTGTTTCGTATCGTATATACTCTGAGGCAAAATTTGAAAATAAAATATTGGTATTATGTTTACATAATGACTCTACTGATGAATTAATCAATCAAATAAGGTTCCTTCTGACTGCCTCGGGTCATTGATAATTCTGGTATCACACCTGACGGTGGTCTGTCTACTTATGGTCGGGTTAGTGGCAGTGAGGCTCTGGCCAGCAGACGGGAGGAGGAGGAGGAGTGTGTTTCGCAGTGGTCAGTGGCCAGACGCGATTAGCGGTACCTACATTTGGTGGGTAGCCTCCCTCCCGAGCTCTCCGTGCTGTCCGAAGCTGAAATAACACACACGTCATCACCTGTCCACCCAGGACCCTGGGTTACACTGGTGTCCCATCATTACTCCAGCCACACACATACTCTCCGCCCACTCTCGACTCACCCCAAACATCTCCATCAGTCTTGAAAAAATGACCTAATTTACCAGTCAACAAGAGAACTACCTCAGGCCAGCCACTCACCTGCATGCCTGCCTGACCCACCGTTACTAACTTATTTTGATATAAAGAAGGCACACAGTATCTATTCATTATGTAAGCTATACTTGTTTCATCGATATATTGCATGAAAGTATGAATATTGTTGGCAACAGCTCAAGGCGTCAACATACCTTCATTCATCTACTTTGATCACTGTAAGTTTATGAAATACAAATGTGTCACTGGCAGATGATCAAAGTCCATTATACGTGCAAGACAAAGCATGTGTAAAACTAATGCATATCACTCAGTCTGACTTTCCTCTACGGATAACTGAGTAATCTTACTTTTGACAAGAATACAAGACGATACTGTTTGTTTTTGGTACTGTCAACAACTTCTCAATGTCTGCAATTTCAATCTACGACTGTTCAGACCAGTACGTATTACTTATTTTATAATTTTATTTGCCTCCTGATGTAATTGACTCAGAAAGATTGGTTGCTTCATACTTGTCATGCTAACATACAGTAGAGTACTTATATTCTGAGTCGGAGGTGAAAATATAGAGTTTTGAACAAGATGTTTGCACTATGGGGAGGTATGTTGTTGTCTGAGCTGTACCTTCACCAGCCATCTCCAGTAGAGTCACATAAACCATTAACTACACTGTATTGAAGTTTGCTGCCAAGACCTAGTTTGTACAGCAGTCCTAGCACGCCACACCAACACTACTGTACCACATACTTACCTTGTCATTCCATTTCCTGGCTACAGAGTTATGGGTGTTTCAGATGATAAGCTACACCTCAAGGTTCCGTAACCCAAAGATTTGATCCCTCTTGACTACAAAAACGACAATACCAATAATATAATATTTTACCTCAATAAAATATGTTGGAACCCATGGGAATGCGGCCAACCCAATGCTCCTTCTGGGTTTGGCATGAGTGCGACAGTTCCCAGACATCACCAAGACAAAATCTGATACAACTTTGTACTAAACACACACCAAGCAGACCCTCTAACACCCTACGCCACGAGACTCTACTTTGACAGTGACCTTTAAGTTCCTCCCAGACTTAGAGAGGCGCCCAATCCTGGAAGTGTGACTCCAGTACTAAAGAGAAAGCAAGCAATGAGTGAAGGTCACAAATTACAAGCAGTGATTTCGACATATCTCCAACTCCGTTTAGCATTGGAATAAATATAATAAATTACAAATTGAACAAGTAAACATGAAGAGTTGTGTCAGCTGCCACCAAAGTTCAGTGTAGCTGCTGACCTTTGGTTTATTTTTCATCCAGTGTTCAATACTCATACAGGACTTGGATAATAATTAAAGTTTACTATGAATTGCCACATGTATGGCAGTGAAAAACAAACGGATATTTCACCAAGAGGAGTTCAGTGAATGAAGCTCCTGTTGGCTGAATAAAATGTTTTCCTTGCTCTTCTGAACATATCTAGTTTTATGACTGACTGATTAATTAATCACATTTTAGTGTTATGAACTATATTATATATCACATGTAAATGGAGTCCTGCTACAGGGAACAAGAGTATAGTACTTTGAAGTGTATTTCTACCTTATTGCAAACAAACTATAAACTGCGATGACAACTGCAAACCTTTCTTATCTAATAGTCTTACCAAGTCCACATAGTTATGACCTGTCCAAACAAATCAATGATAAACACACCTCACCTGACTTGACCACTCCACCACCAACACACTTCTCCTTAACTAGACAACCCACCCTACCAACACCACCCTTACAATTATATGACCTAACCTGACCACCATACCACCCACCACCACCACCAGTACAACAAATCACATTATGCAATTAGAAATACACATGATAAGATGTTTTAGTGATGTGCAATTAGCAAACTACTGTACCTTTCAACTACGACAATAACGAAAGACAGGGAGAAAATGTACACAAACATCATCTCTCTATTAACCATCCTACACTCTCAGGCTCGGCAAACGCACACGTGGCGTCATTCACGTACAGTACAGATTATTTAGTTTCGTTTGTGGTGAATTTTGTAGGAAAAGTGTTTTTTTTTTTCACACTATACCAGGAAACAAAAACAATCACCACCATTCATGTTATTAAATGGGAATCTGTTTCGTAACGTGGTATCCTATTCAAGAACATTCGTGGCGTATACGATGGTGTGGTACCGGTGTGATGGCTCCATAGAAAATAACAACAACAGAGCCGTTGTTCCGGTACCACCACGCCATCATATACACCACGGATGTTCTTGAATACGACCCATAGTGTGGAGTTTTCAGTATTATTTTACCATGACGAGCCTGAGAGTGTTACAGGGACCATTATTATATTTTGGATGAATTGGATGCTACTGATTCCTCCAAACTGCATCACGAAACACAGCCTCTTACTGTACACTCCCAATCCTAAATATGTATCCAGGCTTGCTTCGAATAGCCTGATCGAACATTAAGCGAGCGTCAAGCTATAATAATATAAAACAGGATAAGCATTTTAATTGGTTCACTAGTGTGTCAAATGATTTGAAACTTCAACAAGACCTGGATACAAATGTTGGATTGCGAGTGTACCTACATGGTGTTTTGTGGTGCAGTCTGGGGACATCAATGGTCCTCCAGTTCGTTGACAACAGGTGATAAGAGACGTCACTAAAACAACGCTACTAACAACATCAACACAAACACCAATAATGTACACTGTGCTAACAAATGAGACACACTACTGCTAATAGTAACTCTAATACTACTACTACTGCTACTACTACTGCTATTACTACTATTACTACTACTATTACTTCAATAAAAAAAGCTAACCTAAAAAATACATATAATAATAATTATAATAATAATAATAATAATGATATTGATGAGAGTAATATTAACGAAAATAAAAAAGAATAAGAATTAAATAATAATAAATTGGCAATAAAAGGCAACTTCCTTTTCTATAGAGGAAGCACAATTGGTTATATGCAATTAATAGTAATCTATTCATTTGAAGAAAATCGAGTTAATCTGTGACCTGGAGACTTTGACAACTACACAAGTACTAATACTACCGACACCACATATGTGACCACAACAATCAAAACACAGCAAAGTTTTTCATTTTAAACCAAGTTATTCTTATATATACACAATAAACTCTAATAGAATTTAAATCTTGGAAATAGTTTCTTCTTCCTTAGACACCTTGCAATGTTTTGTACAGAGACAGAATAACACTGTGAATGGAGGATGTATGACGCCCTTGACTACCCCAGGTGTTGTGTGTGTAACTAGAGGACTAACAAGACCAGGTGAGGTGCATTTCATCTCTATCAACAACAGCCTTCAGGACATCAGATCTCTAACACACTCACAAAGGACATCCATCAAGATGGGTTTGTGGTGAATGGTTCAATAGCAGCTAAAACTGCTGCATGCTGGTGCAAAACACTTACCACAACCTTAATAATTGTGCTCTTATGTGGGATCTACCTCGTCATATAACACTCCCATGTGTAATGTGCAAAGGTGAGCCTCAGGGATGGCCAGAGTTAGTGAGGTGGTGACGTAACACCAAGATGCACTGCCAAGTGTTAAGTGCTACACAATATTAAGGCTAAAAACAATATTGGGCTAAGTGATAATGAGAGTAACACCTACTTATGTTATTGTCTATACACACACACACACACAAGCACACACTTTCACCATATGTTACAGCATCACCAGATAATAACTGGTAAAAATCTTGGTCAACAACAGAAACTGATCGATCTGAAGGGTGTTAAAAGGAAGCTGAATAATACTGTAAAGGATAAACTAAAACATAAGTTAATAACTACTCCGTCCTGCCTGGTCATCCATGTACTCTGGACGAGTATCTATACACATGCTGTTATAGATTCACTCTCCTTAAACAGGCGGAGGACTGTATGAAGCCACCACAGCAACTACACCATACAGCCAGTTAAGCTCTCCCAGTGTCGTAGATGATTGGCTCCTAGTGTGTTCCTGACTCACACACACACACAGCCCAAAAACTATAGACATCAGAGCATACCCAGGGGCTCAGAGCTTTCCTAAACGTACTATGCAGTATTATACTATCAGATTTATAGCTTGTGGATCTATTAATAGAATATATAAGATAATTGAGGGTCATGATAATCTACTATGTTCAAGGAGAGCAGTATTCTCCACACACAATAGATTTGGCTCAAAACAAAATAGAACCTCAGGGTGTAGATGTCTTATCCGATCATTATCAGTGACTTTCCAGATAAAAAAGGTTACCATTGAAGGTGGTTAATTCTACACACACACAAAATAAATGGTTCAAGCTAAATCGAAGAATAATACTGGAATATCGTTCTACAAGACCACATAATATACAAGGTAGTCAGCCAGCTTGGTCCTTAACTTGCACAGCTGAAGCAAAACACAATGTCACACTCCATCCAAAGTCCGGTCCCCCTGCAAGGCTTATAGCACCAGATAATATAATACTGTAGTTTAGGACTTTGGTGTATAATATTGTACCCCTCAGTTAAGTTTCTGATCAACACCAAACTACAGAGCAAACAGAACAATTATGAAAGACTGGTTGTCAAATCTTACTTTACCTTTTTCATGTTTTTAAGACGTAGATGGAATATGAAAGGACCAGATATAGTCCACCAGTTCTATGTTTAAACTACCTCACGAAACATATGACAGCAAATGCATACAGTACTGAAAAATGTCAACTAAGCCAAGGTTGTGTTTGCATAAGCTCTTCAAGATGCTAGGTTTGATATTGTTCCACAACAAAGCGCAGACGGGGATGAGCAGAGGATTGTACCTACAGTAATACGAGCTGCAATGTCTTTGATCAACAATAACCTTTGACCGACAATGTAACATACTACCCTTGGCTTCCATGTCATCAAAGTCTGAGTAGGGGAAAGGGAAATTGGAGAGGGAAATTGGAGAGGGAAAGGAGAGAGGGTAAGGAAAGAGGGTAAAGGAAAGAGGGGAAGGAGAGATGTGATGGAGATAGAGGAGAGAGGGGAAGGAAAGAGAGGAAGGGGAGAGGGAAAGGAGATAGGGAAAGAAGATAGTGGAAGGAAAGAGGGGAAAGAAAGAGAGGAAGGAGAGAGGGAAAGAAGAGAGGGGTACCGAAACTCTGGATGGTGACTGACCACAACTGTCCAACCTTGAGTGGTGTCCTCGCTACCTGCAGTCCTTATGGGGATAGTATACGTTTGGAACAGTACATTAGAGCATCTTAATTCATCCAAAGTATGCCAGGAAACACGACCGGGTTAACAAAAAAATTAATGGTGGTTTGTTGCATGGAATAGTTTGGAGGAATCAGTTGCTCGAGATTTACCAACGCTGTACTAACCCCCTTAACTCATTCAATCCCACCACGTTTCAGGAAGGCCTTAATATAATTCACTACAGTACTTGTTTACCATTCTACACTGTGAGGAAATATATCTCTCTATACCTGCCCTCTCATTTTAATCTACCTGTCTATCTATCATTTTATCTACATATCTACATCATTCTATCTATATAACTATATCTATATAATTCTATCTCTATATCTACAATTTTATCTATCTATCTATCCATATAAAACCTCACAGAATGAAGGTCCTACTTATCTCCAGTAACTTATTTCTTTCATCCCTGGTTTAGTTCCCTTGGTCTGTAGTTCACCTTGTCCCTCACCCCAGTCCTTACCTCGAGAGTCCTCTGCTTCTATGGGTTGCTTGAGTGCGGTGATGTCTCTGAAGGTACACAGAAACAACACCACGATGTCCTTCTCGTTCTTGATGGGAGCGATGTGGAGGAGGAGCCATAACGGGGTTCCTGCAAGGCAAGTGGTAGTGGTGGTAGTGTGGTTAGTGGAGGCGTTGATAGTAGTGGTGGTGGTGGTGGTGGTGGTTGTTATAGGGATATATGTATGTACAGTGTGTGTGTGTGTGTATGTGTGTGTGTGTGTGTGTGTGTGTGTGTGTGTGTGTGTGTGTGTGTGTGTGTGTGTGTGTGTGTGTGTGTGTGTGTGTGTGTGTGTGTGTGTGTGTGTGTGTGTGTGTGTGTGTGTGTGTTTTGTGGACACTGTGAACTATGGGGATTATGTGGTGATTATTTAGTGAGAGTGGTGTGGGGACCTAGTATGTACGGTGGGACTGTGTGGTGATTATTTGGGAAAACCGTGGTACACTGTGTGTGAGAACATTTTCGGAACTGAGTTGGACTTTTGAAAAATTAAAACTATGTGGGAACACTTTAGGGACTGTGAGAACAACTTAAAGACAGCTGGGACTCATTAGGGACAATTTTTAAACTGTGGGGATTGATGGAGAACTGGGAGGGGCTGAGTTAAGGGGGACAAATAGAAGTATGGCTTAGGAATTGTGTGTGGACTAAGAAAATAATAAAGGCTATGTTGGATTTGAGGAGACTTAAATCTCAACGTGGGGTCACCATAATATCCAATGAAGTGAGGTTATGTATGTATGTATGTATGGGACTGTGAATACGTATACAAGACAAAAATATTACTAAGGGTCATGGACTAGGAGATGATGATGATGATAATGATGTACGGTACCATGGATCATTATCATGTGTGTGGAGCCATGGTGCCAGTCATCACCATCACTACCATCAACCTAGCCCCCTGACCCTTCTTGCATACGGCCCTATATGTGTGTGGAGGGGACAGCCAAGGGGACTGAGGGGACACGGGGATGGGGTACACTAGTGCTAGGGGGGTGCGAGGCATGGCGTGGGGTGGGGCCATTTTTTGATGCTGTTGCTGGTGATGGGGGTAGTGGTAGTGATGGGGGGGTGGGGGGGGTGACATTAGCGGTGCAGGGTGGGTGGGTGAGTGGGTAGGTGGGTGGGTGAGTGAGTGGGTGAGTGGGTTGGTAGGTGGGTGGGTGGGGGAAGGCTCTATAGTCAGCTGCTGAGGCGTGGGTGATGGCTACGTGATGATGGTCAATGTATGGGTTTGTTTAATGACGAAAGGGAAGGAGTTAAAAGGATGGTGAGTTGATGTAGGAACTGAGAGCTCTGGTGGTGAACTATATAGTGATGTGGTGGTGATGGTGGTGATGGTGGTGGTGGTGGTGATGGTAGTGGTGGGATAACAGTAAGGTGATTAGAATTGATGATGGTGGATTGGTGGAAAAACGATGGTGAGGTAACGACGACGAAGGTATACCCCAGTAGAGATGATGGCAATGATCCGATGGTGAAATGATAATAAGAGGTGCTGATGGTGACCAATGATAACGACTGACTAGAGGCCGTGGGTACACTCATGGCGGTGGTGAGATGGTGACAAAGTAAATGACAGGGTAATGACTGTGGTGGTGTGTAGTTACGTCCATTACATATTCCATGCTGACTTTCTTAAAACGGCAGTGAACTCAGTGAATATTGGCAGTGAACTCAGTAAATGTTGGCAGTGAACTCAGTAAATATTGGCAGTGAACTCAGTGAATATTGGCAGTGAACTCAGTGAACATTGGCAGTGAACTCAAACTCAGTAAATATTGGCAGTGAACTCAGTGAATATTGGCAGTGAACTCAGTGAATATTAGCAGTGAACTCAGTGAACGTTGGCAGTGAACTCAGTGAATATTGGCAGTGAACTCAGTGAATATTGGCAGTGAACTCAGTGAATATTGGCAGTGAACTCAGTGAATATTGGCAGTGAACTCAGTGAATATTGGCAGTGAACTCAGTAAATATTGTCAGGACGACACTTGACACTTGACAGGTCACAGATCATGATTAACATCTGACCTCATTTAGAATTTTTTTTTATCTCAGTCTGTATAAAGTCAACTGAAAGTCCAAAATATGAAATACCTATAAATCTGTACAGGTGAATATGGCTTGGTGTAATTGTGACGGTGAATTTAGTGACATGGATAATAATATAGATGATAAAGTAAAAAAGGTGACTACATGAATATTGGGTGAGGGTGATTATGGCACTGATGTGATGATGATACACAGTGGTAAATTGTGTCTCAACTACTTTATAATGTAGTTGTAAAGCAGTGGTCGGCGGCGTGAAGTAATGGTGGGTGAGGTGATAAACAATGGGGATGATGAGATGATACAAGTGAATAGAAGCGAAAAGGTTATAATTATGAAAAATCTATAACACTTCTGTCCAGTGATTCAGCCAGGAGATGGACACTGACTGAGCTTCGGGTAATTAACATGGAGCTGCTGAAGTTATCATCTCTCTTCCGCTGTATATGTGATTGGAAAAATATACGATTCCCGCTGCCAATTTTTTACGATGCGATCCCAGTATATAAAAAAACAATTAAGGGAGACACATTGCTGTACGTGTGTCACTTTTAACAACCAGGGAGAGACACTGTGTTAGTCAGGAGAAGATTTACCACCATGCAGCCGCGTAACAAAAACTACTCTCTTTCGAAAAATGGATGGAGTGAATTCGCAAACTTAGAGTATGTGCTAAATTTTTGCCAAACTCACAAGTATGTACAGTTGGCAACAGGAATTCCTACACAGGCTATATGAAAAGAGAGGTCATTCATAATTCTAGAAGTACCGGTATGAGATATGAGTTGCGGAAAGATAAATCAGAGTTACTGCTAAGCATTATAATTTCAAAGTGGTTTCGAAAATATTGACTTCATTAGAAATGTGAATATTATAAATGGGGACTGAGATTTATACGAGAGAAGAAACACGAATGAGTGCAAAAGCCAGCGTTATTTTCTTGCGTATATTTATTTATGTAGCGCTTGAATGCAGTTAATGTTCTCTACCAACCCATACGGTTAATTAAACTTGCAAGCAAAATCAGCGTTCAATCAATGAGACGCAGGTGGCGAAGCGGTAAATAATGTGCTTCATTCCTGAGACATTACCGGCGTTCACGGGGTTAGGCAAGTGAAGGTGCAACAAAAATGAAAAGTGTACTGAAGCGAGATGATAGTGTGAAAATGGTGACGATGGGAAAGGTGAGAGAGAAACAATATGACAAGAGTGAATAATACTGAAAAAAAAACACCTATGAATGAAGATGAAAGAATACCATGCTAGGCCGGGAAGACCCTGTAGGCATGGTAGAAAGTGATAGAGAAGTGGATTGTAAGCATGAAGGTAATAGAAGGAAAGGAGGGATTGCTGAAGATATCACAGGGAATGACTGGGGCCAATGTGGTACTCAAACCCTTAAAGTCGTGGCCACACTTCACTGCAGACAATACTCCCCCAAAGGAACACCAATAAATAAAGTGGATAGAGAGCGATGCGATAAATGTTATGTATGTACCGGGTATGTATAATGAAAGACTATAGGTAGAGTCGGAGGGGCATAAGAGTTCAAACTTATGGTAGAAGTTTATTCAGTATCATCTACAACGCTTATTATTGTAGTGTGTTTGTTGCTGGCCATCTGGATTCCTACACCTTTTACGTCAAACCCAATATTGCTTTATAACAACAATGAGATACATATAATAGTTCTGGCAATAATGAACATCATTCGTTGTAGTATTATCATTATGCATGAATATCAGAAAGTTCAATGACATAAACCACGTTATGTTGTTTAATTTGGTTGGGCACAGAGTGGTTCCCACAATAAATCAGAGTGTGGTGGTGATGGTGTGTATCGAGCGTGGCCTATCACCATGGCAACAGCACTGTTCACGGTACTTGTAATTACTCTGCCTCAGACTGAGCCTAACCCAGCGCCCCTCCCTACACGCAAAGGTCACACATAGACCCACTACATTCCCTATACGTGACCCTCCACAACCTCACCGCGTCTCAGACATGAATACGAGTTTCTTGTTGTAGTTTTTAAGGCATAGACTTTATTTCATCGTTTTGTGCAATTATTTGAAGGTTAACCATTTTATAAAGACCAATCCAAGGTAGCCTACTTACCTACCAAATAATTATAAGGGTAACTGACAGTTCCTGGAAACCACGTTGTTAATGTTTCCCTTCCAGTAAATATACAATGTGATGAAGAGTTATGTAAGATAATGATTTTCTTCGTAATGAAACATGATGATAAATTACAATGGCGTACAGTATTTGTAAGTTCCTGTTGAATTGCATGAGGTGCTTGACTATAATGACTGCTTAGGTACAGTCACAGACAGACATTAGTTTTATGGCTCTTCCTAAACTTTAAAGTGAAATATACAATATGTACACTACAATATTATAGTCAGTCGTACGCACGTGATTTTTTACTTTAATAATCGTAAATCAAGGGACCATGTTTACAGCCAAAGTATACACATCCTGGAAGGTGAGACCAAACCACGAGTGTATCACAAGTCCAGTTATTACGTGGGTAAAGAAAGAGGCCAAAGATGAATTACCGATGATGAGATGGTGTGGCCACAAAGCCAAATTACACCCATCACATACTGAGTGCATAGTTACCTGCCTTAGATTTACGAGTACGAGTTCTTCTGCATTAGAATTGGGTCTGTGATGGCCTTTGTTGCAACGGCACGCGATGCAATGCCGTTCACAGGTCCATTACCTTACTACCCTTCCTTAATCTTAAACGTCTTCAATTACAGACTCTCCAGAGATTGAAAACAACAAAATCATACTGTAGGAGCTGTAGTTTACCCGTATAAGTAAGACTACAGTCCATTTACACCGGGAATATGGTCTAAAATTCATGTTTCCTTATAACAGTGGAGGGCCAAACTGTCTGTCTTTACTCCTATTCATTATATCCTCCTTTCTCTTTCCTTCTCATTAACTCTCTTTTCCCTTCCAGATTAATCCTTATTTCTCGTAAGTATCTTCTTTCTTTGTTTGCCTTCTTCTTGGCTGGAGGAACAAAGCCTGGGTTACCTCCACACTATCCACTTACCCACAGCAACAAATTCGATTCAGGAGGTAAACAGGGACGGACGTTTATGTGTCACCGAGGAGGAAGTTGGCTATAGTTTGCCAGTCAGGGACCAACTTTTTTTTACCTCTTTCCTCCTCAGGTTGTCTTCCTATTCTCTGTCTGGCTGTCGTCTCTTTTACTGGTGAGAGAACAGTGTGTGTGTGTGTGTGTGTGTGTGTGTGTGTGTGTGTGTGTGTGTGTGTGTGTGTGTGTGTGTGTGTGTGTGTGTGTGTGTGTGTGTGTGTGTGTGTGTGTGTGTGTGTGTGTGTGTAAAAATAGGTATGTCTGTCAACGCTGGGTGGTTGTCGTAAGTGTTGAACCTACTATACAGTCCATTTCAAAAGTCTATTTCCCTTCCCCGTCGGTTGGATAACTCTGATATTAATAGAATCGTGAATGAGAATATGAACTCTAAAATTCATCAACTCGTAAAGACGCATTTGTCTGTTTCCGGTACTACGAATTTCAAGAAGTTACCATCACACAGTAGACGCGACGGGACATTTGAAAGTGACTGTACAGAGAACAACGTGATGCTCCTTGGTCTGTTGTTGTTCACTCACTCACTAAGTCATTAGGGTGAGGTATAGGCAGTAGTCGGCCCTTCACTCACACTTACTGGTTGGTCACTACATACTGAACGGGGCCACAGCAAGGGTCAACAGAAGGGGCCTTAGTGGACCAAGTACTACAAGAAGCAGCAAAAAGGTTTTCACAAAGTAGACATGACTGGTGGGTTGGTTGGTTGGTGGTTTGGTTGTCATTTATGGAATTTATTAAGGGGGAAATTTTGTGTTGATATATCTGGAGCCACTGATTCCTCTAAACAATTCCAAGCAACAGAACACCATTATTTTTGTATAGTCTGGTCCTGTTTCCTGGCATACTTAGGAGGAATCAAGGCACTCCATTGTAACAAAAAAGTGATTTCCCCCCTTAAAATAGTAAAAATAAGACGCGAATTAGCTCATCAAAAATCGCAATGAGAAAAGTATTGCGTCTGTGGTGTATCGAGAGAAGTCATGCAGGGAGATAATAATACTGCAGAACTGTCTCATCATTCCAGTAGGGGGGTCGCTAGTACAAAAGAAAAAATCGCTGTTTGTCTCTTAAAATTCTGGAAGCCAGGCTACATGAGAGGTGAGAGAAGATCGAGATACAGATGGTATATAAAAACCAAAGGTATATAACAAAACTACAAAGAGCAGAATATAGTATTTGAAGGTCGAGAGAGGAGGTGGAGGAGAGATACGCAAAGCACCTCTCAATGCAACTCTCCCTCCTTACAGTTTGTACCGTACCTTGTCCAACAGGCCTTAATAGTGAACCTGGAGAGGCAGAGGTAGAGGAAGAACAGGGATGAAGGACGCAGGCAAAGGGAGCTAGAAGTTGACGAATGATACAGGGATGAAGGTGTGACAGAGACAGAGACAGAGAGAGAGGGGATGGGAGGCAAGCGTGAGAATAAGATTGTTAACTGAATGATGCAGAGATGAAAAGAAGACAAGAAGGGCAGAAATGGACGAGCAGTAAGCGAATGACATAATGAAGAGAGGAAAACTAAGTATACTCATTACAGGTAAAGAAGTTCAAGTCTCTACACGAACTCATAAACAAATAAACAAATAAAAAACGAGAGAGAGAGAGAGAGAAAGAGAGAGAGAGAGAGAGAGAGAGAGAGAGAGGTCAGTGACATTACAACTCCCTAACTTGGACACAGTAACTGTTTGAATAACAACTCACTCGCAGCTTGAACTGGTCTACGCTGGATGGTGTTTGCCTTTCATCTCAACACTTACTTTTATATTTATATCTATTAAGAATAGTACCGGGGATAAATATTATAATGTCTTCTATCCCTTAATATCAATTGGGACTACAAAAAATATATTCATGTCGAGAAATATCGTCAATAGACAGCATATGAATATTCTGTATGTTTAATGATATGATATGATTGTACTGTAGGTCTGATTCTGAGTCCAATGTTTACCAACTTAATAATTAGAGTAAACATAATATTATGTTCTTATGTTCTGAGATTCTACTGACACATATGTGGTACAATACATATGTGGTACAATACAACATTTACTAAGTTACTTGGTACATACTTCGTATTTATGAAACTGTACTGTACAGAAAACAATAGATATTCTGTAATCGACCTTCTCAAATGAAATTGAATGTGTTTTTGTTACAAATCACAACGGTCTTCTTTCTGAATTAATAATATAATCTTTAAGGGATTTCTTGAAATACCGAGAAAAACTAAATACTCTTTAAAACTTTCCTTTTTCGTGTGGGTTAAGTTACAATACCACTGTAGTTTAACAATACTCGTGTTCTTCTAATAACAATAATAAAGATGTATGTTTGGATTCATACTTGTCCTGGTAAATAGTATAAATTGTAGCATAAGAAGGAAAAGGGGAAAAGAGAGTAAGTTATACATAAGAGGAGCAGCAAAACTATTCAGCTTCAGATAGAGAGAGCAATGGAAATGTTGTTGGCTTACAATACAAGATAAATACACAAAATAATATGAAAGTGTAACTCACAGTCCTAAGACTGCCACACAAACACACCTAAGTGAGAGTACTTGAAATAACCACAAAGTCTGAGAGCACCAAATAAATAGGTGTCTTTCAGATTTGTTACAAACAGGTGGCCTAGGTTGGTAATTTAATAGAAGAGGTATTATCGCTTGGAGATATGAAGTGAATTAAACTCGCAGTGGTAGAGAAAAATTGTGGATTTTCTTCACTTAACCGATGACTACCGTTCAGAAAAAGGGAAAGTAAGAGTAATCAATTATATCCTTCTTATTGATTTGTCATCCTTGTTCAGAAAATCTCAGAGAAGAGAGAGGTGAAATGTGACTAGCGATGACGGACGGAAGATCGAAGTCAAGTGGAGAGGTGAGGAAACGAAAACACAATTAAACAAAAGTAACAACAATGAAATAAGAAGAAAAAGGAAACGCATATAATTATACATAAATATGTAGTACTGGAAGAATTGGTAAAGGCCGAGGGAAGGAAACTGTTAATGCGATTATATGGGTCAAAAGGAAGGCAAGAGCGATAGGATGAGAATGTGGAGTGAGCAATGTGTCCCTGCAAGACCCCTGTTGACGTGGGGAAGAGGGTTTAAGGAGGAGCGTGAGGACACGGTGGCAGGTAAAGAGACAGTGAGATGGTTGAACCTTGCATTACCTGGCAGTCCGCTGTCTGTGGAGAGAACAGTGGTTGGATTAGTAGAGGGGGCGGTAGCCAACACCAGCAAAGGGTAGGCGAGGCGAGGCCAACTCTAAACTCTAGATACTGGAGGAAGCTGACCTACACACGGCCCCGACACCCACGGGAACATGCAATGCCACACTAGTGATGCTCTAACACCTTCTCCAGACAACATAGAACCTGGCAGCAGGACACAGGTAGGCATAGCACTCTCAACAGTTCTCAATTACTGACTTTTCTACTTTTGGATTTCTTATAATCCTATACTTATTTTAACACTTTTGTAGTTAACTATCATAATACTGTACTTGTTACTGAGGGACAAAATGCAATGTGTCTAAAAGGGTAAGTGAAGATCTATAGGGATGTGCTGAGGCGAGGCTGCCTGGAAGACACTAAGATACTGCACAAGCCTTCCTGTACCACCACGCTGCCCGCCGCCATGCCACATGACTACACTAACCCTACACCCCTCTACCTTCAAGTCTGTGTTCACCCAACCTTCATCACCAACAACAACTGATAGCTTCTCTTGTGTTCAGTAAGTGTTCTTTATGGATGTAGTTATTCTCTGTAGTGGTGAGGGATATTAGTGCTCAACATTATTATTATTATCATCATTATTATTATTATTATTATTATTATTATTATTATTATTATTATTATTATTATTATTATTATTATTATTAATATTATTATTATTATTATTATTATTATTATTATTATTATTATCCCTTCCATTAACACTGAAATAATAAGTGAAAGTTTCTTCAACAACGCACCAGACGGAAAATGAATAATGATCAACTTCATGGTGGTGACGTGAGATTTCCTGGTCACACTCATACTTGAATAAACAACACAAATTATTACTGACTGCAATAATCAGTTTGATACAACATTTTAACAAGAGGCTTAAACAGGCAGGTCTAAGGGTTTATAAACAAGACGAGTTATGACGAGCATCTTGGGGTTAAGTATCACAGAAAAATTAACTCATATTAGGACCGACATGTGCCAGGATATATTTCATGAGGTCCTTATAATGACAGGTCATGGCCTCTCTTCCCTTGATTCTAGATGCTTTCCATTTCAGACGGCCTGAATGGTGGTGAAACTTCATCATTGATTATTTTGGCTTTATTAACATTATTATGAAGTTAGTATACCTAATCTTTGTGTCATTTGCAGTCATGGAAGTGATGTGTTGAAGTACAGAGCATCGTCATATGATTATACCCAGGGTATGAGAGGTTATAAGAATTTGAACCCCAGTGAAATTCCATTCATAATGAGTAATCCCTTTTGGACCTGCCTGTTCATTGATCAAGTTGGGTTTGGGTATAGACTAGGTGGGCACAGACGGTGAAGGCAGCTCAGGGACACTCCCACAACAATACGTAAGACAGGCGTGGTTGCCCTCACTGCTGTCCTGATTACAGTGCACCCACAAATTTAATGCACACATAATATCTGCGATAATCAATAGTGAGGAAGGAGACTTGAGTGAGTGAGTGGGTGAGTGTGTGGTGCGGACTGTGAGGCCGACAATGTGGGCGACCCAGGCACGTATGAGGCTTGGCTCAGGCAATAAATAATTACCCGTTTTACTCTTGGAAGGGCCAAAATACATCTTAGTATCTGCAAAGGAGGCATAATGGCAAGCTTGAGAAAATGAGCGAGAAGGGAGAGAGAGGGGCTAGACCAGCTGGGCCGAGTAGGGCTCTCTCTCTCTCTCTCTCTGTCTGTCTGCTATGAAGGGAAAAGGGGTCTCTCTATATTCAGGGAAAAGGGACAATGGTGTTTGTCTCTTAAGGAGAAGAGCTAAAGGGTTTATTTTTCTTTATCTTTAAGAGGAAGCAGGTGAGGGATCTCTCCATCTACGAGGAGGAGAGAAGGTGATGGGGGGGGGGGACTCTTTTTTTTTCTCTCTCTCTCTTATCTTTGGGAAGGGGTCTAGGGAATATTCTTTATCTTTTAGGGGCAGGGACGAGGGAGCTTTCGATTTCATGAAAAGGGAGAACAGGTGTCTTCCTACCCCATCAAAAATAATTTGAATTTGGGAGGACCTAAGTTATAATATACGGTATGTCTCTACATCTTTTATTTGTTTGGGAATCTCTATCACTAAGGGGACTAAGACGATTTGTCTCTTTCTCTCTATCATATTTCTAGGGAAGAGATACTATAAAGCAATTCTCTAAAATGTTAAGGGATAGTCTAGTTAATCTCTCTTCCCATCCATGTTCAGTCAGGGGTTCAGATGGAGAGATAAATACTGTAAGGTCTTTCTTTAAAATCAGGGGATGGGCCTAAGATGGTGTGGCCTCTATCTTGTTTGGAAGGAGGGAGGTGGTTTAGATGGACATAAATACTGTAAGGTAGTTTTCTATCTCTTAGGGAAGTGGTAAAGGGAATATTTTATATATATCTTGTAGCGTTAATGGGTCCAGAAGGGAGTTAGGATGGACGGAATGGGTGGTAGTGGTGGTGGTGGTGGTGGTGGTGGAACTACTACCAAGTAATGGGATGGGAAAGAGGAAGGAAGGGAGGAGACCATTACATAAGGAACGTGGCCCAGCAGTGAGTCAGGAACGTTCCAGGTTAGGGCCGTCTGGTGGGTGGTGGGTTGGTTGATGGGTTGGTGGTGGGGTGGGTTGGTGGGTCGTCTGGTGGGTGGGTTGGTGGGGAATCTCCTACAGTGGTGTGGGAGGGACGGGAGGGAAGTAGCAGGTGATGGTGATATAGTGGGTGATGGTGTGGGAGGGAGGGGAGGGAAGTGGTAGGTGATGGTGTGGGAGGGAGGGGAGGGAAGTGGTAGGTGATGGTGTAGGAGAGAGAGAATATGGGTGGAAAGAAGGGAAGTGGCATGTGATGGTGTGGGTGGGAATAGTTAAGTAGTCTTCGGACGACGAGTGAGTGAGTTGAGAGAGTGAGTGAGTGAGTGAGTGAGTGAGTGAGTGAGTGAGTGAGTAAGTTGAGTGAGTGAGTGAGTGAGTAAGTTGAGTGAGTGAGTGAGTGAGTGAGTTGAGTGAGTGAGTGAGTGAGTGAGTAAGGTGAGGTGGACATAAGATGAGAATAAAGGGCGACAGTAAGTTAGTGTGGTAAGAGTAAGCTTTATGTGTGTCAGTTAAGATGAGTGAATTTGGGACACTGAGTATATCATAAGTAAGAACTAAACAAATAAAATAAAAACGAGTCGTGTGTGTGTGTGTGTGTGTGTGTGTGTGTGTGTGTGTGTGTGTGTGTGTGTGTGTGTGTGTGTGTGTGTGTGTAAGTGAGTAAGCTAAACATGAGTGAAAAGATGAGTGAAAATGTGCGAGGCAGGAGTGAGAAGTAAGAATGAAAGATGGATGGAGGAAGGAGAGAAGGATGGGGATGGGATGGAGGATTAGTAAGGCGAATTAAGTGACAGAGAAGGAAGGAAGGAAGGAAGGAAGGGAGGGAGGAAGGGAGGGAGGCTGGATTGGAGTACTGGAGGATTGGAAGTGATTGGAATGACAGGGGAAGATGGATGAGTAGATTTATTGAAGTGACAGGGGGAGGAGGGGATAAGGGAAGGAGGGAAGTAGGAGGTAAAGGATTGGAGGGGAGGCGAGGCTTGGCTTACTGGAAGGCTGGTAAAATATATAATGTAACAGGCAAAGGGAGGAGGGAAAAGGAGGAAAGAAGGAAGGGGAAGTAAAGAGTGAGGGAAGGAGGGATGGAGGGAAAAGGAGGAAGAATGGAAGGAAGGGGAAGCAGAGAGTGAGGGAAGGAGGGATGGAAGGAAAGGGAGGAAGGAAGGGCAAGCATGGATGGAGGGAAAGGAAGGAAGGAAGGAAGGAAGGAAGGAAGGAAGGATGGAAGGCCAAGGAGGGAATGAGGGAAAAGGAGGAAGGAAGGGCAAGTAGGGAGGTAAGGAGAGGAAGAAGGAAGGAATGGCAAGCAAAGGGTGATGAGGGAAGGAGGGATGGAGGTAAAGGGAGGAAAGAAGGGCAAGCAGTGAGTAAGGGAAGGAGGGATGGAGGGAGGGGTCTGCTGGGCTCTACTATTCCTTATACTGTTCAGGCATCTTCATACATCAGACTACGTGGGAGGTGTACTTATAAAAAACATACTGAGAGGTTAACAAACATCGCTGAATGACTGGGTGGAGTACAGTAATCATATACGACTATTGGTTTTATTTTGTACTTTGGTATCCACATTGTTACTGTATAGACTGCAGACAATTTTATAGTACAGATTTATACAAGCTTAAAAACAAATTTAGCAGATAACTTTATGGAATTAATAATATACAAGGCAATTCATGTGCATTAACGTATGTAAAATTAGCTACAGTACAGCAATAAAATTGACAATTTGAACCAAAACTAGAATATTTTGGAGAAGAAGATATGTTGATTGTACTAGAAGCGAGGAGGAGGTGGAGGAAGAGCCACATTCATATCATTATAAATATATTCCTAGTCCGCACCACCATCACTGTCGGACAAAATTCTGTTTATATTTGGGAGAGCAAAACCGAATCGAATCATCCCAATTTGTATATACTTGGTCAAAGGGACACTTGTGGGTTACTTGTTGATATTCCCATGTAAACGTATATATGGTTGATGTTATGAATGACTTTAACATTGTAACTGTGCACGTCATCATCAAGGGGATATTAATGAATATGACGTGACATAGAGTAGACGTAGTACATCAACAATATTCCTTGCCCCATTCAGGATATACGTATAACATGGATTGTTCTTTGTATACTAAACAGATGAAGTTACTCCCATCATGATGAACCTTTCCACATGAACTTGATCTAGTGATGAAACACCCCTGACACGAAGCTGCTAAGGTTTGACCCCTCGCTACATTGACCATTTTTATACACGAAGCTGCTAAGGTTTGACCCCTCGCTACATTGACCATTTTTATAAACTATGGAATATGAATGTGGTCTTTAGTCTCTCTTCCTCCTGTACACTTTGTTATGTTTTCACCAGTCACCACAGCGATACGTTAATAATAAAGGAAACTCGTGATGTATGCCTTTCAAGTGCTAGATATTATTTTGATTGGAGAGGGTGCCTTTTTCTTACATTTTCTGTACAGTATTATATATACAACTGTGGGTAATCCTCACTATAAACCTTAAAGTTAACCATCAGCTGACCCAACTTCTGCTTCAACCAAGTGCCTACAATATATCATGAAATAATAATATGTATACTATAAATTTTTACCGGGTTTATTATTAGGAAGCTACTTTGATAAAACAAGTCTTAGTTAGTACCTAAAAAGTCAAATGAAACCACATGTACACCTAGCCAGCAGCATCACTAGTAAAGGAGAGAGGAGCACTGAGAGGCGGAGGGTGACTTGAGGCCAGCTAGCCACCCTCATTCACCACAACAACACGAATACAGATTCAACTTACTCAGGCTCAACATTACCATAATAAAATATTGTCCACACATCTGTGAACTCTAAATATATTTACAGATGAGAGCATAAAAGCTGCTGACCAATCAATGAACATAAAGGCATCTGACCAATCAATGAACATAAAGGCATCTGACCAATCAATGAACATAAAAGCTGCTGACCAATCAATGAGCATAAAGGCTGCTGACCAATCAATGAGCATAAAGGCATCTGACCAATCAATGAACATAAAGGCTGCTGACCAATCAATGAACATAAAGGCATCTGACCAATCAATGAGCATAAAGGCTGCTGACCAATCAATGAGCATAAAGGCATCTGACCAATCAATGAACATAAAGGCTGCTGACCAATCAATGAGCATAAAGGCTGCTGACCAATCATTGGGCATAAAGGCTGCTGACCAATCATTGGGCATAAAGGCTGCTGACCAATCAATGAGCATAAAGGCTGCTGACCAATCAATGAGCATAAAGGCTGCTGACCAATCAATGAGCATAAAGGCTGCTGACCAATCATTGGGCATAAAGGCTGCTGACCAATCATTGGGCATAAAGGCTGCTGACCAATCAATGAGCATAAAGGCTGCTGACCAATCAATGAGCATAAAGGCTGCTGACCAATCAATGAGCATAAAGGCTGCTGACCAATCATTGGGCATAAAGGCTGCTGACCAATCAATGAGCATAAAGGCTGCTGACCAATCATTGGGCATAAAGGCTGCTGACCAATCAATGAGCAATAAGACTATTAGTCACTCAGTGAACACAAAGGCTGCTGACCATTCAGTGAACACTAACTATGCCACTGAAAAAGCGTGAATGTAAACAAGAAAAATATGTCGAGTGAAAACATACTGGTAGTAGTGAGTGAGAATGTATAGGAGAGGCTGTGGTGGTGAAGTGTGTGTTTGTTATGACACGTGTGATATCTTAGGTAATAATTACTCCTTATATTCACCTTCCTGATACACTCATCTACTCTATTGATCTTCTCACACACTCTTCATTGCATTATTATAATTTTGTAGTTATTATCATTATTGATATTGCAGTTTTATTATGTGTTTTTTATTAAATACTAATAAAATATATTGAAAATACTAATATAAAATATTATGTAGTTATGTTTGCTATAACCAGAGAAGGCTCTTATCCTGTATCTCAGATATCAGATGGTGGGTGACTATATATAGAACTACACACTAGGAAGGGAAACACAACCATTATAGATGTTAAATTGTAAGGGGATTATGATGCCTGGTGACTATTGTACATCAGGTCACATTACAGCTACCGGTAACCTATCTTCAACAAACATGTAAATATAAAGATATGGAAAGAAATATGAAAAATCTATAATATATCCTTGGAGAGTATTTGTTAGTATTACTGATTAGTTATAAAAGTGCCAAGCCAGTAGACGAGTACAGGAAGGTGGATGAACAAACATTTGTATAATTAATAATACAAACTATCTAGTGTCAGCAGCCGTAACTCTCCACACTCACACACCAGCCTCCTCTACAACAGCCTCCACTACACACTGTCATCAACATCATACTTACGATTCTTCTTGTAGAGGAGGATCTCGAACTGGTCCTGTTGCTGGTTCTCGAGGCACTGTTCTATCCTGGAGATGGTCTCCTTGTCCGTCAGCTCCCCGTACATGAAGCTGCACCGACATGACTTCTGCATCACCTGTTGATGGATGGAAAGAGAAGGTGTCAAGGGGGGGAAAAGATACTGGTAACACTGATCCTTTTAATAAATAATTATATGCTCTGTCTGTCTGTCTGTCTGTCTATCTGTCTCTCTCTCTCTCTCTATATATATATATATACACAAAATATGTCTATTCTGAATGCTCAAACAGCCGCCTACCTCTGTAACTCAATAACATTTAGCAGGTAACAAGCTGGAGTTCCGGTTCTCTATTCCAGCCTCTGTGTGAAGTGTTATACTTCCTGCCCCCCCCCCCCCCCCCCCCTCCTGCCCTCCTGGCCCTCCCCTCTGCCTCCCCAGTAATATTGCACTATAAATGGGGTATGGAGCGTTGTGTTCCTGTACGGACCTGACAAACACGTGAGGTGTACACATACTATACATTCGCAATATAAAATTCCGTGTCAGCGTGTTTGGCACAGCACCATTCTGTGAGTGGTATTAAATAATAAATAATAACTGGTAGACGACACACTGACATCCATTATTCTTGTTTAATTATTATAAATGAGGTGAATAATGGACACCATTCACAGTTAGCAAACGAACATAAACAATCATCACTACTGACATTTTACATGAATGCTGCTGACTTCAATGAACTAAAGAGCTCAGTGGGTCCGGATTATGATTAGTGATTGGATGCCATTGTCCCTGAAGTGTCAGTGAATAATTCAATAAAGCCATGCCATGAAGGGCAGTGAACCTGGTAGTCACACACAAATTAACTTTATAAGGGAAGTGATATTCATAAACGCAAAAGAATACTGCTCCAGCCTCCTCATTATATGCCAGGGGGGAGAGAAAGAGAGAGAGAGGGAGATTTATTGATGGTGGATAAACAAATAGGATAGATCATAGATAGACAGATTAAAATAAACGACAGATAAGCCAGGCGATTATTTCTACATCAGTTGGGATGTACATTACAGTACATACATACATGATGAATATAATGGTGAAATGCAAAGTTAAACAAACTATTACAAGTATTTACAACCCAAACAATACGAATGAAAATGAGTATACGAAAAGTAATTTCATATGATGGTTTACTGTTGTTG
>JAWZYT010001684.1:2500-222500 GCA_034508575.1 Petrolisthes manimaculis
TTTTTTTTTGGTAAATTGGAGGGCTACTGATTCCTCCAAACTATGCCACGAAACAAACTACTTCAATGTTGCAAATGAGGGATTTTTTCTTGGTATAGTTTGGAGGAATTGAATCTGTACAATAAATTCAGCATGACTGTATAGAATAAAAAAAACACTTGTAACCAATGCTCTGTGTACCAATTTTTTTTTTTTTTTTAATATGATCCGACACTGGACAGGCTTAATCAAACCCGTTACCGTGGCCCAGGTCAACTGCTGCTCACACACACACACACGTCACGACTTCCGAACTGGTACACAGCCACAGAGAGAGAGAGGGAGAGAGGGAAGTGAGGTAATAGGCCTTATAGTTAGTGCCTGACACTCAAATCGGAAAAGTAAATATCCTCAGGCCCTCACATGATACAATCTTTCGCCTATGTATACAGCTCTACACTCATGACACCTTCCCTACACACCGTTACTATACATAAACATCTATATAGGTAGGTATGTACAGTCTATCAATGATGTGTACATGCAGTCTGTCAGGTAGTAAGCAGGGTTATCTTACAGTGAATGTGATTGGTCGATCTAGTATCAGCTGTAAGATATATACCCCTGGCTTTCCACTCCAGATTTTACCAGCTAAAACTGCGAGTACCTGATCAAGGCTGGGGTACGTGGGGTATGTGCATCATTGACAGACTATACGTGGTTGTGAATTTATGTGTACAGTACATGTTTTTAACTTGTATTATATTTTGATGTGGTATGAAAAGCTAAGGAAAGTTTGCTGTGGCCGGTTGTGTGAGAGAGAGAGAGAGAGAGAGAGAGAGAGAGAGAGAGAGAGAGAGAGAGAGAGAGAATATTATTGCTGATCATAATGCTTGAGGTTAACCACTATACTATCTCTCTCTCTCTCTCTCTCTCTCTCTCTCTCTCTCTCTCTCTCTCTCTCTCTCTCTCAATATTTAGGTGACAACGAGACCCTTTCCTGTGACATGAACAATTTGATATCATCTGTAATTAATAAGGTGTGTTTGTGTGTGTGTGTGTGTGTGTATTCATGAGCGTATGTCTATGCAAACGATCGTAAGTATTGGTATGAATATTTTATTGTGCAGTTGCGTGTGCAGTATAATAATAATGTGTGTGTGTGTGTGTGTGTGTGAGACGTGATTACATACGAGGGTCAAAATGCAGTACAGTATAGGCTATATACTTATATGACATGACAGTGGCAATATAAGAACGGATTATGGGCTGTAGTACCTTGCATTCGTGTGTTTCTCTCTCTCTCTCTCTCTCTCTCTCTCTCTCTCTCTCTCTCTCTCTCTCTCTCTCTCTCTCTCTGTTTATTTATCCATTCCTCGTCTGACATAGTGTACAGCCACAATCAAAATACCACCTACTCTGTCCTTCCATCGTGCATATAAATAAATCAACATCATATCAAAATATAATCATACAACACCATACGACAACTCAACACCCCTCAATTATTATGTATTATTATTATTATAAGGTGCATGCTACAAAATCATACACGTGTTGTTCTTTTATTACCAAAAAGATAATTTACTATACGATGGAAGGAAAGTGTTGGTTGGTACATGGATATTTAATTGTGACTGTACATACATACATGGAAGAATTACAAAGGCAAGATTAATGTTATACTCTAGACACACACACACACACACACACACACACGTACAGAGACTCTTGATGAGGATTACTGCACTGACAATAATTATTCATCCATTTTTTTTTCTTCTTCCTACTCCTCCACTTTCTTCTCCTTCTCTTATTTATTCACCAACCACTTTGTTATTTACTTACCAACCTCATTTATTTACTCATCAACCACATATATTTTTATTTACTCACCAACCAACCAACCACATATATTTTTATTTACTCACCAACCAACCACTTAGTTATTTACTCACCAATCAACCACTCAGTTATTTATTCACCAACCACTCAGTTATTTATTCACCAACCACTCAGTTATTTATTCACCAACCACTCAGTTATTTATTCACCAACCACTCAGTTATTTATTCACCAACCACTCAGTTATTTATTCACCAACCACTCAGTTATTTATTCACCAACCACTCAGTTATTTATTCACCAACCACTCAGTTATTTATTCACCAACCACTCAGTTATTTATTCACCAACCACTCAGTTATTTATTCACCAACCACTCAGTTATTTATTCACCAACCACTCAGTTATTTATTCATCAACCACTCAGTTATTTATTCACCAACCACTCAGTTATTTATTCACCAACCACTCAGTTATTTATTCATCAACCACATATTTATTTACTCACCAACCACTTGTAAAGACGAAAGATTGTGATGTGTGATAAATAATTATAACGTCGACTCTCCAATTGGGTACATGTTGCAAAATGTTTCATGTTGTCTAGTTTATTTGTTCATTATAATTATTTAGGCCGAATATCACTTTAATTAAACGTTAAAGGGGTAGTATTGTACACTGCTGGTAAATATGAAGCAACTGATTCCTCCAAACTATTCCAAGCAACAGAACATCATTATATTAGTCCATCTGGTTCTGTTTTACTGGCATATTATATACTTTGGAGGAATCAATGCACTCCAATCTACCAAAAGTATACTATCCACTTAACTGTGTGGTAGTTTGTCTTCGTAGAGAACTATTATAGTGAGTGCAAAGTATCGATCAATGTTCATAGTTTATTTTTTATTCATTTTATTATACTATACATGTTTGAGTTTTCTCCAGCTAATGATTTATGATTTATATGTCCAACAAACAGCTGATATTACTAGTCTTATAGGTTGTCTGTGATTGGTTGATGCTTGACTTGTAACACCTGTATGGTAGGTAAGACTGATGATGGGGTTGAGTGTATGTGTGTATAATACCTTTGGTCTCCTTCACACCAGCAAAAAAAAAAAAAAAAAAAAAAAAAATGTATAAAATGTCAAATTGTTGATGTTTATTCTGCATGACTATTTTCTGCCTCCGTTTACCCCTATATATATATATTTTTTTTTTCTTTGTAGTCTTATTCAATACTTTTATTATTTGTTTATTTATTTATGTGTTTACTATGTTACGGTAAGGGAGAGATATTGGTCGGGAGTATATACACGAACACTTTTAGAGTATAAGTATATAGTGTAAATATAAATAAGTGTTGATAAATGAGTAATATTGACATCTCCTCCTCCTCCTCCTCCTACTCCTTCTGTATATTGTTCTCATTTTCTTTGTCCTGTTTGTTTTTCTCTCTTTTCGTTTCTTCATAACTATCATCTCCTTCTCATCTTCATCCTTCTGCTAATCTTCCTCCACATTACTACATTCCCTCTCTCCCTTCTCCTCCACACCACTCACTCCTTCCCTCTCCCTTCCTCCACATCACTCACTCCTTCCCTCTCTCCCTTCCTCCACATCACTCACTCCTTCCCCCCCCCATTCTTCCCTTCCCCGCCCTCTCAGCATCGTGACGTCATCAGTGTTTACAAAAATCAGCTGATCATCCAAGCACTGCCAAGACGCTCTATATGAATGTATGATACTGCACTTATGATTAATATGACTTGTTAGTTGATATTACACACACACACACACACACACAAACACACACACACATTGGACCATCCTTTCACCCAGACATCATATAACTACGAAGAGATAGTAACTTTTGTATATTATCGCTTTGTGTATAAATTACTTTGTTTTGTTTTGTTTTGTTTTTCATTATAAGTTCCTATGATATGCGGACAGGTTTCTATACTGTTTTCTTCAACCACCGCCATCCAATTTAGTTTTTATTTTATTTACATTATTAAGTAAAAAGATTGGTTGGTTGGTGTTCATCTTGGCGGGAAAATATGTCACACAAGTCACATATATGCAAAGTTACAAACCCGTAATTGGTATTCTCCTTTGACACAACAGCACCGCTATGACACACACACAGGCAGTACAACGTATTGAACATAACAAACAGGCAGATGGAGACATGGCACAGACGTTTACAACCAGCATAACAACCACAGAAAATTATAGCAGGACACATTAGGATACAACCACGTTTACAACTACAGACAGGGAAAGCAGGACACAACACCACCACCAACAACAACAACAACAACAACAAAAGAGAAAGCATGACAACAACAACAACAACAACAACATAACAAACATACACAGTCTATAGCACAACAACTAAAGGACTTACCTATACCATAACAACGACACACAAAACACAACAACAACATCGGAGACTAAAAAGGACAAAATAACACAAACTATACTCCAATCACTGTTTATCATTCTTCGCCGCGATATGCACATGCACAATACACACACACACACACACGGCGCCACCTCCTAGGGATGGTATCGTATGTAAATAATGTTAGGTGCGTGGAGGAAGACTTTTGGTTGCTTGTTGATTTGTGAGACTCTTCTATGCTGCCTCGCTGTCTGGGTAGTGGGTACTGAACTGCTTATATGGAGCAGTTTGTTTACCTTCAGTGTTGTATCGTTCGCAGGATTTTGTTGATTGTGCCTGATGCATGTGTGTGTGTGTGTGTGTGTGTGAGAGAGAGAGAGAGAGAGAGAGAGAGAGAGAGAGAGAGAGAGAGAGAGAGAGAGAGAGAGTGTGTGTATGTGTGTGTTTGTGTGTGTGTCTGTCTGTCATGGTTTCTACTGTTTGTCGCAAGATTGTCTGTCTGTTTATTTTCTCTGCATCTCAGTGTTGCCGCCTTTCTCTCTGTCTGCCTCTCACCTACCTACCTACCGACCTGCCTGCCTGCATGCCTGATTGACCTGGTAACACAAAGTTTGATAATCGTGCTATAGTCAAGGTGCTAGTAGTAGTAGTAGTAGTAGTAGTAGTAGTAGTAGTAGTAGTAGTGTGATGCGTAGTTCCTTGAAGACTTGTATGAATAGGCGTGGCTCATACACTGTGTTTGTTGACTTGTGGCCTCACTCTCATTTATAATTCTGTCGTGCATCTGTGTTTACAAATTATTAAGAAATGTGTGCATGCTTGATGGTGAATGTGAAGTCTCAGGGTAACTTAACTGGTATTCAAAGGCACCTTGTTTATGGTCGGTTGTGAATATTGTACCGTTCTTGTTAATGTAGTATGACTCGATAAAATAATGTATAGAGAGATTGATGTGGTACTCACCTTCCTCTGGCCACCACAAGATGAACACTGATGAATAACACCACCAAGAGATTGTATATTTTAACAGTTGTATTCAAGCTCATTCAGTATTTAGTCAGTCATTGCACCACCAAGGACATTATGGTTATTATAACTGTATAACTGTGTGTAATGTAATTTAATGAGTACTGGTATATAATAATATTTCTTTATGACTGTAAATATATTTCCATTGTATACCAATAATGTAGATATTTTTATTCAACTTATTTTCTCGTTTAAAAGTTTATGGAATTAAGAAATTGTTCACTTAGCACTATGTTAGGCTATGTTGAAGTACTCTGTTTGTCTGTCTGTCTGTCTCTTCAACACACTCCCCAACCCTCCATTCTCAATTATTCCCCTTTCCTATAAACACACTCACACCCCTCCCTCCATCACACACAGACAGTTTGTTTCCCTCCCTGACATCCATATCCATCCACCTTCCACCTTCACTCACTCTCTCAGTCGCACACACAGTTTGTTTCCTCCCTGACATCCACCACCTTCCCTTCCTTATTCAATCACTCCTTTGCCACCTTTTACCCCCTTCCCTAAGTACCCTCTAAGCACGACTCCATCAATTTCGTACGTACATGTGACTATCCTTTCGTGCATCACTCCCTGCTTTCGTGCGTGAGACACTTACTTGCATGCAAAGATATATCACCTTCTATTACTATTCCATCAGTGTTGTGCATGCATGACTTTTGATATCTTGCATGGCTGACTGTTTCCAATCGTCAAGACTCCTTACAGCCGTGCATGACATTTGATTTATTACACTGTTTTCTTCAGTTTCGTGCATGACTTATTTTTCTATATTTTCTAGTCTATAATTTTGTGCATGCCACGTTTCTTCATCCATGTCTCCTCCTCCTCCTCCTCCTCCTCCTCCTCCTCCTCCTCCTCCTCCTCCTCCTTCTTTTCCCCTTCCTGCTCCTCCTCTTCCTTCTCCAGCGTCCCGTATACGAATAACCTTACGAATTCAAGCAGCGTGACGTCACCACCATACACCCACTATCACCAACCAACCAACCAACCAACCAGCTGACGAGTGACCTTCAAACATGGCTATGATAGTAATGTTTTGGTGCTCCCAGTGTGTTGTCCTGTGCTTGATACGTCACTCTCTCTCTCTCTCTCTCTCTCTCTCTCTCTCTCTCTCTCTCTCTCTCTCTCTCTCTCTCTCTCTGACCTTCCTACAACCTGCCTACGTTTCTTCCCCTCCTCCCTCCCTCCTTCCCACCATTTTTCTGATAACCGCTCTGTGATTTGTCTCTCCCTCTCTCCTCTCCTTCCCTTCCCTTCCCTTCCCTTCCCTTCCCTTCCCTTCAGGCGCTTGTACTCTTTGGTTTCTCTTCACCTCCTCCCCATTTCTTACTTTTATACTTCCCTCTCCTCCCTCACCCATGACCCTCCCCCCATCCCCCCCCTAATCATGTTATAGTATTGTTTTTATTGAGGGAAAAAAATAAGTAGTAAAGTAAAGTGAAGAAGTTATATAGCTTTATTGTCCTCACCTGTTAAAATAAAATAAAAAGGAGTGAGAAGACCAAAAGTTTGACTGTTGCTACCCTCAGCTCACCTCTCTCTCTTTCTCTCAATATATCCGCACCTTTTCCTTTCCTTTCCTTTCCTATCACATTCATCCATTCATCTTCATTTCATTTCATTTACATTCCTCAGTCCTGCAGCTCCTTCCTAATACATATATATACTGTACTCCTCCTTCCCTTCCCTTCCTTTCCCTTACCGTACTAGACGAAAAAAAATAGAAAAGGGTCCCAGACAGTTCCTGCCTTGGTTTTCCCCAGGTTAGCAATACTGCATCTGCTGCATCACATCCTATTATCAGGTTGGACTCTCACAAACCTGTGCTAAGTGTTCAAGAATCCTTTCCAGATGCATGGCTATAGTTTGTTGTGTATTAGAGCCCTACTCACCCAGGACCAAAGGGAAAACAACAATGATAATAATAATAATAATAATAGTAATGATAATACAACATTTGTTTTATTACGTTTTTATTGTTTACAGACGGGCGAGGATTTCACCTGTTCACAATTATTGAAATGTGAGCTTATACGAATAGTTAACGTTTAGACATGTTTTCCACTTGCCTGTTCATCAATAAGCCTTTGTGTGTGTGTGTGTGTGTGCACAAGAATTAAGTAGGCTTTCAAAATTTTGTGTACAGTATATATGAAATTTATTAGGCGATGAAGTCATATTAATTTGAAGGTCTGTTGATGGACTCCTGTATGTCCTTCTCTCGGTACAGTACATAGCCCAGGTGTGTTGGCAATACTCTCACGATCCTATCCTTCGCCTCTGTTCAACTGTCCCTTATTGTCTTCTTTAGTCCTTCGTGTCTGCTGTCTCTCGTCTCAATGTCCTTCAGCTTTATTTATGTCTGGCCAAGTGGCACATAGAATAAATATATGGTATCCTTTCTTGACTTTACGTTATCTATACATTTTATTCCTTCATATCATATACAACACCCACCACGAAGCAGACAGACCCATACAGTTGAAGTCCATTATTATTCCCTGGCATAGTACTGAGGGAATTAGTAGGACTAGTACGTAGCCCTTCTTGTTACTAACCAGAGACACTCCTTCCTTCCTTTTAGGTTCGTTTCCCATCCTGTTGTTTCTCTGGGTGGCCGGGCATGTGATCACCTCGTGTAAATATTATACCCTGTGCATTGCTCACTCGACTGACAAATATCGTGCCTGCCTCATTTAGTATGGGACGGGTGATTCCAGGATATATGATGGTGTGAACGTGTGTGTACAGACCAAGAACAATCAAGCAAGCGGGTGATCATGCTATAGATTCATTTTCCTTGGGCTTGTATGCATGTTAGGTGGTTGATTGCTGGGCCAAAACAAACACTGTTCAACCCACTCAGGGAGAAGCCTATTGTTTTTCATATACTGTAGCTAAAGCACACACACACACACACACACACACACACACACACACACACACACACACACACACCAAAAAAAAAAGTACAGTACATGTAGGTCTTGACGTTGGAACACTCGTTGTTGCTTGGCTAACTAGAGCAAGCAATGAGAGGCCACGTGCAGAGTAGGTTAATGATATGAATACAAAGACACCAATGACGTCTGAACTTTCCTCGTTTGAATGTTATGATCCTGAAGGGAGGGAGAGATAACAAGTAACGAATGAGAATAATGATGTCTAAATTATTGAAACTAAAGACTGCATTAGACTAGAGAGAACTTGTAATCCTGAAGAAGGAGAATGAAGGGAAGGAGAGATAGTTGAAGAGAGGAAAAGGAATGGCTCGGCTACGAAGGGGTGCCATAATCCTTAAACTATATATTACCTACTTCTTACCAGGCAATACTTTCTTATATATGGAGGTAAGACGGACGAATGAGCTCGGGTATATATATATTAATTAGATATATATATATAAATTAGAGAGTTGTTAATTCTTCCTGCATGATCACTTCACTAAACAAGGAAGGTATCTGTTTGTTTTGTAACTTGTATGGTTTGTAGGAATCAATAACTTTGTAATAATGATATGTTCACATGAGAGAATATTATTACCTTTTTTAGTTCAATAATATATATATATATACATAACACATTACAACTTAATTATAACATTACAGACTATCACTCCTTAATTAAGAGACCTGTGATGATGGACGAGAATCGAGACTACTGATTTCTCCTTCAGAATATATAGGCGGTGTTTTGTGGTAATGTTTTAATGCCTCAGTAACAGATAGATAGATGAATAGATATAAATAGTTAGATAGATAGAAGGTATAGCTGTTAACATTGTGTGTTGGATTATGCTATAATCAGTATTCAACATTCTTATCATCACTCCTTAACCATGTGTGTTTGATAACGTCACTCGTAGATTATCTTTATAGTAGTGTATGTGTGTGTGTGTGTGTGTGTGTGTGTGTGTGTGTGTGTGTGTGTGCCAAGTAGTCCAAGTGTCCAAAACAGAAGACTTTGGAAGGCCGAGTGGCGTTGAAAGTCGTCGCTGATAATTAAAGTCACTAGGGGAATATTTACATTTTAACCATTAGGCTAGTTCTAAACAAGGCCTATATATACCGGTATATATAGGCCTTAGTTCTAAATAGGTTTAAAATCTACCCCAATAGTGATGATGATATCTGGTTTGGTCCAGGAGGAGTTAGGTTCGAACATTTTCCTAAACTGGGACACAAGAACAGTTACTGAGGTTGAGCACCATGGCAGGCCAAAAAGGTTTCCAAAATCAGGGGTAAGAAAAATGTCTGAACATTTAGAAAACTCGAAAGCCTCTATCACTCGCCTCGTTAGGGTAAAAATTCATCCATCCGGTCAGGTCAGATACTCACATGACAATCTCTCTCTCTCTCTCTCTCTCTCTCTCTCTCTCTCTCTCTCTCTCTCTCTCTCTCTCATTATGGTTCGATAGACTACCTAGAATGGTTTGAATAAAGAGAAAGAAAAAAATAAATAAAATAAATAATACCGTAGATATGGAGACAGGACATCACGAATATAGTTCATTTCCTGTACACACACACACACACACACACACACACACACACACACACACACACACACACACACACACACACACAATTCCCCCCCCCCTCCCTGACACATATTTACATCAAACCCTAATCCCTGATAGTAGATTTTAGAGGCAAGATCAACTTTCCATGACTCTTTTTTGAGTCTTTAATTAACATGTTTTTCTAAATGGTTCCAGTCCTGCTTTGGTCGGTATAACAAATTCTGAAAGTTTCGCTACATGTGATTAGACGTCATGACCTGACCTGACCAATCTTACTTTTTTAAATGTCTTACAGGACCTATTTCCCTTTTTAGCTCCGGCCTCACCCGAGAGCTCAAGATCTTATCGTAATTATTGTTCTTGTTCTTCTTCTTCTTCTTCTTCTTCTTCTTCTTGGGGCGACAACTTCTAAAATGCTTCAACTGACTCACTCACTCACTCACTCACTCATTCTTCTTGGGGCGACCATTTCTTAAAAGGGGTTCAACTCACTCATTTCACTTGAATCATTAAGAGCCGGAGCTTTTCCTTCATGTTCTTGTTTTAAAGTGGGAATCACATTTGCAAGTTTCCACACTGATAGTAGGCTACAACCCCTTGCATACAGTCTCTGTAGATTTGGTGTAAATGACAGCTATATTTTGTCACAGATTTCTTCTTTACATTCTTTAAACGGGCCCTGTGATGTAGTCAATATATTGAAGGTAAAGGAGTCCTTCAAATATTGCCACGAAACGACACCTCTATAATGGAAGGAGCGTGTTTCGTGGCCGCATATAGGCAGGAGTAGTCTCTAGGCAAGAGCATGGCCAAGGAATATCTTGGCTATGGTCAGGAGCAAGGAATCAGTCTGAAGCCTACAATTTACATACACGATTACAGGGTCATTAATACTCTGGCATAGACTTCAACTGGGATGTGTACGGTAATCTGTTAATGTCCACCACACTTATAGGACACTGCCATAACTACCTTTGTTTCTAATCGCTATAATATAGTTATTTATACCTTTCTGTTGCGTTTAGTTGTCTAATTTATTTCTTTGACCATTATTTCGATCATCTCAATCACGGTCGAGTTAGTGTCTCGACCGTGATCTCAATGAACAAGTTACACGGTGTCACAGGAACACATTTTGCTGCATATTATGTTGGCTGGTTGGCTGGCTATCTTAATGCTGCGAAATATCCTGTAACTGGTTCACTTTCTCCACTTCTTCCTTCTGTAATCTCTAGCAGACTTTATCTGATGTCCTAATATATATATATATACACGTGCAAGCCCTATCTATCATAATTAAGGGTCCTGTTACAGTATCGTGTTTGAGTATTGGTGACTTCTGATTCCTCCTGACTGTACTAAGGAACAAACTCCTTCAATACAGGAGTTGTTTCATTTCAATGTTTGAAGGAGTTATTAATGTTTAACCTCTAATTTTGTTACTATATATATCACGGGGTCTTTAATTAAGGTGATATTTTGTTGTTGGTTCACTGGATATTTAGTTACTACTTTCCCAAACAATGCTAGACACCACCACACAGTTCTGTTTATTACCCTATTCTCTATTCAACATCCCACTCACCCATGTATTCCTTATCGTTAAAATCTCAAGATCTTCTAAATTCCCCTCCCCTTTATCTTATCAATACTTCAGTTTATGACATCTATGACCTCATGTTCATCCCAATATATCGGGCAAATTTATCAGTCTGACCAAACCAGATGTAGATGGAATACTGGCGACGATATCTGTTGATGAGGCCTATGTGGTTATGAGGAAGTTCAGTGTTGGTAAATCTGGAGCAACTGAATCCTCCAAACTATTCCAAGCAACAGAACACCATTATATTTGTTCATGTGGTCCTGTTTCCTGGCATATTTTGGAGGAATCATGGCACTCCAATGTATAACAAAAATGTACTCTCCCCTTAAGATCTTGGTTTTTATATTAGGAAAACCACCGAAAATAAAAAGTCATCGTCATAGTAACAAGCCAAAAGCAGTAATTCCCAAACTTGGATGGATCGTGTATGTACCCTTCTTGTGTTCTGTGTTATTATTCACAAATGATAATTATAAATACCTTCATTATTATACAACAATCACACTCATATAATTAATTCAGATTAATATAATATCAAGAATCAGAATACATGAAGACAGTATTGATGTTTTGAATCTGTTGCGTATACTGTATATTAAAATTTAATACCCTTGAAATCCCCCCACCACTCGCTTACAGTACTCAAGTTCAGTTCGACTCGACCATATTGTTTATCTTGCATGTGAAATAAGTAATGACAGTATCGGACATAATATACCATGACTAGTCCCTCGTGAATAAGCCTATATGTATGTGCCGTGTTCAGACATTCCATCCCACAGTCTCTATTTCCTTCTTATCCCTGGCAACCATATCAACACACACGTGCAGTATTGCCTCAGAATACTAATATTTGCAGGTACAGTATTATATTCAGCATAAAAATCATGTCATATTATTCCTATAATTTTCCATCTCCCCTTGGCTATGCTTCGTCTTATAAACCCTGTATCTGCTTTCATCGTGTGCTGTTCTTTCAGTTTTTATGTACAGTAGTTCACTTTTGTAGCTGACTAATGTGTATCAAGTATAAGTATTAATAAAGAAGCAATAAGCAGAAGATATGGTAATTTTACAGCTTCCTCCGAGAGATGCAACGAAACGAGACCCCGACATCCCCCTACCACACACACACACACACACACAGAACGTAGAGTATATAAACAGTGTGACGTGGCCCCGGCCTCATTCAGTCGTCAAGTGAAACGCACCAGAGAAGCATATAACCCGGATGATCTCTGCTAATATAAGGTACTGTTATTAACTTAATATGTTCAGTTTTACTAAGTTATATTTGTGCAATGCCTTTAATTAAGTAAAAAATGGTTAATTGTGTAAAACTGGTGGACTGACGGGAATGTGGAAGATGTTTACTATACTTGACGCTTTGGGGATTGACTGTTTTGATTCTTGAGTCATATTAAAAAAAACATTGACAAACAACAGAGCCATCGTATAATGATACTGTAGAAAAGAAATATTTGTTATTTATGTTTGAGTATTGTCTGATAGTAAAGTTAAACCCTAGTTTTGCATACCTTTGTCATGGCCTATAATTGCACATGCAGTACAAAGGTAGAACCTGTATTGACAGTATTACTTTGGCCATAGTTTATAGTCTAATATCCACAACACCACATTCTTATGGCATATTTTTATACTAGACGTATTTCTCGTTGCCCATTATAGTCTTAGTTTATGTATTTTCCACGTTATATACTATTTGAGACGTGCTAACAACTTAACACTGGTGTAAATCACTCAATGGTTTACAACAGCTTAAGTGCTTTGTGGATCCCGGACATTGTTTACATCCTGTACCTAGAGAAGTTGGCTATAGTTTATAGCAGTAGATTGTCTGTATATTGGGCGGGTTCTGCACAAGTTAAGTTGGATTGGCAACGCTGCACTTCCACCTTAATGCACGTAATCTATGATGTAGCCTATAACACCTCCGGACGCCCATACCACCCTCAGTCTTTGGGCTTGGTTAGGAACCCTATAGCCTACTAGACAGTCGATATTTTTCGTCGTGGGTGCTCTTGTAAGGAATTTATTCTACTGGCATTGGCTGTATCAATTTTTAAGGTGTTGTTTAAAGGGCTTTGGCTTCATGGTCTTGGCATGACTGAAGCAAACTGCGTAAGACTCTTTAAACCATGAATACTATATTGCTCAAGTTTTAATAAGTGTTAATCCCAACAATGTCAATACGAGACTTCTACATTCAGGCCAATTCATTTTTATATAATTTATGTTATTTAAGTATTGTAGATATATTGATATATGGCTCAGTCTAGCGTGTCGAAACTCTGGATTCACACATTACTGATAGTGAAATAATTATCATGATATCGGAACATGCCAGCAGTACTTCTACTACATTGGGGACGACACACATGTAAACTTACAGATAAAGCGTTGTTGTTGTTGTTGTTGTTCCTCAAGCTGTCTGACCGAGCAGCCCCGAGATAAAGAGTTGTTGATATGTATATTATCTTTGTAAAATGTTTTCTGTCCATATTTATCTTCGATGTTTGTTGTTAATGATAACGGTTGATAGACTCTCAAAACATTCACATATGACAACACTTGAAATATAGATATAAGAGTTATATGATTCAATTCTATATTTATTTATAAAAAAATATTAGTGTTTTTCAGACTGACCATATAATACTGTGTCACGAAATCTGGAGTCAAGTGTGGGTCAATGAACGGAAGGAAGGTAGAATGAGAACAGGGACGTGTGGTATTTATGAGGAGGGAAAGTAAAAATATAGCGGGTGGCATTAGGGATAGGTCTTATTACATTATCAGTATAATTTCCGTGTGCGTTATAGTTACTTTTTATGTAGTTACACAATAGACAATTGTTGGCTTATTTATTTTATTAGTACTTTGTGTATCCTATTACATTATGTAAAGATAACGTCTGATGAAAATCCACCCGTCTTTATTCTTAATATCTGCAGCCTTAGCATTAAATACATTATCATATTTATGTCAACTAAGTCGTGTTATATCGTTGGCAGTTTTGAAGAACATCCAACATATAATAATCATAGGAACTCATGACATACTTATCACAGGGTTGGAGAGTACTCGTCTATGAAGAAAGAGAAGAGGCTGGTCTCTGGATCTTGAGACTATAATAAAGTCACGAGTTCAGTCTCTTTGTGCAAAACACTTGAGTGAGGCATATCAGTCTCATGAGGACTGACCTTCCTCACACAAATATTGCTCCTCCATCCCGTACCATGTAGATTGTAGAGTGACAAAGGTGTGGCTCGCTTCTAGAAACACATGCTTATTAAGGGCTGTTTGAAAATGAGAATCAGGAACATGATTTATTGTATTTTGGCCCGCGTCACCAGAGCAAGCTAATGGGCGCACAACCACAAAACTTCTCATGTTTGTTTATACTTATTATTTACATACTAAAAACTTGGCACATGAAGTTATTTTGTATAGTAAACTAGCGATGTGTCTGGCTGTTATTTGGGCCTTGATGGGGTTGAGTAAGGTTTAGTGGTGAGACTTGTAAGGTTAGGATAAATAAAGGGAAGCAAAGTTTGTGGGGAATGGGAGGGGAAACAAGAAAATAAACAGTACTGCAGTAGGCTGGTACAGTTTCCTGACTATAAGTTCGTTAAGACCTGACGAGGTGCAGGGTAGGGCCACAGGTTTTGTATTAATGTAAAATATAAATGTCATATAGCCTACCATGTTTAATGTTTGCAATATAATAACACCCATATAACTATGCCAACATTACATTACATATCTTTCATGTGACTGGGATATACTCACAGTCCGGGCTTAATGAATTTTGTCAGGCAACAGTACAAAAACAACAAAGAAAAAATGTGAGTCCTTGGTGACTGGTGATCAGCTAGGAAGTGAGGGAGGTTACCACCACCATGCTGGTAGCCCTGGTATACTTATTACTCAAGGTTGAAGTAGGGGTAGTCCCGTCGTTCACTCAATGTTTTCAATACACGTACAGGTATATAATTTAATTCTCCATCTTTCCTAATTAAAATGGTTTGGGAACATACTGCAGTTCATTGTCCAACTTCACCAGTTTTCATTTTGCTGTCACATTCACGGTGTATAATTATACAGTATATAATTATTTATTGTTTGTATTTGTGTAGAGAAAGATGAATAGTTTTTTTTCCTCCCCTTCTGAGCTCCTATCAAACTCGATGGAAGTATCCTACTAAGATCACGCATCAACTATTTGCCAGACACATGATGTAGTAATTTCGAAATCTCATGAATGGGTAAAACAATTGTAAGGATGCAGTGTTTGTCCGTGGTACTAAAGAAGATATTTTAAATTGGCAAAGATCATCCAAGAAATTTGTCATATTTGCAGTCTGTAATTAAAACGTTGACTCATATACCGTATAAATGGTACTTTGACGTTTTTATATTATAGTATATGAATTATAAGGTTAGATGTATATACAAGATAAACAAACGTGAGTTGTATGTATATGTTTTTTTAATATGTATTCTGCATGGTTAGAGCTCGTGGATGTTTACAGAAGTTAATTAAAGTCGTTTATTTATAAAGATTACTCTATTTTACGGAGACGCTTGACTTTTTAAATAGCCCTACACACACACATCCAACTTGGCCACGACCAGGCATCCTGTTGTTCACGTGATCACCACATTTCACCTTGGAGCCTGGAGTTGTGTCTATGCCATTAATCAACGTCACTCTACATGGAGCCCAGATTCATGATACTCGTAGGTGTGTGTATTTTGGAATGTAGTTATCGGGGTTAAAGATTTTACCAGTTTCGCTGCATTGAGAGATTTTTAAGAGAACTTTAAGGCGAGAGGTTCACTATAACAGAGTTCATAAACACGTGATACTCGGCATCATCAGCTGGTCAGTCAGTCAGTGACAAGGGGTGTGTTTTCTCTCCATCACCCATGCATGTTGTAGTAGGAATAGGGTAAAGGAAATTATGAATCTCCATGTCTACCGTCGCTCAAAAAAGTATCTAAAAAAATTCGGAAACTGCAATATGACGAATGGTACGAAAGTTTCTGGTAAATGGTAGAGGATAACAAGGCCAAGAGATATCTCTTGGCCTTGGAAGATAAGGCGTGAAGTCTTGCTCATTAATTAAGAGAGCCATCGCACCCTATTTTTCATATACTATTTTGAGCAATGGTACAAAGTGAAAGGCAAGTGACAGGAGTTGGTGCCGAGAAGGTAAACAACAAACTCAGAATTAACCTGATCATAATCGTAATTCGACTGGTTTCTTGTGTTACATTCTTTTAGTGAAAATGCAGAGGAGTTAAGGGCAAGTAAATACAACCTTCCACGTACATACCTGAAATGTCACATATCTTTGGGTGACCAAAAACTAGCCAAGCCTCACTCTTGTGGTGTGTGTGTGTGTATGCTTGTGTGTGTGTATGCTTGTGCGTGTGTATGCTTGTGCGTGTGTATGCTTGTGCGTGTGTATGCTTGTGCGTGTGTATGCTTGTGCGTGTGTATGCTTGTGCGTGTGTATGCTTGTGCGTGTGTATGCTTGTGCGTGTGTATGCTTGTGCGTGTGTATGCTTGTGCGTGCGAATATTTAAATATCAAGCTGTTATCGGTGAAGGTACAGGTCAACTAAAGATAAAATGGCTTAATGTAGGTTGCTTATATATGACATACATTAAGGTTAGTCTTTTATTATTATTATTAAGTCTCGTTCATCATAGGTAGCATACTGCAAGACCAATAGATTACATTTTATTGGTGTTGGCGTATGGTAGACCTCTTCCTTCGGTACATCTGCCCTTGAAAGTCTCGGCTAAACACATACACCAGTTATTTTGTCAGCGAATTGGAGTTCATAAATACTATTAAGTGAGCCAGGAAATACATTGGTTCAGTTTGGCCTAGAAGGTTCTTTTTGTGGTCCTATTCAGATGAAACAGTAACGTTAAGTTTGTCTACATTATAAGTCTCAAAGAACTATTATGTAACCAAGGTAGCATTGCAGAATATTCTCATTATCGAACGAGATGACGTATAGATCCTTATAAACAGCTTCAAAGTTAGTGGCAACTTCAATGTACACTCACTATTCGAAGTTTCGCTAACCTCTTGACTGGAGAGAAGGCGAAGTCAAGAGTTATTAGAGATAGGCAAGACCAAGGCTATTGGACTGGACATTCGGACAAACTTTGTATAGAGTTGTTAACGAGAAGGATTGAGGTTCAGTTAGGGTTTGTGAAAGGTGAACACCACTGTCTCATTACCAACGCGATACATCAGTTTGTAAAGTCATGGTCTAATGTACTGCAACACCTTCCAATGAGATGGCTTCGAAAAATGATCCGAAACTATAGCTGTTGGTATGTGCAATTTTGGTTCATAAAATTAACACAAATAACTCGCTTTTATTCACCAGGTTGCAGTACATTAGACGATCATGACTTTACAGTACGGGTCATCCATGCAGTCTATCTATAACACTGACTTTGCATTCCTGTCAGCAGAGGGGGTAACAAAACTTTGAATCGTGACTTTACATTAATACTAATGTTTTATTTTGAGGCAGGTATGTTTGAAAACTGAATCAATACTTTCTCTAACGAATATGATAAAGAAGCTGAGTTTACTGTTTACCTTGGCTGATATATGTAATAATGCCTCAATATTATGACGTGGTTTCCTTTGTTATTGTTACGTTTCACACTCTGAAAAAGTTTGCGGCGGCAACAGCAATCTTTCTTGGGTATGACAGATCCCGAGGCTATTGTTTTAAGGTCATAGCAATGTCGTAGGGGTGGGGGGGGGGGGGAATCTAAGTTGACTAGTACTATTTTTTGCATGCCGATAGAATGATTACACCATCCGTCAGCGCTCCCCCTTTAATTTTTATTTTATTTTATTTCTCTCTCTCTCTCTCTCTCTCTCTCTCTCTCTCTCTCTCTCTCTCTCTCTCTCTCTCTCTCTCTCTCTCTCTCTCTCTCTCTCTCTCTCTCTCTCTCTCTCTCTCTCTCTCTCTCTCTCTCTCTCTCTCTCTCTCGTACACCTTCAGTTTAGTCTAGCTGGTAGGAATAATGCTACCGTAGGATATAGATACACACGTGGTCGAGTATTGCCGCTTTTCATAACCAATAAATATGATCTTGTGATTGTCTGTCCACGTAACATATCTCTGCAGTTAAAGAACAATTGCCTTCCAAGTGTAATACCATGTAACTCATATGGGTTTATTAACGGCATTTGTTGATAACTAACTTGTAAACACTGGACTGAGAGCCTACACATGCGGATAACACACATGTATCGCATATTACTCTCTTCCAGCTGGCCTTGGTTGTATGCGTTTACTATCCTGCATTGGACTACATTGACATATCATATTTGTGCACACTTCATTCTGCGATTAATATAGTTTTCATACAATGGCAAGATGAGTATTGTTATTTCTAGCGTTGATAAGTATTAAAAGTGTGAAGGTCGTTGCGACTTGACCGTTGAAGCGTCATGAGTACATTTTACAAGTGCGTTTTCAGAGCCTGAGAGTGTGATACTAATATAGAACTGTGCCAGATGGATCCACCAACCAAGTGTAGAGTTTGTGCCAAGCCAAGGTCCATCGAGGGCGGGTACGAAGCAAACCAATGTCACTTTATAAGTGACATTGAAGCAAACTACGTGTTAGTGAAATACTGAGGGAGGGACGGTCGTTGTTCATGTATATTGTACACCATGCAGTGACCCATGCTACCTTTTATAGGCAGACGATAGTTGATGAAAGCTATACGACTTACTGTAGGTGCCTATTGTTTATTTGCGCTCTGCTACCATAACACACCCCTTACTGTTGCACTTTCTTTGCCATCTTGTCCAATCTGTTGATGTGTCAATATGTCGGGAAGAAGTCTGGGTGGTCCTGACTTCACTGAAGGAAATTGGACGCACTTAATGACACACGCACACACACCACAGTTGTCGCTCATTGGAAATGTGATGTGTGGAACTTATCAACACAATAATTGAAGGGAGGTATATGGGTGTAGACGTTGACCCTTCGTTCTGTAGGCTACAGGAGACGTAATCTTTTTCTGTCAGCTAGCTGGTGTTTGGTAGGTTGCAGTAATGCAACTGTGATGCCCTTGCTGCTCTTAGTAAATTTAGTTTCCGTAGTGATAAAGAATACGAAGTCTTCTTTTATTAATTTAATGTATTCCCAAACAATCATGAAACCTGCATTTTTGTATTCTTCTTGTATATACAAGTGGTATATTCTGACACTTTGCTCTCCTTTCAGATAACCAACCAGTAACCACTGAACTAAGCAGCCATGATTGTTACCGTCAACACGAAGTCAGTCCTAGACAGGTACTTACGTCTGGAAGTGCCAGAGACCAAATGCCAGGCAATGTACCTCTGGATTGATGGTACCGGTGAAAACCTCAGATCGAAGACAAGGACACTCAACTTCGTTCCCAAGACACCAGCAGGTAGATCATTCATATCCTTTTTCACAAGTTGCCAGTTCAATGGGAATTAAGGGGTTTCAGTGGCCAATGTTTGATTGAATTTGCAGAATTACAAAAAAAATTGATAACTGTAGTCAGCCATCAATATTTCCAATTCAAAGACATTCTTATAAACATAGGTGACAGAGAATGCACTAAATTGGTATCATTATTGTTCACACTGTCAATATGAGGTATCATAATATTCTTCGTTTCCTCCTCTGTTAACAGCCACTCCTCTCTCTAGGAATCATTACAATATATTTAATAGTTTAATATTTACTCATATTTGAGTTTCAATAGTGAATCAAACTATTTTAATATTCGCATTCACCTAGTAATGCAGCCCACATTAGGGTATCTAGCCCATGTAAGCAATAATATTCTTATAAAAGTTTCTGAATATTTCTTTCACTAACTAGTCATGTTGTTCCAGAATTGCCAATCTGGAACTTTGATGGGTCCTCTACTGGGCAAGCTGAAGGAAGCAATAGTGATGTGTACCTCTACCCTGTGGCCATTTACCCAGACCCTTTTCGCCTGGGCCATCACAAGTTGGTGTTGTGCGAGACCTACAAACACAACAAGAAGCCTACCGAGACCAACCGGCGCTGGACCTGCGTTGAGGTGATGAATAAGGCCACAGACCAACACCCATGGTTTGGTATGGAGCAGGAGTACACACTGTTGGACATTGACAACCATCCACTGGGTTGGCCCAAGAATGGCTACCCAGGCCCTCAGGGACCTTACTATTGTGGTGTAGGAGCCAGGAAGGTGTATGGCCGAGATGTGGTTGAAGCTCACTACCGTGCATGCCTGTATAGTGGCATCACCATCTCTGGTACAAATGCAGAGGTAATGCCTGCCCAGTGGGAGTTCCAGGTTGGCCCATGTGAGGGCATCACGATGGGTGATGACTTGTGGATGGCTCGATACCTCCTGCACAGAGTGGCTGAGGACTTTGGTGTTGTTGTAACTCTGGATCCCAAACCCATCCCAGGTGACTGGAATGGTGCTGGTATGCACAGCAACTTCTCAACACATGCCATGAGACAACCCAATGGCATCCATGCTATTGAAGGAGCAATTGAGAAATTGTCTAAGGTCCATGACAAGCATATCAAGGCCTACGATCCTCATGGAGGTAAAGATAATGAGCGTCGCCTCACAGGACACCACGAGACTTCCTCTATCCATGACTTCTCAGCTGGCGTAGCAAACAGGGGTGCCTCTGTGAGGATTCCTCGTGGAGTTGCTGAAGAGAAGACCGGTTACCTAGAGGACCGCAGACCATCCTCAAATGCCGATCCCTATGTTGTCTCGGAGCGCCTAGTTAGGACCATTTGCCTCGATGAGTTTTAGTATAGGTACAATTCTCTTGGCTGGTTATTTTCTCTGTACAAATTTTTTACTTAAGATCTGTATTTTCCTGCTTTTGTAAGTCTTCGGATAGTAATACCAATTCATATGAATACCTTTTTAACTCTCTTGAAATATTTAAAGAGTTTCTGTGATTCTTGTCTAACATACTATAATAATTATTCTGTTTCTAGCTACTGCTCTGTAATACTAGTTGTGGTTAGTGTAAATTATCTTTATCTATTTTTAACACTTGTCATTACTGTATCATGTTCATAAAGTGCACATGGTTTTAAATGTGCCCGCATATAGCATTTTACCTGTTTCTTCCATATGTAGGCTTTAAGGAAATCATCCAATATTTATATAATTATGATATATTGTACTGCAGTTTCCAATGTCAGTTGGAGGAGGTGGCTGAAGAATCTTCCTTGGAAGGGAATCCAGTCATGCCTCTGTGTTTGCTATTTTGTTAGTGATTGTCACAATGTGGGATTATCACGTGTATAGCAAATGTCGGTGATACAATATAACTAAATATGAACATTCATGGAATGGAGATAGGAATATATAAAGAAAATGTGGAAGTTTTTAAGTGAACTGTACGGTACATTACTTTCCATCTTAGTGAGAAGTAGTTATTATAAGGTCAGTTTAGGTTATAAAATATATTTTTAATCCTACGTGTTATGCAAAAATGGTTGTAAATTTTATTAAATAATTGATATGATAACATACAATTTGTTTCAAATAGACTTTCAATTATTTTCTATGTCATATACTGCTCAGTCTATAGTTTGCTCATGCTTGTTGCTTGTATAGAACATCTACTTTACCTTCAAGGTTAAATGAAACGGATGGAATAAACTCGAGGTAATTACCTCTGATATTCATTGGCTACTTAACTAGATTATGGTATTACCTGTACTAACACTTACCTGTCATCCCTGGTGCTATATAATGATTTACACTTCATCACTTTCATGATGAGTATTACAACACCCGATACCATTCATTAATTTTATCATTAGGCTACATATATCTTGTCTGTTTCGGGGGTACCACCTTTAAGCCGATTAAAAAATATATTGATTACTCATTCCCCTGTCCATCGAATTACCTTTAATGCCATATTCAAGAACATCCATGGTGAGCACGATGTCCCCATAGACAGCCATCGTACTGGTACTACACTGGTGGATTTAAGTAGGTCATAATATAATTGTTTGTCTGCGTGCTTGTACTGCAATCTGCTATGTTATCAAGATATGTGTGTGTGTGTGTGTGTAGTAATTTGATTCTCATTTATTCTGTCTACTTGTAGGTATAGTTGCATGCCTCTTGATTGACGCTACGGCGCAATTAATTATATATATAAAAAAAAAAAAAAACACTGATGTTCTTGGATACGACTCAACAATAGACCTTCGAAGGCCATCAATGCCATTTATTTTTCTGAACTCTATAATTGACACACTTATTTTTATTTTGGATGAGTGGTAGGCTTATTGACAGTTTTATTTGGCACTTGTTTGAGGTGAGTAAAGGGCGGTGATGCTGCTGAGATGAATCAATGCACCTGCTGGCTTGGATACACGTACAGTAGGCCTACGTGGTGGAAATGTTATAATCGTACCCCGTACTATATAATTATTTTAGGTTATTTAATAATGAAGAAGGGAACATCAATTAAAAGGGATATTATCTTCTTGGTGAATTGGAGTACCTTAATTCCTCCAAAGTATGCCAGAAAACAGGACCAGATTAAGTTAACAAAATAACTTAGCTGTTGCTTGAAATAATTTGGAGGAATCGGTTGCTCCAACATTGCACACACGCCTTAATTAAATATATTCATTTGACTGGTAGCTATAAGGGATTACACTTTTTTTTCAATAGAAGTTTCTTAGTAGCATTGTACTTTTCATTAAAATTATTAATCCAACTTAATGGAAACTCATCCCTGAATAATATGGATCAGTAAAGACGAATATAAAATCAAAGTAAATCGGCTGCTGCTGCTGGCAATTTTGATGATGATAACTGAACCCGCGTTCGGGTGTAGCCTTTGCAACGGCGCTTTCTCACTGTCTTCCTCTGCTGAGAGAATACAGGTAAGCAGTGTTGCCATGTATGGGGAATTTTCTCTAGACATAGGAAATTAAAAGTACCAATGGGGATATTATATAAAGATTGTTTAATTAATTATGAATAAATTGGGAATTTTCTACCAGACGAAATACCAGTTGCAAGTAGATGGTAAATATACAACAATCTTTAAGAGTAAACAGGGAATTTCTGATGTAAAAAGGGAAATTCTGATGTTGAAATTAGGGAAATTTGGTCAAGCACACCTGGCAACGCTGCAGGGCCAGGTAAGTTGGTAATACTGCTTCCAATGGCTGCTCTCAGGAGTCTCAGCTGCTGACAGCCTGACACTGCCTGACAGTGGCTGTAGATTGTTAATAAAGAGAGAAGGAAAAAACTGAAATTGTGTGTAAAATGAAGAGCGAAGCAAGTCAAGGAGCAAAGAAGAAAGAATACAAGAACTGTAGATTTAGAAGAACAGTTAATGAAAAGGAAAAAGGAAGACAACAGTGAAGATAATAAAGACAAGAATACACACCTGAACCAACTAACAAGGACTACCGGAATGTAAACAAACACTATCTCTGTTTCCTATTTTATAACTTATTATTATTGATAACGGAATATTTTTACAAGTTGCCACAACTAGATTTCAAAATTTTTACTATTACCAGTGTTTATATTTCACTATTACAAACAACTTTTCTATATACCATTTCTTCTGCAAATGCTGCATAACAGTAGTTACCTCTTATAGTTAGGTCCCGGTAGTCTGCCCAAGTTAGGTCCTGGTAGTGTGTCCCAGTCTAGATTAGGTTAGGTCAGGTCAGGTCAGGTCTGACTAATTTCTACTGTATATTTTTTCCTGCTTAGGTCCTGATAGTCTGCCCAAGTTAGGTCCCGGTAGTCTGCCCAGGTTAGGTCCCGGTAGTCTGCCCTGGTTAGGTCCCGGTAGTCACACTAAATCCTTCTAGGAAATAAAAAAATTGTTGTGGCAACTTGTAAAAATTTACCTTGATAACGATTCCTACTACATCTTCTAATGCATTTGGTATTATTACAGAATAACTGGGTTTTGGCTAGGCTTGAGCAGTATTACCACATTAGGCTAGGTCATGGACATTTGCCCCAGTCACATTATGATAGTTTACACTGGTTATACCCGGTAGTTTGCCCAGGTTAGGTCCCGGCAGTCTGTTGTGGTCTAGGTTAGGTCAGGTCAGACTAGTTTCCAAATTATGTTTGTAAACGGGGCATTTCCGAGAGAAACACCATAACGTTAGATGAAAAGTGTCTTATTTAGAATGGTCCAAAATAGTGGATAATGATACTGTAGGTACTAATATATACAATATAGTGAACCCAGGTTTTCTGTAAATTTACCTGTATTTTAAGAGGAGGGTAAATTTACAGAAGAACTGGGTTCACTATATTATATATTTGGTAATAGTCAAGTGTTGGACCATAATCTGGTTTCGACTGAAGGTTTTCAGATTGCAACGTTTTATAGTGTTTTTTTTGACGCACTTACTGTTCAAGACCTTCGCAAATTAATGTTTTGGGAGATATCATCCCCCCCCCCCAACCCAATCTCCATAAACACTTCATTTTCGCCATATTTAAACTAGATTCGTTGGAAAAACACTACAACGCATTAAATAGAATTAGTCTGACCTAACCTAACCGAATCAGGACCACGGCCAGGTGCAGGGAAATTTCTCCGATTTAGGGAATTTCGAAATTTACACGGAAATAATATAGAGTTCATCCAAGAGTAAACAGGGAATAATTGAGGTAAAAAAGGAAATTTTGATGTTGAAGTTAGGGAAATTTCGTCAAGCAGACATGGCAACACTGGTTCCAAGATTGCTGCCAATGTTTATATTTAGCCCCCCATTATCTTATTTTGCTCGTTATCTTAATTTGCCTTGGTCCTGATTCGGTTAGGTTAGGTCAGACTAATTTTATTTACTGCGCTGTAGTGTTTTTCCGACAAATCTAGTTCAAATATGGCGAAAATTAAGTGTTTATGGAGATTGGAATTGGGGGGCGGGGGAGGGGTGATATCTCCCAAAACATTAATTTGCGACGGTCTTCAACAATAAATGCGTTCAAAAAACACTAAAACATTGCAATCTGAAAACCTTCACTCGAAACCAGATTATGGTCCAACACTTGACTATTACCGTATCTTTTAGTATCATTATCCACTATTTTGGACCATTCTAAGATACATTTCATATACGGTGTTTCTCTCGGAGATACATGTACCCCATTTTACAAACATAATTTGGAAATTAGTCTGACCAAACCTGACTTAATCTAACCAAGAGGCTAGACCACAACAGACTACCGTGACCTAACCTGGGCAAACTACCGAGATATAACCAGTGTAAACTATCATAAAGTGACTGGAGTAAATTCCTGGGACCTAGCCAAATGTGGTAACACTGCACGGCCCTAGCCAAGAACGGAATACTTCTCTACTAATACCAGTCCCTGTAGTCTGCTGTGGTCTAGGTTAGGTTAGGTCACATTGGGTCAGGCTAATTTCAAAATGGTAATGGGGCATTTCCGAAGAAAATGCCATAGAAGAAAAGTGATTTAGAATGGTATAAATTAGTGGTTAAAGAAGGTAAAAACCTGACATAACCTAGACTGCAGCAGACTATCGGGACCTAACCATAGTAAAGTACCAAGGCCTGTACACTGTACTTAGAAAAATACTTAAGTACCGGTATTGCACTCAACTTCGCTTAAGTGCACTTTAGTTAAGTCAAACACTTAAATATAAGAACTGTACCTGTATGAGAAGCAACTTGGAGCAAAACATTAATTAATTAAAATGTGTTTATTTTGGTATGAAGTGTATTAGATATTGCAAGCAACAGGCCACGATTATTTTTGTTTATCTAGTAGTGTTTCCTGGCACACTTTGAAGGAATCAAGATGCTCAAATGTACCTGAACACTTGCCTACACCAAATTAATGTTGTTGTTAAAGTTCCTCAAGCAGTCTAGCCGAGCAGCCCCGAGCTCATGAGGAAGACCATGGCCTGAACCGGGCTTTCCCACAGAGAGTGTATGTTATGTTGTTGGCGAGTGTGGTTGTGTGAGTTGCAGTCTTTAATAGTATGGGGTGCTGTGCTGCATCCCGGACAGGCATCCGCAGTGGCTTCATCCAGCCTCTTCTGATATGTCAGAAGGGCCGGGTGGACTCTGTCCTCACAGGGAAGGGAGAATTCAGATGGGTGGGTGTCAGGAAGTTGTGCATGCAGCTGTGTGTTGTTTTTGAGTGATTGGATTAACTGATCAGTGATTTGAGTATGGATATGTTTCTGGAGTTTGGTTTGGGGTGGGCATGGTGTAAGAGATGATAGTATTTGTGTATGGTATCGTGTACCAAGTGTTGTTTTAATGTTCCTTGGCATGTGTGGGTGTTGTGCCATGTAGTGTAGTGGATGTTGTGGAGGCTGCAGCAAGTGTTTGTGTGCCTCATGTCAAGATAATCCTTGATTTCAAGGACTTTGGTTTCATAGTGTAGGTGGTCTGTAGGTGTGGTAGCTGTGTAGCCTGTGATTGTCTTTAGGGCTCTGTTCTGTATGGTTTGAAGTGTGTTGTGATGAGTCTCAGTGAGGCCCAGGCAGGGCTTGCATAGTCCATCACTGATCGAATATATTGTTTGTATACTGTGATTGTGGATACTTTGTTGTGTCCAAATATTGTGCTGGCGAGTGATTAATGGTAATAATGTTATTACAGCCAGTTGGTGAAGATGTGATGACAGTGGTGATGATTTCTCAGCTGTACAATCGCGAACCAAAGTTTCGCACCCCCATTGGCTGACAGGAAGGCGAAGACAGTGTTAAATATATGCTGAATGATCGGATAAACTGGTGTATTGGGTTGGTAATGAGACAGTGTGAGTTTCATTTTCCATGACTTTCGGTTCGTGGTTTGTGAAAATGAACCTTGCACTGTTTCGTTACCAACTCGAAACACCAGTTTGTCCGATCATTCAGCATATCTTTAACACTCCGCCTTCCTGCCAGCCAAGGGTGGTACGAAACTTTAGTTCGCGACTGTACCATGGGGAGAACTCATTACTACTGTACTGCTGTGGTCAGTGAATAATGTGGTGTTGGTGTGACAACTGTACATCACCACTTGGTTACATGCATAAATATTGACAATATCATGCATTGTGATACATTTACCCATATTTACAACTTGTACACTGGCTATGCACAGTACCCTAAGTCCAACCCCCTGATCTGGAGTAGGTGGTTTCTGAATAACAGCCCACCCAAAGCATCCACTGAATCAAATGTGTGTATGAGGCCTCATGATGGTTTGGATGGGCTGTCATCCATAAACTGCCTGCTTCAAATCTCGTGCTTTGACTCGGGCGGGCTGTGTATAGTACTGTAACAGTAAGAGCACAGGATGGGTTTTTGCCTGTAATTTGCTTGAATCATTACCTAGATATGATTAAGTAATTTTATATTGGTCTTTGAATACTGGTATTAATTAATCAATCAATCAATCAATCATGTGTTTGTTTGAATAGTGATATGGTTAGGTTAGCTAAATTAATTTTTCATGTGCTTGAATACTAATATGGTTAGCCATTTTGGCTGTATGTATAAGCCGACACTAAGCTCATTGGTTGTGTTGTGGGCCGTTTGTGAGAACATTCATATTAGTGTTTACGATGGCATGGTACAGGTATCATGGCTACGTTGTTTATCTATGGAGCCATTGTATGCACCATGAATGATCATGATACACACCATAAAACAAACCATTCTTGGAGAAGAGAGTATACACACTGAATTTTCACCTAATTTTATTACACTTGATTTCTACTACAATCTACTTTTATTTTCGTAAGATCATTTCCATTCTTGGTCTTTGCTTTATGCATGTGGTAGTTACTGTATTTTCGTGCATAATAATGATGATTTTTACCAGTTCAAAGTTATCACACGTACTTTGTTAGTATATACTGTACACGACTGCAACTTTTCTTCCACTTTAAGGTTATTTAATGGTATCTGTGTGAGTAAGAAATAACTCTTAGTATTATAAATGTATTTCCATCTTTATTACAGTAAACACTTACTTTACATTGGAATAGTGTGTGTGTAATGAATGTATGTACAGTACAGTAATGTAAATAATTATTGTACACTACATTACACACCCATTATACCAAAGTATAATATAATGAGTTTTCTGTACACAGTTTCATTACATAAACTACATTTCACACCCAAACTCTCAGAGTAAAATGTAAGTATACTGTACTGTACTTCCATACAATGCCTTAATTAATACAAGTTGACATTACAAAACATTCTCATTGGTACACACACATTGTCTTTAGGGAAGATTCTTTTGTTGGTGAATTGGAAGGTCTCTGATTCCTCCAAACTATGCCACAAAACAAATCCCTTACTAATAAGGTAATATTAAAGGTGTGTTTCCTGGCATAGTTTGCAGGAATTGGTAGCCCTCCAACAATTTACTAATAAAAGAATCTCCCCCTAAAGGGAATATTACAGAGTTAGTAAATATGGAGCAACCGATTCCTCCAAAGAAAAATTCCAAAAGCAACAGACCACCATTACCGTATTATTGTTAATCTGGTCTTGTTTCCTGGCACACCATCGAGATATCAAGGCACTAACAAAAATGTATAATTCCCTTAAATCTACATCACAAGATTTTACCTATTATGAATAGAGCTTTATCATTGGAGTTGAGGCACATTAAAATCATGCAAACCAGTCGCCTCAGTAACGTTTGTAATGAATTTGTGTACAATAAGCCCTCAATATCCACTGGGTGTGTCGTGGAAAACAAGGCATTACTGTATTAAACAATTATAATAAAAGGAGGTATAGCACCTAAAATTCCTTTAAATGTAACTGTCAGTACAAATGCTGTACAGTTTTTAGAAAATCTCCATACCAACATTAAAAAAATGAAAAAAATCATAATAGTATTGATAATATAAAAATACAAGCCTAAAACTTAAGGATAATTTTTTTGGCGAGTTTAAAGGTCTGCAATTCCTCCAAACTATGCCATGAAACAGATTCTCTATTAATAACATTAAGGACCCTGTGTTGTTGTCAGAAAATTGTAGGTAAACGAGTCCTTCAAATATTGCCACGAAACAATACCTATATAGAAGGAGCTTGTTTCGTGGCATAGTCAGAAGGAATCAGAAGCCTCCAATTCTCATACACGATCACAGGGTCCTTAAGGTAGTTTGTTTCCTGGCATAGTTTCCGGGAAACAGTAACCCTCCACTTTACCACTGAGAATTTTGCCTTGAAGAAAAAGAACACTTTAAACAGCCTACATATTATAACTGCAGAATAATAAGCCTAATGTTTAAGCAAAAAGAAACATTTAAACACCTTAGATTTGTTTTTGTAAAATTCACATCAATAACCACAGAACTAAAATCAAAGTTTTGTACTGTTGCTATGGGTGTGTATTATACAATTTTCAATGAATCCATGTAGAGTAAATCCTTATCATATTTATGAGTGTTTAATGTACAAAGATTTTACTGTACACAAATTCATTACAAACCGTGCAATACACACTCATAACACCAGTGCAAACCAAGACAGTACAGTATAATGTAACCAACACTCCCCCTTCTACATTTCAATTATATAACCATCTGAGTATATATGAGTTGAGTACCCATCACTTCCTAGCCATTCTTGGATTATAATGCCTCCATCCAGTAAATAGATTACCCCTCTCTCTACCATTAAGTATACTTTTGGTACATTGGAGTGCCTTGATTCCTCCAAACTACGCCTAGAAACAGGACGGACCAGATGAACAAAATAATTGTGGCCTTCTTTGTTGCTCAGAATAGTTGGAAGGAATCAGTGTCTCCAGGTATACCAATACTACTTCCTTCTAAATTAATTAAGTTTGCTTCTATTTGAGTCAGAATTAACTGCTACAGTATGAAGGCTTAACAATAAACACCTACAGTATAATGATGTTGTTGTTATTATCCTATCCCTCTTTATCAGGAATCTTGTTGGGGGCAATGTTGTAAGTGGTCACCATCATGCAGCTTCAAGCACAGCAGATTGTACTTTTTAGGCATATACCTGAAAGAGATAAATGTGTTGCTTGTCTATATTCTGTACAAAATAACTATAATGCTATCAAGATTCTGTAATAAACAAGTGATAACTAAAGAGAGAAAAATATGTTGACTTATCTATATATTATGTACACTAACTTCGATACAGTAATGGTACTGTATATAATAATATGCTGTTAGTGCCCTGCTGACTGCAACAAATTCACTGACCCAGATAATTTATCTAATTTTAAATAATTTTGTGAAACACTCGGATATTATTGGAGGTCAATTAGCATGGGTACACATAATGGATAGGATAAAAATTAATCACTCCAAGTTCAGAGAAAATAGTAAATTAGCAAGTGAAGGTGGGAATAAGCCAAGTAACAAATACTGCATCATACATAATAGCTTTACTACAGCACCAAAAAATGTAGTCATGATGTAATTACACTTCACCAAATAAACGCGTACCGTACTGATGTTCTAGTTAGTGAATGTTCTGTCCATTTCTTCTAGAATAAGGAATAGCATTATCTCTTTAGCTGTTTATACGGGTGCTTATGTGTCAGTAATTTTAGAGATAAAATTTATACTGGTATTAAATGGAAACTAGTAGCAAAGATGGGCCAATGACACATTAGATCTAAATTTAACTGCCTTATCTGGAAGTACAGTAAATTAAACATTAAGGAACTGACCTTGAACGTAAATATATTGTCACTCATCTGGAGGAGTTGGCAGTAGTATTAGCACTAAAATCCTTTAGGCAAATCATTCTAGGTTACCATTTACACAGATCAAGCTCTAGTGCCAGCAAGCGGTCCAGCTCTCTGGCTATTTGAGCCTTTGGTGGGGTCATTGATAGAATTACATAGATACACGGGCCACACAGACCTTGCGGTCCTTTCGAGGTGGTCCGGCCTTAACATTAGGGGAAAAAAATTAATATCAATGATTAGTAAAGGATAGTAAAGCAGAAGGCTCTCTCCCCACCCACCTCTCCTTCGGGCATTACACCCTACATGAAAGTAATGATAGAAACAGTACCTTGTGACTGGAAGATGGTGGGTGATAGGAATGCCACTTCCCCACACCAAAATAATAATTATGACACCACCCTTAACATTACTACTAATAATAAGTACTACAGTAATATGCCTCTGTTTACTATACCTATAATAAAAAGGAAATGGGTTTTAAATTCACACACAAAGCTTCTGACATGTTCAGTTTGATTTACAGTATTCTAAAAGAGAGGGACCACATAAACTTCTACTTTCCTCCCTGACTCACCTGACCAAGTACTGTGAGATGCCAGAATTGGGTGATATGATAGTGAGTGGCTGTGGGTGTGGGTGTTGGGGTGGGAGTAGACAGCCCAGGGTGGAGTGTAGGTGTATGTAGAGTTGCTTCAGGGCCGCACCATGTCCCACCACCAGTAAGTGTTCCACCGCATCACTCAAATCTGTTGTCTGGGAAATAGAAATTTGGTCGGGATCGTGTGAAGAGGAAACCATTGGCCCAAGTTTACATGGACTGTTTTGAATGATGTGTGTATTATATTTATATAAACAAGTAGGCTTCCACCCAAACAACCCACCCACACCCCTTCGGTTACTTCACAGGCTCCCTCCCGTGGTCCAGTATGGTCCTCGTACATACCTGCAAGTCTTCCACACAATTTTTCTCTGCCTCCACCATATCTTGCTCAATCACATCATCCCTTGCACTGCCTTTGTTCTTGTCATACACTGATTGACACATTTCCTGCAATACCACAAAATAAAGTACTGTATATATAATTAACATTGAAAGTGTGTATAAGAGATGTGGTATGAGTGAGAAGGCAATCGGTATTGAGTGTGGAGTGGTTGAGAGAGTGAAATGTAATACTTTGAGGTGGTTTGGACATGTAGAGAGAATGCAAGGTGAGGAGTTTGTAAAGAAGGTGTATGGAAGTGAAGTTGTGAGACATGGTGTGAGAGGCAGACCACCAGTTAGGTGGCAGAACAGAGTGGAAGAGTATGTAAAGGAGAGAAACATGAGGGGGAGGGGAGGGCTGGACCAAGTAAGGAGGGAGTGTTTGAACAGGGAAGACTGGAGACTTTTCTGCCGTGGCCACCTCCTTCGAGGGAGTTCCCGGAGGGAACGAGGCGTCAGAGCTATAGATAGATAGATAGACTAATACCTTACATAACATTCTGACAGTAAGGTTGATTCTTGGTTATTTTGTGGTTATTTTATAAATGTATTAGTTATTCTCTGAATGCAGGACAATATCTAGCACTCATTTACTAGTTTTTATAATCCAATACACAGCTAGACAATTTTCATCATCATCAATACCCCATTTCCATTTTTTCAAGAAGTGGGGAGGCTTTTGTTCCAGTGCAGGACCCCTGGCAGGCAAGGGGTCACAAGAATGGTGGGTGATGGGGATGCCACTTCCCAGTCTCACTACCTACATATAATGGTCCCAAACCTTACCGTACCCTAAAACAATACAATATGAAAAATAGCACTAATTCTTTAAATAAGGCTAAAAATGGAAACAAACACAGTGCAGTAGTAATGTACCTTGAAGAATTTAACCATGCGAGCCTGAAGGTCACCGAGGCTTTCAGATCCAGGTGGGTTGAAGTCGGTCCAGCTCTTGCCCTCGGCCTCTGCCTGTGATCTGAATTCATCAACATGTACTCCCTCCGCACTACCAAAGTTCTGAAATAGTAGTAAAAGTGTATGGGTAGTGACATCTGGGATCGTATGCAAGAACACACAAGGTGTTGGCTGTGTTGAGGTACTGGTACGACTACAATGACTTCACAGACGCCTTCGCACCAGTCCCACCACCAAAATTTTTGCATATAATAGATGTGTATGGGTAGTGAAGGTCCCACCCCACAGACATCTGATCCTCATTCATTAACCAATGGAAAGTGAATGGGTAAATTTAGAACAATATTTAGTAAGCCATACACTATAAAAAATAGTTTATAATCTCAAATAATACACTGCTGAAATAACTTATGAATCTCACCCTCTCTCTAAGTATCTCATCGACCACAATGGAGGGAGGTTGACAGCAGTTCTCCCCTAGTATGATCTGGCAAGTGGTGTAAGCACGAGAGAGGTCACTACTGTAGGCTCGGGAAAAAGCTGTATCCTTCAGCCTCACACCAGCCTGGGAGGAAGATAATTATAATGGCCTGAAATAGTTCCTCTTCAATGGACTGGCAAAACCAAGTACATGAAGTAATTACTGTAATGCCTTGTTTTCCATTAGTGTTATGGGTGTGTATTGTACTGTTTGTAATGAATCTGTGTACAGTAAATGTAAACCCTCTATATATTTTATACACCCATAAACAAAAACAGTGCATAATGAGGGTTTTCTGCACACACATTCATAAAAAACGTCATAATATGTACACATAACAATAATGCAAACCATAGGATTACTGTACAGTACTTTTGAGCAGTGTCGACCCCTGACTTCTTATAAATGAAACAAGGGGTCAGAACTACAGATAGAAACTTGTTTGTATGATTTCCACTGTGAGTGTAATATGTCATTGTGAATAGAGCTGCACACTCCAAGATAATAGTGTATGCATCAATTACAAGAGAAATGTTAGAAAAGCAATCTAATGAGTTACTACTACTGTATATTGTTGCAAGCCATAATAAGTATCCAGGTGTTGTTGAAGTGTGGAGTTATCTGACATATCAGTAAACCAGCTACAATGCTGGTCTTGTCTTATATGTGCTGGAGCTCTTTTTATATTCCATCAGGCTAGTTGAAGCACACCTGGATACAGTATACTTTTTATGGTTGTACTATTGACCACAAGAATTTGTACACACTCCATTGTTTTCAAGGGTTTATAACATATAGAATATACAAGACTTTGTAACTACAATAAGACATACTGTATTTATTTGGTTGCAAACATTCTATCAATCCCAGGACCCTAGCCCCATGAATCCAATCTAAAGAAAAGAAGAGTGTTGAGAAAGAAAGATGAGTAGTTAGCTCGATAAAAACACATTAGCCCTAATATTGAAGCCATCCAGTCCCACACCAACAAAGACAAAGGACAAACCATTGACTGTATTGACAAGTCCTATAGCACAACAATGAGAGTCCATCAGAACAACAGTGCCCACTGTACAGTAATCCCATGTTTTCCATTGTTGTTATGGGTGTTTTCTATAAATCCGTCTGTAGCCTATACAGTAAGCCATCATAAGTATCCACTGGGTTTATGGGTGTATAATATACAAAGAGGATTTTATTACAAACAGTGCAATACACACTCATAACACCAGTGCAAAACAAGGTATTACTGTATCATTCCATTACCCTCTAAGGAAACACAGACAAACAAAGGCATATCTACCCACCTGTAGTGCTTGACTTTCTCCATGAGGACTGAGGGGGATGTCAAGGTGTCCCTGGATTCTGTGTTCCTTATTGGCCTGAGTCTCACCACTGCCACATAAACACAATATATATGTTAGTACACAAATATACTGTAGTCATTTTAAAGTACAGCCAGCGGCAAAAGTCCTGTTGCTGCATCTTCCAATTCATGAAATATACAGTATGGAAATGTAAGTATATAGTATGGTGTAATCTGAAGCAATTACTAGCCTATAGTTCAACTACAACATAGCAGAGAACCCAAAAGAGGATAATATACTTTTGGTACATTAGAGCACCTTGATTCATCCAAAGTATTCCAGGAAACAAACAGGACCAGATAAGCAAATATATTGATGCCCTGTTCTATCTATCTATTGCCAGACACGTCAATCCCCAAAGGGGATGGCCACAAATGAATCGTCGACACACACCTCTGTCCCCCGTCAACTGACATCCGTTCTCCCACCCAATGCCACTCTCACTCATATACATCTCAACTTCATCCCTGCACCTCACTCCCAGTCTGCCTCTTACCCTCCTTCCCTCCACCTCACTCTGGTACACTTTCTTAACTCCCCATATGCTCCACATGACCAAACCATCTCAAAGTACTCCTTTTCACATTTTCCAGCACATCCACAACACATCACTCATGTACTTCTTCATTCCTCAGTCTATCTCTCCACGTTACTCCACACGCACTTCTCAGGTAACTCATTTCCACCCCTCTAACTCTAACTGGCCTGTTACTTGAACTAATTTGGAAGAATCAGTTGCTCCAAATTTACCAATGCTCTGACTGAGAAACAAAAGTATACTTGTAACTCACTGTCTGACAAAAGTAACAGCAAACACAATGGGTTGACGTGCCTTCTTCATCTCTGGACCAGTGTTGACTTCTTCACACAATGTTAGATGGAAGACTTAGGCTATATCCTGTAGAAATGTATGACATTAAAGTACAGATATATACCAGTATGCAGTATAGACATCAAATACAGGACAGTATAATATAAGGAAATAATGTACACTACAGCTTTGTTTTGTACTGGTGTTATGGGTGTGTAATCCTCGGTTTGTAATGAATCTGTGTACAATACTCTCTCCTTGTACATTATATACCCAAAAACCTAGTGGTTAATGAGGATTGGTATAATCCTGCAGACCGGGGGTAATTGTATTAACACAGATTTCACTTATAATGCAACACTTTTATGGTTAACTTGTTTTTTTAATATATATGTTGTACGTCTGAGATTGTTGAATAGGATTCAGCATGAAAGGTATACGTAATAGAGGAATAATTAAAGACACATTATAAATGTCTACATGAAAAAGAAGACTGCTGTAAGTCTAAGAAATGGATTTCAATGTATAAAGAGAATGTTAAAATAGTAAAAACTGTACACTTCTGTTATGACCATCCTTGTAATAACCAAAAGGTACAGTGACTACAGTCCTTGACCAGGGTGTAAGGGGAAGTCTGTTCAAGTACTATGTGCCATGACTGTACAAGATATCAAAGCTACAGGGCTGTATGCTAGAACATTGATGGTATTGATGATGGTTTGATACCAGGTCAATGACATCATAGATAGACACACTACACAGTCATCGTCCTGACAATAAATGCGTTAAAAAAACACTATAAAACATTGCAATCTGAATACCTTCAGTCGAAACCAGATTATGGTCCAACGCTTGACTATTACCCTTTCTTTAAGTTAAAAATTAAATTAATACAACGTTGTGAGTAAGCCTTTAGCGTTTATAACATTATCAGGTAAATGTGCCGAAGTGGACCTTACTGTATAATAGATATTTTACTGTCATTACCCACTATTTTGGACAATTCTAAAGCACTTTTCTTCTATGGTTTTTCTTCCTCAAATGCCCAGTTTGGAAACTAGTCTGGTCTGACCTAACCTAACCTAGACCACAGCAGACTACTTGGACCTAACCTGGGCAAACTACCGGGACCTAACCTGGGCAGACTACCGGGACCTAACCTGGGCAACATCTCGTAAACAGGGCATTTGAGGAAGAAAATCCATAGAAGAAAAGTGTCTTAGAATGGTCCTAAATAGTGGGTAATGACAGTAAAATATCTATTATACAGTAAGGTCCACTTCTGCACCTTTAACCATATACAGGCCCCCCCATGTTTCTATGGGTCAACTCACCTGGTTGGCTACCCCAAAATACACTCTCAAGGTTCATCTATCAGTGATCAAAGCATAGATGGGTAGCCCACAATTGCTGGCACGCCAGCCCATCAGGTTAACATGAAACATAGTGAACTACATAAAACAATGGGTGGAATTGTGTGTCATATGCAACTGTGTGTTAGGCATGGGTATATTATACATAAAGTCGAAAAAACAAACATTGAATGCACAACTGGAGGGGATTCCAAAATACAGTCTCCTCTACTCAGTATGTGCAAATAATAACCCTCAAAGGGAAAGGTGCAGGCCCCGTTTAAATGCCTCAATAGTACTAGCACCAACAATGGGTATTGGGAATGGGGCATACCTCGAAAACGGGGCATTTGAGGAAGAAAAAACATAGAAGAAAAGTGTCTTAGAATGGTCCAAAATAGTGGGTAATGACAGTAAAATATCTATTATACAGTAAGGTGCACTTCGGCACTAATACCCGTTATCACTACGCTTTGGACAGTCGACAATAAACAACTTCTTTTAATAATATATGAAGGTATTCTCCTTATCTAACGTTAGAGTTATACATCTACCTCAACATTAACTCTCAATCATCAGATAATACAACAATACCACACTATATTTTATATAACACAATAATAGTTAACCTTCAAAGAATACACAAGAAGGTAACAACACCACAGACACCGGACACCAGCAGCTGAGTGCAGACACCAACAGACAGCCTGCCCTTAACTTCCTTATAAATAAAGGAGGTAAACAAACAAGCAGTGTTGCCACTTTTAAAGGCTGCTGAACTCTTCAACCTTTATGAAATCTCTATTAATTTCTGATATTAGGCTATTGATTTGTTTTATTATAATATTGCCGTACACTACAATAAATTCTTGTTCACTTGTTGTATAATCAAAATTTATCATTGTTATATTACCTAAAATAACTATTCCATGTTTGACACACTGAACCAGTCAGTTCTGTAATAGGCTACTCATGTATATTAAACCAACAAGGATGAGATAACAAACGTCAATCTTGACTGGCGACTCGGCGAGTGGCGAGTCATTTTACCCAACCACTCTACCAGCAGGTGAGAATAAACGATATTCCCAATAAACTAATAAAGGACCATCATTTATACAATCAAAGTTTTATAAACTAGGTCTTTGATAAAAATCAATGCATCATTGTGTATACTGATAGAATTATGAAAAACCGGCCATAATATTGTTATTTGTAATACTGTAGAAAATAAAGATTAAAGACAATGAAAATTCAACAACGACAACAACTCACTTGAGTTGACGCCTCGGACGCAAATATTAATTAATAGAAGGGTATCCAACAAGGACAAGGAATAATAATGTTACAAAGTAAAATTCACTAAACCAGTTGATGGCAAATTGTACCAAGAGAAATATCAACATGTTGGTTAGTGTGATCATTGTGGTGGTTTAAATATTGGGTAGTGAGATAATGGTGGTAGTGATGGTGATGGTGGTGGTGGTGATAATATAAGGCTTTTATTATAAGGTTGTCTTTGTTGTTTATTGATGTATTATGTCACTGAGTGAATTTAATTAATTAATATCTTCAAGACTAGGAGTGAGAAGAGACACATGTATGACACAAACTTTATTATTGTCAACAGATATCAAAGGGACAAAATAATAATAATGATAATTGTAAGTTTCGTATATGTGTGTGTGTGTGTGTGTGGCCATGCTTGTTAATTAATGATGTGATGAGAGAATTATGTCACGTTAATAATAATTGTGGTCTTAGTAAAGAGTGAAATATTGGAGAAACCCAATTATCAACAAATATCAAAGAGGCAGAATAAGGTAAATAATTTACTAACGTTAGATTACCAATCTCTAGTATGGATAATTTTCATCTAACTTATAGTATTTCTCTGGGAAATTCCCAATTTCCAAGATTGGACATATTACAAATGAAGAATTTGGGAATTAGCCTGACCATACTTAACCTATCCTGGATCATAGCAAAGTACCAGGACGTAACTGGGACAAACTACCAGTATGTAACCTGGGCAAACTACCAGGACCTAACTGGGGCAAACTACTGAGAATTAACTGAATATGGCAACACTGCTACAGAAAGTAATATAGTGATATTAATGATTGTATGTGTGGCCAAAATTGGCCGTGCTATTTATTGGTGTGCTGTGGAAATTGTCATGTAGCCTAAATACAGTACAGAACTGTCTCATTAGTTATTTAATACGGTAGGTTCTGTGCAAATAATTTGAAATTAACTTTAGTCTCCCCAGCCCCAGGAAATATTTTGGTGTTTGATATATATACATACCGGTATATATATATATATATATATATATATATATATATATATATACAGTATACATTTTTTATTGAAGTGAAGACTTTGCATTATTGGGTTACAGGAACCTTGTCTATGTTTTGCCTTAATCTAACCAATATTACCTTCTATTTCAGAATTCATACCAGTAATTGGCTCTTGTATTTATTGTATTGTAATCTCATTATTATGATATGCAGACAAGATTGATAAGTTATGAAGTACAGTACAGTATGGTACATGAACTGTGTACAGTATTGAACTTTTGTAATGTAGTGGTGATGTAGAAATTTGACATGTAATAATGAATAGAATGGCAATAGAAACTGTCCAAGTATATCTGATTATCTAATGCTAGTTTATGCTAAAAAAAAAGTAATATTTAGTTGATTAATGATGTTTATATATACCGGTAATGTTAATCAGGTATATTATTTGTGATTGAGTAGATAATTAAGATACAACATTACTGATATTGAAAAGAAAATTTTATGGAAAGGAATAATTACATGAGAGAGAGAGAGAGAAAGAGAAAGAAGTGAAACAAAATAGAAACCAGTACTAATATTAAGTAAGTTTTTGTAATAGAAATTGGCTATGAATCTTAGGAGGGGAATGTGGTAGAATAAGGGTTCAAATATAAAAGAATATCAGTGTATAAACTTGATAAAAGCAAGATAGAAGAGCACAAGGAATATATTCCCTTATTGCTCACTTAATAATTATACAGTACAGTATACCTCTTAACAGAAAACAAAGGAAAAGGATATTATGCAGTAAGCCAAATAAAATGTTGTGTAAGGGAAAAATGATGCACAGTAAATCAAGTAGAAAGTATAAGTGACATATAAGAGAAAATTATTATTATACTGTACTGTAAACCAAACAGAATATAAAAGTGACGGGTAAGAGCGAAAGATATACAATACAATAAACCAAACAAAAAAGTATAAGTGACATATATGAGCAAATTATTATTATAAAGTAAAGCAAACTGAATGTAAACGATATATAAGTGAAACAAATGCAAACCCTGTGGAAAAAAGAAATAAGCACAGAAAGCTGAAAAAATTAATAAATAGTTAAATCAAAATTAAATAAGAATAGCACAAATCAACAATAATAAAATAGGGAAGACAAAGTAATACAAAAGACAAATGAATAACACAGCAACATATCTTTAACACAATAGCCCAACAAACACAAAAGTAAATCCAAGTTTAAGCATAAAACAAACAAGAAAACAAGACATATAAGCAAGAAAAGACAACTAACAAGAAAGCAAGACAAGTTAAGTTTAAAATGCAAGAAAACACAAAAGCAAAACCAAGATAAGCACAAAAAGACAAGAGAACAAAACAGAGAAAAGTGCTGATAAAAGAAGACTGGTTAATACATACTGTACTGTACAACCAAAGTACAACAAAAAAGACAATGCATCATAAGAAAAGTCAGAGTACAGTACCACACTGTACTGTACTGGAGAACATTACTGTACACATTAATTTAAAAAAGAAGGGAAATTAAATTTGGCTTAGTCCAATTACATAGGCTACAGACAAGAAGGAAAAGATAAGCGTGTCTTAAAATAAAATAAAAAATGTCAATGAAAATAAGATAAAGAAAAATATACACAACACTATACACAGGCAAGAAATAATTCACCAGCTATCATCACACACACCATAATAATATTCCAAAGATGGCCACGTACTGCCCTGAAGATCTGTCCTCGAGGGAGCTGTCTTGCCCAATCTGCTTCGAGGACTATGACATACACGAGCCACGGCGATACCCGAAGCTGCTGCTGTGCCTCCACACCTTCTGCACTGACTGCATCCGCCTTCTGTGCCACAACGATGGGACCCTAGAGTGTTCCATATGCCGCATGATGCACACCGGAGTCAGGGTCGACGAACTCTTCATCAACCATGTCATATTTACCCACCTACGGTAAGCTTAATTTTGGGGAATATGGGTTTGCTTATTTATCTCAGGTAACATATTTAAGGGGAACATTATTTTGTTTACCACATCAAATTTTACTGTACACATCTCAGGTAAATTTGTTTGTAGGGGACATTAATTTTGTTTTGTTAACCACATCACATTTACAAATCTCAGGTAAATTTATTTGAATGGGATGTTATTTTGTTTTCTGAGAACTTGGGAGCTAATGATTCCTCCAAACCATATCAGAAAACAGATTACATCAGTATGCGATTGGGGATTCTGTTTTGTAGCCTAGTTTGAAGGAATCTTTTTTGCCTCCAATTCCCACACTTAAAACAATCCTCTCAAGACTTGTTGTATACCCTGATGCTTAGTGTAGAGCATCCCCATTTGTTAAGGGAGTGATAGTACTGTACAGTACTCTTAAATAATTTGGTCCTGTTTCCAGGCATACCGGTACTTTAGAGAAATGATGGCACTCTAATGTATCAAACTTATACTATCCCATTAATTTAAGACCATATCTGTATGTACGGTATGTAGCTGCAAGATAGGGCAGCAAAAGTTTTATATTGTTATTATAATTGATTAATATTATTATTAATTATTAAGATTCTTACTTTCATTATCTGGTACTGAATTATCAGTTATCATGTTATGAAATTGTGTTTTGTGGTGTACAGGTAGTAACTTTTTTGTTTACATTGTCAGTCATTATTGATAGTACTTGTACTAAAGACTTTAATTGATGTTACAGAACAAAGTTTGAGGAACGGGACCTTGAGCTGGCCAGAATGCTTGACAGAGAGATGAGGGACCAGAATGAGTGAGTTCATGTATCTATTGTGTGTTTACCATACAGGCTACACTATGAGTCACTAATTCTAGGAAACAAATCATCTCAATATAACTAACAGGGATTCATGTACACTATTGCAGCATTGCTTGGAGGAATTAATAGGCCTCCATTTCCTTGTACAGTACTGTACAGTAGCAGGCTACTCACCTTTAAGTAGGAGGTTCCTAGTTTGTTTACAGTATATACAGTACTGTACTGTACTCCCTGAATTTTCACCTCACAGGAAGAGAGACTTGGCTATTATTAAAAAATTTAGGCAACTGAACATGCTTTTCTTAATTGTTCATAAATGTTTAGGCCCAGTATTATACACTATAGTGTATATTTGTGGTGTGGTACAGTACCATGGTTAAGCATGGATGAATGGCCTGTAGGAATTTGTCTCCCTCATAAACAAATAGCACAAGTCAATTTTCGTAGATCTGGGGTTTTGCCAAAATAATTTCTTTTTAAAGTATTATCAAAATACTATAGGACTAATTAGAAATAATGACTCGGGCAGTTTGTTTATGGTGACAATATTAAAGAATCATGTACAGTAAACCTTGAATATATAATTACTAAATACTTGTATCCACCACTTCATTATACACTCAGTCACTCATTGAAGACCACCAAATTCTTTCCTAGGTTTCTGTAATTTATTACCATACAGAATAAGTATTTTACTAAGCCTGTGTTAAAAAAATAGTGTTAAATTTAATCATCTTGTATTGAAGGCCTACTGTATCATTAGCCCAAAGACGGTCATTTTGTAGTATTATCCTTTCTCTTTAGGATTGACTTGGACTCCAAGCAGTCTACAGTCCAAACCAGAACACAAACTACCATCTCAACACAATCTTCAGTCCAAGCCCAAATCAATGTCTCAACAAGTAAAGCCCAAGCTCAACCCAATGTCCCTACAAGTAAAGCCCAAGCTGCTGTCTCAACACAATCTGTAGTTCATTCAGGGAGTGCCAATACCATTGCCCCCATACAAGCCATAGCAGATGTATCATCAATGGCTTTAGTCCAACCCCAAACCCCAGCCACTAACTCCACGCGGTATTCAGTACCAGTTCTAGCCTGGCCTCCTCAGGTGTTTACTCTTGACTCCACTGTTGAAGATGATGAGCAAGAGGAAGAAGAAGAGGAACACGAAGATGAAGTAGGAGAGGAAGACAATGAAAGGGAGGAAGAGCAGCAAGAGGAGGAGGAGGAGGAGGAGGAGGAGGAAGAAGAAGAGGAGGAAGAAGATGGAGAGGGAGAGGATATGATGCCACAAATAAGGTAATATGGAAAAAAAAAAAATATATAATTTTTATTACTTTTTAAAATTTAGTTTTTGCTGATAGTGTTATATTATCTCTTGTATTAAGTATTGACACTGGTGTGGTACCAGTAAGATGTTTCAAGCTGCAGATTTTTTTTATAGTCCTGTTCATTTGTTGAGTAGAATGTTATTGCTGTTATTGAAGTTCCTCTAGCTGTCTGGCCAAGCAGCCCAAGCTCTTGAGGAAGGCCATTGCCTGAACTGGGCTTTCCCACAGTGCCTTCAAAGAGTGTATACTGTACTATATTGTGTTGTTGGCTAGTGTGGTTGTGTACATTGCAGTCTTCCATAATGTTTTGATAGAACGAGGTGCTGTGTTGCATTCCGGACAGGCATCCACAATGGCACCATCTAGTTTCTACTGATATGTCAGAAGGGCTGGGTGGTGGCCACATTGCAACAAAGTATAATGTGGAGTCCCTTAATTCAGAAATCCCTTAAGGTGCAGTGTTGGAAAATCTCCAAACTATGAGTACAGTATTCCAAGCAACAGGCCATCATTATGTTTGTTAATCTATTCCTATTCCCTGGCCTACTTTGAAAGAATCAAGGCACTCCAATGTACCAAATATGAACTTCATCTCCCTTCATATATGTATCAGCTAGGTAGGCACTGTATGTAGTTGACTTGTACTGTATCTAATTACCAAATATTTTATACATGTACAGTACAACTATAGTGTACTTCATTTTATTATACTATTGTCATCAAGACAGAAAAACACATTCATAGGAGATGGGCCTCAGAGGGTTAAACATTGCCTACATCACTTAATACTTCCCTAATGGGGTTTGTATTGATAAAATGTTATGTCACTAGAACTAGCAATTTGTAGTTTCACTCTTATAAATCATTATCTTCATAAAAAATTGCTCAAAGGCTTTTTTTTTTACTTATTTCAACAAAATATGACTTAGGCCATTTGTTTATGAGGATGACAAAGTAGTTGATAACTTTTCTCTGATACTATAAGTTACTCAAGTATTTCTTATAGTTAAGAATTCTACCTATTGTATTTAGCAACTTAGTAGCTGTCATCCACTCACACAGGGATGACAGTGACTGGAGCGATGAGCAGTCAGAGGAAGAAGATAATGAGGAGGAGGAAGATGTGCTAGAGATGAACCCTGATGAGTTTGATGGTGACGCCTTCCTGGCCACCCTGGCTGATACCACCGATGAGATCCTGGAGAATGACGGGTATGAAGATGTAGACACGTATTTGGCCGAGCTGGCAGACACACCTGAAGACGCCCTGGACAACGATGATGACAACCAGTACGATAACTTCAACAACGAGGCAGACCAGTACGATGACATTAACGAGGCATACGTCCACTGTGAAATGGACAACGAAGAGGAGGAGGAGGAGGACATCCAGAGCTTCTTGCCCCTCTGCAATGAGTATGATGGCTTCAGGAACGATGACGGTGATCTGAGCAACGATGATTTGTATGAACACAATGATCAGTTTAATGATGGTGTTGGAGTGGTTGATGAGGAAGAGGATGACGGGTGGCACTCGGCTAGTGAGCAGTGTTGCCCCAACCATTAGGACTTGTCATTGCTGTGATGACTAGTATAGCCTTTCTTTACAGTAATCCCTGGTTTTGCAATGTTGTTATTGGTGTGTATTATACCGTTTTGTGTGAATCCGTGTACAGTTAACACTCATTATTCACTAGGTTTATGTGTGTGTACTGTACATACAAAATGCTCAAAGCCTGCTTAGGACTGACTTGCAGAAAATATATACAGTATTTGAATATTGCTTGTGTATGTGAATATTTTAAGATGTTTTGTTGAGATTTTGAATGCCATTTGATGACATATTTTCCTAATTACAGTATTGTCAGCATTGTATTCTTTGTAAGTACTGTGAAAACATTAAGTTAATTACAGTATTATATTTTCCAATAATTTGTACTGTATTGTTAATAATCTCATTTTTTGTACATTATTATTGTCTGAGTTATACAAGCAGTACTTTCACTTCCATAGAATTTAATTACAATAAACCCTCATAATCCACTGGGTGTATAATGTACAAGAGGCCTTACTATACACAGATTTATTTTAAATAGTACAATACACAAATCCAGTGCAAAACAAGGCATTACTGTGCAGATTCATTACCAACTTTTCAGTACACACCCATAACACTAGTGCAATACAAGGCATTACTGTACACAAATTCATAACAAATTGGTCTTGTACAATATACATCCATAACACCAGTAAAAAAACCCAAGACATTACTGCATTTTTGATGTCCGGGCTAACACAAGTAAAAAGTCTTGTATTGTGAGAAAACTGGAAGTACACTTGTTACATTTTGCATCTATTACTAAACATACAGTTAAACTTGAGCCTGTATGCTGCATGACCTGACCAAAGACTACAGTATAGTATTTCACTCACACATTTTTGTTAATATAATTTGTCAAGGTATAGGCTAAGCTGGAAAATTATTTCTTTCAAAGGTGTTGTGTTTTGTGTGTCACCGAGATTTTTCTAACCAAAGTAACCTCTTGACCCGATAATTCAATGTCCATTTCTTGTAGATGCAGCATATCTCTGTGACCGTCTAACTTGGGGTAGTATGCAAGAAAATCCGTGATGTTGATAATGGCGTGGTACCGATATGACTATTTTTTTTCTATGAAATCATCATATGCACCACTAATGTTCTAGAATAATGTTCTTAGAGATACATTCAAATCTCAATTTAAGAGACTTAACACTCACGCATGGCTGACGCCTATGATGCGTTTTATGGAAAAAAAAAAACTTTACCTTCATTCACAGAAAGCACTTGGGCATCCTAATTTTGGAAAAATTCTTGTTAAAAGTCAACTGTTAAGCAGATTTAGTTCAAATTTGGACACGACATAGGCGTTCTCTACACTGATAACATGTGAAATATAATGAAACACTATCTGGACAGTCTGGCTGCCTACCTCGGTCAGTTTCCCCAATTCAAACTAGCGAGGTGTGTCCTGCCACACCAACGCGCTCAGTTCAAACAAAACCAGGCCATGCTCAAGAGTGTTAGTGGGGAATCAACTTGTCCATTATTTGAAATGGTCTATTGTTTTACCGCATTTTCAAAATTGCTTTAATTTCTTCATGATGTTAAGGTTCACACATTCCTCTTCTCAACCTAGGAAGGCATTCTGATGTGAAAAATATTGAAATATAATGAAATAACGAAAACACAACCTAGCACAGATGTTTATAAAGGCCCTGTCTATTTGTCAGGTAGAATATAGTCCCTTAGTTAAAGGTCCATTAAATTGAGGCTTAATTATATATATTAATAAAGAAATTATGTGGGGTAAACACTCTTGATGATGACTCCATATAATTTGTGTCTTATCAGTCGTCATCATCATTGACTGTCCCATAATTTTTTTCTCAAACCATTTTGTATTTACATTGTGGCGCTTATATCAATCGGTCAATCAATCAATCGATCAATCAATTGTATTTACAAGGTTCATTTGTAATTTGTATGAAGTTTTTATTTAGTATTATACCATGCTCATGGGTAAAGTGAAAACATGGTTCCTGTATTGTATGACATGAAAGCTTAAGGGGAGAGTAGACTTTTTGTACATTAGTGCATCTTAATTCCTTCTAAAATATGCCAGGAATATGACCAGATTAACAAAAATAATGGTGGACAGTTGCTGGGAATTATTAGGAGGAATAATCATCTCCAGAAATGCCAAAACTGTACCCTCCCCTTTTTTTATCTAGAGGTTGTACAGTCACACACCACAATCTGTACCCGAGTCGAAGCCTGAAATCTGAAGCAGGTCCACCCAAACCATCATGAGACCACACGCACACATCTCAAACCAATGAAGGCTTTGAGTGGACTGTTGTACAGAAACTGCCTGTCCAGATCTCGAGATTCAATTCAGGTGGGCAAAAGATTGTGGTGCAAAACTGTAAAAGATATATTTATGAATAATGTATACTTGCCCAACAATATATTCCACTTAATTGATAGGCATTCATTTATTAAGTATTTTGTTCTTAAGTGCATTGCTGTACCTGGCTACATTATTGCAATATTAGTGCAAAAATATGTATAAAAAAAGTGAATGAACATTAGACCTATGGAAGAATAATAATAGACTGGAGAACATAAAGGAGTGAGATATTTAAGGTCATATATGAGGCCTATAGTAACATAGTTTGTTAAGCGCCACTTTCCCAAAAATTGAGTTATACACACCACAACCAAGCCACATCCCTCTACTACCCATTGAAACATGGAAAAATGGCATTAGGAACCAGCAAAAGGTTGAAAATACTAATCTTGTAGGTGGTGTTATCGCCCATATGGTATTGTCAGACACGCTAGGTCTATTGGCTATCGTTGAAAGTATTGGCCAATGAGATTGAAGTTTGAGGTGGTAGGTTCGTAGTTGTATGAAAATAGTGTTAAGTCGCCGGGAGAGAAGCCAGAGTCAACTGTGCAGCCAGTCAATGGTGTGGAAATTCCATTCAGTCATACTATTTTCGACTTTACAGCAATGCTTGTCTCCAGCCCTCGCATTTTCAGTAACACAGTTCACTAAGTGCCACTCCATCCCCACCAGCCATTACTCTCTCAACGGACCAATGACGAGTGCTATACTGGGCCATGTAGGCTGCGCTCGACCAATCACAGCGGGCGAGAGATTCCCTTGGTCAGTGTCTATTATCTAACACGGGATTTAACCTCACCAACACAACACTCCATGTTTTTTTTTAGTGTTTTCTCGTGTTTTTCGTGGTTTTTATGACAATTGCTGATAGTAACAGTGAACATGATTCTTCTAGACCTTCCAGAGGTAGAAAAAGACCCCAAAGCCAGAGAAATTGAAACAAAACGTCACCAAGAAGGGTAATACAGGGAAATAAGGGGAAATGTTGTTAAATACATGCATTCATGGTTTCCACTTTCAATATGCAATTATGATATTATGATAATCTTAAAGTACATACTGTAAGCTATAAAACAAAAAACAAATTACTTAGATATCTTTGTTCGTTACGGAGATATGGCATGTTGAAGGTCACGAAACTTTGAATGCATTTTTCTGTTTTTTATTTGTGGCACTTAACCGTGTTAATAACGGCCTCATATACTGTACCATCATTGTGATAAGTTTTTCTGAGATATAACATGACAAGGTTGTCTCATCTTCATCATATTCTCCAAAGGTCCTACTGTAGTCACGCCAATAGTCCTGCATCGGGTGAATGAATATGAGCCACTTGAATGACTCTTAAAAATCAATATTACTGAGACCATCAACTATTAAACACATTATGGAAGACTGCAATGTACACAATCACACTCACCAACAACAAAGTATACACTCTCTGAGGGCACTGTGGGAAAGCCCGGTTCAGGCCATGGCCTTCCTCAGGAGCTCAGGGCTGCTTGGCCAGACAGCTTGAGGAACCTTAACAACTATGGTTGGTCATCATCTTTTGAGGCCATTTCATATAAAGGCAATGCAGGACTTTTGACCATGACTGTACATGGGATATTTTATTGTCCATGTATCCGTTAGTGCTATTGTGCCTTATCGTGAATATTGTACAGTCACCAGCACTACCGCGTGGTACGGGGCTCACATGTTAAAGAGATTTAAGTGATTCAGTTCCTTATGCAACAACGTTCACTTCATGTGCTAGTGTATCGAGGATACTCCATCTCACACACTCAGATTTTTTCGAGGTAAATAATCACAGTGGTGCTACATCTCTGAATATGTGTGAGCCCCTGTACCACGCAGCAGTGCTACCAAGTGTACATACTGAACTGTACTAAATAAGAGAGTTTGGACAGCTAATAATTATAAAGATGTATGAAGAGGTTTGTAAAATGCTTCTTTTTTTTTTATGATATATAATTATATATTCACACTGTTTCCTCCTAAAATAAAAAAAATTGTAAGTATTGGTATCATGTTGCAAAATCCTATTTACCAGTATAATATACTGTATTGTGTGTATTATGTAACTGAGAAAATAATTACAGTATTAAAGTCATATTGTTTTTTAGAGACCGGTAAACTTGAGTAAAGAATTCATGTGACATTTAGACACAATGAATGTACGATCCACCTCAAAAATAGAATAATTATATACTTGCATGTCAAGGAAATGTGTTCTAGCAACACTTAGAAAATATTGCAATGTATGTTCTGGTTGGAGACATATAACAATACCTCAATTTCTTTGCCTTTAGACAATTTCAAGAATATTTGATACAGGTTTTTTCTTATCGAATGCACTTTCTTCTCCCTCCCATGCCTCGAGCATTTTTTGTCTCTTACAATAATCCTTCTTTCTTTTCTATAGGTGTTATATAGTGTGTATTGAACCATTTGAAATGAATCTGTAAACCCACATTATCCATAGGGTTTATGGATGTGTAATATACAAAGGATTTACGGTACAGAGATTCATTACAAAGTGAAATACATACCCATAACACCCGTAGAAAACAGCATTACTGAATATTGTTCATCATCTTTTCCCTTTTCCTACTTATCTTTTTTCTGGCACTCTCATGCTTGTCTTTAGGCCAAAAAATCCCTCTTGGCTTGCTGCTCATTCTAATTGTGTACATGTAATAATAATATTTAATGCAATACAAAGAAAACTTTTTCTGCTTTTATTATATAAAGTTTTTACATTACTTATTTTCATACATAAGTACTATAATTACATATTTACACCATCGGTAGCAAATAAAAATTATCTTTATTAGCGGCCTGGCATTTTAACCTGACTGACAACTGATTTCTGTGCAAGAGTTAACCAGTACTTTCAATCCTTCATATAGACGTAAACTCAACACATCTGGTCAACTCTGGAACACTATACCCTTATCCATCTTTCCCCCTTACTATGATGGGTGCTCTTTCAAATGCATGATTATGGTCCTCTCACTATTTCCTTCATTTCACAGGTGAGGACATTAAGTAGGCTTCTTATCCTTAGTTCTCACCTTTCTCAAAAATAAATAGTAAATAATAATAATAATTTTATAGTTGTTATCATTTACTATTTATTTTTGAGAAAGTCGAGGACTAACAGATGAACAAAAACATAAAAATAGTACTTTTTTAAAATTTAGTATCCTTGATCTTGACTGAAAAATCTAGCAGACATATTAAACCTCCTTTATTTATCGTAGTATGTAAACCTAATTTTTTCCTAATTTTTCCAGGCGACTATACTCTTTGCAGCGTATCTTGGCCCCAGGGGTGGGGTTGGGAGGAGTCCATGCTCTGGAAACATCACCTATCTTTCTCTAAGACCAAACAAGAGATGTAAATAATAATTATAAACAAATCCATAAACATAACATTGGTCAGTACTGTGGCTAAATGCACTGACCATAACTAACAAGGTAACTTTATTCACTCCTAAATTACCTCACTCCAATGACTACAGGCAGAAACACATAAATAATGCAACGAGCTTTACACTGTATTTACACTATACTACAAAAAACAGACCAATTGATAAGTCGAAAAAATTTATACAGTGAACATATAGATATTTGTTGGTTTATCATTTTCTCTATGTTCAGCGAGTATTGAACCAGGATTGCCCAATTTTAAATCATTCTACCAAGATAGAAGTTTTTATCATTTCTCAACAACAATAACAAAACTGAGAAAATAGCATACTGTACAATAATTATCAGCTTTTGGCTAAGTCACTATTAATTTGTTCTTTGTCTTTGTCTTTATTGAAGCCAGGTAGTTGCTTGAGGTTCTCTGGTGCTATGAATGGAATGGTCTTGAGTGCACTCAGCTTCACCTTGTCCTTTTCCTTGTCACTGCTGGATTCTGGTATTATCAGTACAAAGGTCCGGAAATGATGGATTACTTTTTCTATGAACAGAGAAGTAAAAGGTATAATATGTTAGTGAGGTTTTGTTCTCTGTAAACTAGACTATGAAAATATGTATCATATAATTTTATTTTCAAAATACTGTAAAAAAGAAATAGGGATTAATGTAGTCATGGACAATAATATTCATCCACAAAAGGGCGACGAATATGTTTGACAGTTACCCTCTATTTGTTAGCTGGGAAAATTTCCAATAATTAGGTTAAGTAGCATACTGTATTCTTCTAATTCATTTCAAACAGCTACTCACCATTCAATACAAGAACATGAAAACATTAAGCAGCATTTTGTTTTAGTTACTCTTATGCGTATTGAACTACGACTGTACAAATGAAAGTACAGTGCTGGATGGTACTGACATTTGAATTCCATACTAAGCAACATTATGCAAAGAGAATGACCAATCAGAGCTATGGATAGATAAGTAAAGTTATGCAGTCAGTGTAAGTAGCAATGTAACTCAAATTTCATCATCATCAATAGTGCAGGACCCTCGACAGGTAAGGGGTCCAGTTCCAAGACTATTTGAACCTTCGGTGGGGTCAGAGAGTGGGACCCTCACTCCCCCTGTATCATAGGGGATACCAGACTGGTTGCACCATCACAAGAATGGTACCCAATGAAAAAAAATCCCATTATTGGTATATAGTGAACCAGCGCAGCTGTATGCTATAGAGACATCATCAAGGTAGCCTAGGTTAATCTAGTATAGAAGCTACCTGATGTGTTCCGTGACGACATCGGAAATCGAAATCGAAATTCCCGGCGCTAGCGCTGGTAGTGACACCTAGTGGTGGCCTATGGTACTAATGACCCCCTGGTGGCAGGGCAAGGATCCTTCCTCGTTCACTTTTTCACGGAACATACAGCGTCAACATCTCCTCGTCGAGCTTCGTTCGTTATGGTTAGCACTGCTTTTGTTCCTGTTTGTTTTTATTTCGGGTTTCTTGTGGTTTGCCTGCTTTGCAGATGGTTTTCTATGGTGGTTCTTATTTTTGGTTTGGATGTTTTACTTAGTGTTTCTTTCACTTTCTTTGTTGCATCTTTGCTTTTGTTTTTGAACCCCACTCCCTTTTCCATGAGACTTCCTGTGCTCCCTTTTAGTGAGTGTGTTTTCCTGTGGGATTATTTTCCTATTTCCACACCCTGTTCTGTTTTCTACTTGGTGTTTTGTTTTTTTAATTTTGCACGTGATATTGTTCGGGTCATCTGGCCTTCGGGCCTTTTTTGATCCTTGCCTGCTAGACCCTCTTTTTATTTACCTGGGTTTCAAGTTAGTTATTTTGCTTTTGCTTTATTTTCTTCCCGTTTTCGGGATTTTTTGTTCTCCACGTGTGTTGGTGCGGTTTCACGTGGTTTTCCTGGTGGAACATTTCTTTTGTTCGGGGCTCCTTGCTTTTACCCTCGTTTTTGGGTCCTTGGTTAGTCCTCTTTTATCCAGTTATTATCCTTGCCTCTTCGTTCCCTTCTGGTTACGATGTGCACGTGAGTTTATGTAATTTAGTTCACTCCTTGTGAGTGTCCTCTTTATCCAGTTATTATCCTTGCCTCTTCGTTCCCTTCTGGTTACGATGTGCACGTGAGTTTATGTAATTTAGTTCACTCCTTGTGAGTGTCCTCTTTATCCCGTTTTTATCCTTGCCTCTTCGTTCCCTTATGGTTACGATGTGCACGTGAGTTTATGTAATTTAGTTCACTCCTTGTGAGTGTCCTCTTTTTCCCGTTTTTATCCTTGCCTCTTCGTTCCCTTATGGTTACGATGTGCACGTGGGTTTAATTTCGTTCACCCCTTGTGAGTGTCCTCTTTTATCCCGTTTTATCCTTGCCTCTTCGTTCCCTTATGGTTACGATTTGCACGTGGGTTTAATTATTTTTCTTCACTCCTTGTGTGAGTGTGTTTTTGCACAAATTTTATTTATTTTGTGTTTTGTGTTTCCCACGTGTTTCACGTGGTAATTCATTTTATTTCCTCAGTCTACTCGTATTGTGTGTGCTACGACTAGCTGTTCAGCTCGCTTAGCGACGGGTGGACACTTCCAAGGTTCCGCACATGCTCCCTGTGCTACTCCTGCCGCGACCCCATGGCGTGTATTGGGTGTGCGGATTGGGGTGGGTCTGTTCAAGGAAGCCACGCCGGATGCTCGCCCTAAACTTCCTGCCTTTCTTTAAAGACAGTGTTGACGAGATTGAGACGGGTGGTGAAAATCGTGATGGGTCTGTCTTGGTAAGGGCTGACCCTTCACTTGGGACTGAATTAGGATTATCAAGAATTCAGTACCCTGCATCAGGTAATTCGGAGTCACAAGGGGTAGAATCCTTGTCTCGCCCAATTAACCTGCATCAGGCAATTCGGAGTCACAAGGGGTAGAATCCTTGTCTCGCCCAATTGACCTATATACTTCCTTCCCTTGACAGTTCTGACCCTCTGTTCCGAGGATTTCCCCCTCAGCCAGAGACAAGTCAGTCTGTAGCTCGGTTACCCTCGGTTTCCTCGCCGTTACCAGGGCCCAGCGGGGTTAGGCCGCCGACTCCTCAGTTAGTGACCTCTGTGAGGCACTCTCGGGGGAGGAAGCGTAGAACTAAAGCCAAGGCCAGTTCTCTCAAGAAGACACACCGCCACCGACGATCAGCCCCCCTTCCTCCCGTACCTCATCAGGCCTCCTCGGCTCCATGTGCGGCGTCTGGGTCCGGTCTCGGGGGGGGTGGAGGGGTGGCGTACATCCACCCCACCCCCTGAGCCCGTCCCCCCCATGCGTGGAGGCGAGGAGGATGCGGTATCCTCATGGAGCTCCATGGGTATCCTACCCCACGAGCCCGTCCCCCCTTCATGCGTGGAGGCGAGGAGGATGCGGTGCCCTGTCCTCCTTCCCCCCCCCCCCTGAGGTGGCGTGGTCTCCTGACACAGACCACCCGGATGCGTGGGTGCGACGCGAGGATGTCATCCTGAAGTGGGGGACGGATTCTCTGGGGGAACAGGTGCCCTTCTACAAGGCTCGCACCATTGCCACACCTACACCGTCATCCTCGAAGGTCTCTACTGTTACCACCTTGGATGCTATGGGCTTCTTGGTGGATATAGATAAACTTAATTCATCCGAGGCATGGAAGGTTGATAGGTCTTCTGATACTCCTAAAATCTTCCTGTCCTCGGATGCATTTTTCCCAGCAGACAGAGGAGAAGGTGACTTAGACATTACGTCGCCACCCGTGCGCAGCCGTAAGCCTACACCGAGGTGTCGAACCTGTGTCTATGGAGGACATGCCTCGTTCGATGTCTGACATGGTGTCGTCTTTAGTCCCGACTCTGTTCCCCCAGCTCCTGCCGTTTCGCTTGCCTATACCTGCCCCGGCCTCGCATGGGGTCGGTCGGGGTGGAGCCTACTATCTCCCATCCTGTCTCTAGAGCCGCCCGTGTCCTACCAGCTGTAGGAAACTGAGACTATGATGTTGGCGTCGTTGGACTCGGCGCGTCAGGAGTTAACCCACGCGTTGGCTACAGGCGCAGCCATGCCCTTGGGACGGAACTACCTCAGGCGACTGGCGGACTGCGTCCATGAATTAGCTGGCCTCACATTCCAGTAAGTACAAATTTCTGCTGAAATTTTGCCACTTATATACCAACTTTATTTCATTATATATTGTTATATAATGTTATTCACCCATTGCCTTTATTGTGTATACCTCAGGCGACTGGCGGACTGCGTCCATGAATTAGCTGGCCTCAAACTCCATTAAGTACAAATTTCTGCTGAAATTTTGCCACTTATATACCAACTTTATTTCATTATATATTGTTATATAATGTTATTCACCCATTGTCTTTATTGTGTATTTTATACAGTGACGTCCTGGTCCGTCACTGACGACCATGACAGAAGGGTCTGCTGCCAGGGCGCCATTCGACCTGCAGGGCCTCCACTAGGACGTTCGTGGAGGCAGGGATAGCAGCCCGAACAGCCGCCAAGGCCACCCCAGAGCTGGCCCAGAGAGGAGTGGTTAAGGCAGGCCCACTCTCACCTGCTTTGTGTGACCAGCAGGCAGCGCAAAAGTAGGTTTACATCCTTTTGCTAATTTGATAATACAAGGGGTATTACAAATTTGATTGCTCACTTTGTGGATTCACATTAGTTTACACAGTTTTCCCTATGTTTATTTTTCATACCCGATGGTATCGAGGGTTGAGAAAAATTACAAATGGATGTATTACGTGAGTTCCCATAAGTCTAGACAAATGTGTGCTACTTGTTCTGATTGTCCGGAGGCAGCGCCCACCAAAACAATCCAGACCTCATTCTCTACGTCACACAGGCCTCACCAACCTACGTGACAAGAGACTAACTCAAATTACCTAAGTTTGGTGTAACTACGGTATTATAAATATCATGTTTTATCACATAATTATTTTCTACATTCCTATACTAACTGTTCGGTACAGGCAACACCAACATAAATTTACTGAGGTTTGGTGTATCAGTGTGCAGAATGATAATATAACCTTTTGTTACATTATACTTTTGTACATCTCTATGCTACCTGTTCTATACAAAGTTCCCCTAATTTGGGTGTACCTATGTGTGGAATTATAAATATGTTTCCACACAGTTATACAGTCCTTTACTAAAAGGGTCTATACAGGTAACACCAACTCAAGTCTGCCTAGGTTTGGTTTACCTCTGTACGGAACGATAATTATTATGTTTTGTCACATAAGTATCTTATACATTTCTATACTAACTTTCTAAACATGTCACACCAAAGTAAGTTTCCCTAATTTTGGTGTACCTGTGTGTGGATGTATAAATATGATGTTTTGCCACATATTTATAGTATACATTCCTATACTAACTGTTCTGTTTATCCGTAGATAACTTATCTATGTCTAAGGGACCTGTTTGGGGAATTATAAATGTGATGTTTTGTCACATACTTATTTTTAGGCTAACAGTTCTGTTTGCCCGTAGGCTGCATCCCTCCTCAACAGACCAGACCATTAATATCTGTGCCTCACAGGACCCACTCGCCAGCAAGACAACAGACACAGTTCTACCCACGCACACCTATCCATCCTTCCAACACAGGACAGAGTAGGCACCAGCTCCGTCGTGGGAGACTACACTGAATGGAGCACACCTCCACCTACCCCCACAATGACCCCCCCAGTGATGACTGACGGGGTGGGCGCCAGTCTGGCTCACCCAAGACTGATCAGCGGAGGTAGGAAAACACGGCCTTCTTGTCCATGAGTTACGGTTCCGGTGAATTCATTTCACTCAATCATTTTATTTCTTTGAAATATTTGTGATATTAAGGTGTAGTCATATGTCGTACACCTATTAATTTTATTCTATTCGCCTCTCTCTTTTCCCGAGGCAAATTTACTCTTTTCTCAGTAGTCTTACACTTGAACTTCTTTCCCTTACCACTACACCTGCCCTACGTGTCTCCCTAGGTGATACCCTCAGTCAGCCTGCACTTGAGAGAAAGATGGAGAAAATGGGGGAATGGAACCAGCTAAGAGAAAGGTATTGCTGTCCCACCGAGTCACAGTACCCGAGTAAACTCGGATGGGACGAGACTAGTGACCGACCTGAGCGCTCAAAACATATTCTTGAAGCCCCAACACTCCAAGATGTTATCAGTGGCCCAGGTTCCACTACAAAAGGGATAGTACTGGCACGTACCATTCCACCCTCCGTCTCACCTCTTCTTCCCCACTCCCAAGCGCAGCCGGCAGCATAGGTTCGCTTCCATCTCGTCCGCGTATTTTTGCTGGTGTTCTACCCTTGTTCTATCCTAACAGCATGTGCTTTTTATAATTTGTGAGATAGAACTGCCTTCTTTAGGTTTTAATTGTCATAATGTCAATTTTACTCTAGCATACGTAAGTGGAGATGATACGAACTTGTGCTGCCGACTGTACCTGCACGATTGGTGGATACACGCCCCTTTCAAGGAGCACGTATCGACAAACGTGTCAATTACAATGAGGGTGTTAAGATTGGCTCGACAGACGCCCAAAAAGATATACAAGGACTTCCGTTTCCGATATAGACAATGTCCCATCCTCTTCACCTGAGACTAGCTTGCCTATCCAGCACGTTTAGCTGAACCGCTTCAAGTGTCACTACGTCTACACACTCGAAGTTTTACAGTGTAGCCTCAGCAAACAGTTATCACAAACATAACAGTGGGCAAGACTATTTTAGCACACCATGCCGCCCTGTCAGACCCCCTTCTCCTTGGGTTTATGATCAAGGTTCCCGAGAGACCACTCACCCTTCTCTGAATGGGGATTAGGGCAGGTACGACCCCGCATCATACCCACATCGTGTCCTTACCTACCTGACCTTCGAGGGGGTCACACTTAACGTAAACCATCTCCTTCAGAGATCTCTCTTTCTGCTTGCTTTAGCTACAGAGTATAGAGCTTCTCAGCTGGCAGCTCTTACCCGACACCCCTCATTCTCCTCATTAGATTTTAACTCAACCTTTTTAACGATTTCACCTTCACCCACATTTTTAGCAAAAATGAGCAAACACATAGCAGAATTGGCCCCCTCGAGTTTCCGTCCTTCCAGCTGGATGGAGGTATTCACCCACTCTGCCAAATTCATGCCTTAAATATGTCGATGCTACGAGAGAGGCTTCACTAGACCACTTATTCTATAACTCCAAGTCTGGTGTGCCTCTCTCTCCCAGATCAATCGCTCGCCTTCTCTGCCGAGTGATTAATAATGCAGACCCTGGACATGCCCCTAAAGCATACAGCGTTAGGGATATGGCTGCCTCACTCTCCTTCATTAGAACTCACTCGATGGAGAGGGTACAGGATTTGAGGGGATGGGCCTCTACTACCTCCAAGACGAGATATCTTTATCACTCGGTGAATCCCACTCAATGCGTAGCTCTAGCTACTCCCCCTGACCTTACTATTACGTCACCACCTATCAGGGGACGTCATGGTAAGAAAAGGGGGGGGGGGGGGGGTAACCCGAGGGGTAAAGGTCAGGCCAGGTATCACCTGTCATACCCATCCTGTAATTACTCACCACCATTTCTTCATCTTTTACATTTATGTATTTGTAAATAAACAAATATCTTGTATCCAACCTTGCATAGATCTTGTTTTTCTAGATACAGATAGTTCAATAAACATAATCTCGTCCTAACAAGTGTTTTACCCAACACTTGTTTAGACTTACGATTTAATACCTTGGTTGTGACACAACTCTTGGTTATCCTTTTATTCCTTAAAGGAGTTTCCCCACTCATAGTCGCAGGGGAGACTATATTCCCACATCGACTCTTCCTACGAGTGACCTTCACAACTACAACAACAACAAGTCTGGTGAGGGCAATCCTTCCAGTTAGGTTCCTCCAATTTCCTCCCGCCTCCTCTTCTCACGCATAGCATACAGCTGCGCTGGTTCACTATATACCAATAATAGTGAATTTGTAGTGGCTTTTAGCCACAAAATATCTCTTATTGGTATTAGGTGAACCAGCGCAGATTTTACCCTCCCTCCTCCCTTTTGGAACCTTTTTCCTTTCTTTACGATACTTCTCATTTTTAGTGAACGAGGAAGGATCCTTGCCCTGCCACCAGGGGGTCATTAGTACCATAGGCCACCACTAGGTGTCACTACCAGCGCTAGCGCCGGGAATTTCGATTTCGATTTCCGATGTCGTCACGGAACACATCAGGTAGCTTCTATACTAGATTAACCTAGGCTACCTTGATGATGTCTCTATAGCATACAGCTGCGCTGGTTCACCTAATACCAATAAGAGATATTTTGTGGCTAAAAGCCACTACAAATTCACTATTCTAACTCACCAGTCAAACCCAAGTCTAGTCTGTACTCCCGAGATAACCTTTGAGGCGTCCACATGTCTGGGTTCTCCTGGTGTTTTGATATGACCTGTACAGCATCCTTCAGCGTGATTTTACCATAGGGCACATTCTGTAGGTAGATATCTCGGTTACTTGTATTGTACAGTGTTCATGGGGTAGGGCAGTGTTAGTAAATCTGGAACAACTTATTCCTCCAAACTAATATTCTTACTAATTTGTTTCTTTTCTCAGGCATATTTTGGAGAAATCAAGGCAGTTGGTGGGGATATGGATATACAGTGTGTGTCGATAAATGTGAAGGAATATACTCCTTCAAACTATTTCTAGCAACAACAGGCCACCATTATATTTGCTAATCTGGTCCTATTTTCTGGCATTCAGTACTTCCAGGATACCGGTATATTATGAAACCAAACATATATCTTCATAATACAGTACATGGTAGTTTTGTAATAATCAAATGTAAAGTTCATACAGTAAATACAATAATCAATTTTATAAGTTAGCATACAGTATTTTAAATAACAGTCCTCAATCCAAACCAAGTGAATGGCTTTGTGTGTACAATAGTCAGCAGACACCCTATGAACTAACTAATGTACTCATATATAAGAGGACATGTGTATTTCAGTGCATGTAATATACTATTATATATATATATACCAGGCCTTCATCTCCAAACTGGAGGTAACCCTTTGCTAGGGAAATCTTACAGAGGAGGGGTTCCCAGGGCCCCTTGCTCCGCAGCTATTGCACCGAAACAGAACCTGAGTTTGCTTCGGCTATGGCTGCCTAAGCAGGAGGGTCTCAAATAGCAGACTCAAACTCCCCACTCCCTGCTCATAGGGGTGGTAATCTTTGGAAACAGTGACAGATTTTTACAGTGTCCTGATCAGGACTTTAACTCTGGACCACAGAAACTGTAGTCATGCACTCTACTACAGTACTGTGCTAGCCATAGGCTATTGGCCATAAATATTCATATATGCTGTTGTTTTCAAGGGAGGGTTTACAACATATTGAAAATGTAAGACTACATAACTGCAAAACAACATTATTATTATTATTAAGTTTGTTGTTTTGCTAATCACTGAGTCACTTGGTAGACCATTCATTGCAGTACTGTACTGTATTTCCAAAATAATGGGCTCTCTTTCCTTATTGCCTGGGTATGGAATTCCTGTGGCCAACCATACTATAGTGAATGTCTAATGCAATGCATTGTGCCTACACAAATGGCTGTGAAATTGGCTCTATACTGTACCAGTTAGAGTACTCACCCGGGGTTCAAAGTATCCATATTCAGGGTCAACGTGCATGGTGCGATCTGCAGGCAGTGGTCGGTTGGGGCTGGACTTGATCTGTTGTTTGGGCTGAGGATTCACAGTGGTATCTTTAGGATCACAATCATAAAACCATATGGTACAGTAATGCCTTGTTTTGCACTGGTGTTATGGGTGTTTATTGCACTGTTTGTATTGAATCTGTTGTCCATTAAATCCTTTTTGTACAATACACACCCATAAACCCAGTGGATAATCAACGTCAACGTTTACTGTATTGTACATGGATTCATAGAAAACTGTATAATACACACTCAAAACAGTAGAAAATGAGGGGATTACTGTACAGTACTCACATTCTTTTAAGCATCATAAACGTAAAACTGCACTCACATGATTAAACTTGGTTTAATTTTTACTTTTAATGTTTCAGGAAAATTAATAGTTCTAGATATATAAACAAAATTAATAAAACCACAATTCACCTCACATAACTTTGAGGTGTACAGACACAGCCAAAATTCCTGCATCCAGAGAATGAAAGTGAATGCTATGAACCAATATTACAAAGACCAACAGCTACAGTTTCACATATTTTGAGGCCGTCTCATTCGAAGGTGTTGCAGGACAATTGGTCGTGACTGTATTGTACACATTTGTCCTCATTCACACTCACCATGACATCCTGTGATGTTACATAAACATCTCTCAGTCTCTCCAGTAACAAGTCATCCTTCACCTCCAATTTTCTCTTTGTTTCAGCAGACTGGGCTGAAAAATAAGACATTTCATGTCTTTAAGTGGAGATTCTTGTATTGGTGAATTGGAAGGCTATTGGTTGCTCCATACTAGCCTATTCCTGGAAACAAATCACCTCTATGTTACTGGATCTGTTTCCTGGCATAGACTGGAGGAATCAGAGGCCTTCCATTTCACCAACAAAAAAAGGCAATCCCCTTAAAACATCATCTACTAGTATATACAGTATATGGAACCACTTCTGTCTTGTCCAATTCCCAAGACTTAAGCTCCCTAGGGAATTAAATTCACAGATAAAGTAAACTTCATCATTCTTCACTCATTTTTCAAGGGGTGGGGAGGCTATACATTGCAGAACCTTCAATAAGCAAGGGGTCCAGCTTCCAGGATACATGAGCCTCAGGTGGGTTCATAGTTAGACAGTGTGCCCCCCCCCCCCCTGTATCATAGGGGATACCAGGCTGACTTCAGCATCACAAGAATGGTGGGTGATATGGATGCCACTTCTATATGCTAACTATGGTAAACTTTAAGCTATGCATATTTGCCTTTCTCTTCATTTAACATGATATGGCTACAGTACACAAGGGTTATAAGGGACTGAATATAAAAATAAAATGGTGGATATAAGTATTTATTCATGGTATACCTAGGCCTAGAGTCTACTGTACCAATTAATCAGTAACAAATCCTTCCCATAATTACCATGGACCATCTCGTCTATCAGTGCAGTGGTGGATTCATGTCTTGGTGCTACAGGTCTTTTCTCTTTGCTGATCTCTTTGAATGCTCGCTGTTCCAGGTTATAGTCCTTCACTGGCTTCACAAAAACTCTCTTGCTCAGCACTGACACTACCTTACCCATGCTGTACATAATAGAGAAATAATAATGATGCATAGTACTATACTTTATCTTACCCATGTTGTACACAGAGTAAAAAAACGGTACAATATTGATGCACAGTACTGTACTGTATGAAGTTAGAAATAAGTACAGTATAAAGTTGCTCAATAAGTTTCTAAACAGTACAAGTAATGTTGCCCAATACAGTATAAAATTAGAAATAGGTAAAAAGCTGCTTAATAAATTTTTAAACGACAATGTACGGTACTTAATGACATGGATGGATATTGAGTCACTTGACAGACCATGCATTGTAATATTTTCATAATAATGAGTCTAATTAATGACCTCCCTCCATTATAACATAGACTTGTGTAGGTATGGGCTGTATGCAAGGACATTACTGGTGCATACGATGGTGTGGTACCAGTAGGATGGCTCCATAGACAAACAACAGAGCCTTCATACCAGTACCACGCCGTCGTATACACCATGAATGTTCTTGCATACGATCCAATCATTCTTGTGAACAATTTTACCTACTTGTATAATTAGGATTCATATGCAAGAACATCCCATGGTGTTGATAATGGCATGGTACCGGTACAATGACTTTTGTCTGTCTATGGAACTATCGTACCGGTACTATGCCATCGTATACACTACAAAGGTCCTTGCATACAGCCCTAAGTTAGATCCTATGAATGTTTGGTAATAGTCAAGAGTTGGACCATAATCTGGTTTCGACTGAAGGTTTTCATATTGCAATGTTTTATAGTGTTATTTTAACATATTTATTGTTCAAGACCGTCACAAATTAATGTTTTGGGAGATATCACCCCTCCCCCGCCCCCCAATTCCAATCTCCATAAACACTTAATTTTCGCCATATTTGAACTACATTCGTTGGAAAAACACTACAGCGCAGTAAATAAAATTTGTCTGACCTCACCTAACCGAATCAGGACCACGGCAAATTACAACGAGCAAAATAAGATAATGGGGGGGCTAAATGTAAACATTGGTGGCGATCTTGTTCCAAGCAGTGTTGCCAGGTGCAGGGAAATTTCTCTATTTTAGGAAATTTCAAAGTCCACACAGGGAAATAATATACAGTTTGTTCAAGAGTAAACAGGGATTTTTCTAACTTACAAGATGAAATACCTACAAGACCATCAATGTTCAAGAGTAAACAGGGAATAATTGAGGTAAAAAGGGAAATTCTGATATTGAAGTTAGGGAAATTTTGTCAAGCAGACATGGCAACACTGGTTCCAAGATCGCCGCCAAATGTTTACATTTAGCCCCCCATATCTTATTTTGCTCGTTATCGTAATTTACCGTGGTCCTGATTCGGTTAGGTTAGGTCAGATCCCTAAATGCCCCGCACAACCACCGCATATTATGCTGCCAATGAGCAGCCCTCTGCGGGACCTTGAACTTGAACTTGAATTGGTTGGGGGGGGGGTGTGTAGGGTTTGGGGGGCCGGAGGAGGGGTGATATCTCCCAAAACATTAATTAATTTGCGACAGTCTTGAACAATAAATGTGTTCAAAAAACACTATAAGACATTGCAATCTGAAAACTTTCAGTCGAAACCAAATTATGATCCAACACTAGACTATTACATATTGTTTTTATTATTATTATTTATTTGCAATCTTTGTGATGCTTTTTAAGTTATTTATGAAAATCCCGCTAATAAATAAGTTAAGACTTTGTATATTTACCTGAAAATGTTACACCAGGTGACACACACACACTACAATTTGTTTTGTAAGAAGGTATATACAGTTTATTACACACATACACCTCACTACAGTCAGTCTCAGTGTAGCCAGATTACCTTGACGAAATTTCTCAATTTCAACATAATAATATTCCTTTTTGCCTCAATAAATCCCTGTTTTACTTTTGAATACTGACGGTCTTTTTTAGTATTTCGTCTGGTAAAAATTTCCCTGTTTACTCTTGAACAATCTGTGTATAATTTCCCAGTGTCGACTTTAAAATTGTCTAAAGCAGATAAATTTCTATGCACCTGGCATGGCTGGCAACACTGATAAGTTTGTTTTGTAAGAAAATTATATACAATTCGGCTCGAGTTTATTTTTCCAGCTGTATAAAATATTATATAATACAATAATTTATTCAATTTGTTAGTTTTAGTTGTTACAGGTAAACGAGGTAATGCTAAGTGATCATTAATACACACACCACATAATAATATTGTTTTGTAAAAGAAGGAAAAGCAAGTTCGGCTCGGGTTTAACTTAAATAATTTAATCAAAAGTCGTATGCAAGAAGCCAAGAACATCCGTGACGTCGAGTCGTTGACGATGCCACGATGGTCAGGTACTGTACAGTGTACACTGTACAGTAGACAAACAGTACACTCAGAACTTCTTAACTTTTTATAACAGAGTCAAAGCAATTGCCAAGATATATTATAAACAATTCTTTTAGTTTACAAAAGCTGTGCACAACCACAATCAAATATCCAGCAATCATTTCCTTCCATTGGAAAAATAAATCAGTATCATCATATCTAAATACTGTATAACCATACAACACTTTAGGTCAATTCAATCCTCTCAATTATTATATTTTCAGCTTTCGTAAGCTAAATGAAAATAAGTGTAGGATTTTATTATTATCGCTTGGCAACTGCTTTGACTCCGTGATAAGAACTGTTAATTCATAAGATTTGTCAACTATATTTATTATTTCATGTTTTATCAGTAGGAGCACCTTGGTTGGTATAGACATTTTTTAATAAAAGCAAATCCAGAGGCTCTGGCAGAGTTAAAAGACTTATCAAAACTTCTGGGGGGCAGAACACTTTTTCCATACCGTCAGTGGGTTCGGTATAATGTATCTAAAAATGCTATTGTCATTATTTCAAAGCTGCTTGTGGAATGTCAATTTATGGTATGTGTTTGTCATAATATTAGGAAAGGTTTGTCCTTGGTGCTTGTCATAATACTACTCAACATTTGTCATGGTGTGCTTGTCATACTTTGATAGTTGGTTGGCGTTTGTTTACATCTGATGTGGTGGGTTGTGTGTGAGAGGTGAAGTGATGCTGGCTTCCTTGTAAAATGTATGAACTCCTCTTTTTCGACACATTCTCTCATGAAGTCAGCGATGTAAGTGTCACTGGGACTTTGTAATTATGTAAAATAATGATTATACTACATTACATTACCTGAGAGATAAACAAGAGAGGCGGTGGTATCCTAACACACAACTAGACAATACCGGCCATTATTAGATTGTATTTATTGCCCATTATAATTAATAAGGCTGAGGCTGTATTATATCATGATTATCTATATCTCAGGGAGCCTCAATATATAGGGTCAATATAATATACCGGTATGGTAATGTTTGAGAAGAGCAACAGATATGAAAAAATATTTTCAACTTGATTGAGATAACTTCAAGCATTATTCTCTGTTTTTATATGATGAAATATGTTTGGCAGTGTATTTTGGCCATGTTTGATTACCCCCAAAGAGACTATATAAAACAAGTAAATAACAAATTTAATTGTTAATATTTACTTGTTCAAGAGTTAACGTCAACTTACATGACTATCTAACGTTAACCTGACCTAATCTTAGACTAGGACAGACTACTGGAACCTATCCTGGGCAAACTTAAAAAAGAAATCAACATGGTAAAAGTACACTGGTATTTTGGGTAAGTAACTTCATAAAGCAAAAACAACCACCAACAAAAATATGAAGGAAATTGGTACCAGTAAGGAACTTATATTTTTGTGATTCTTGGTTACTATTACCTCAAATTGTAACTGTAATGTGTGTGTCTTTACAGAAAGTGCAGCTTGACCTGGTACAGTTCCCACGACCGGTACAAGTGACTGAGGTTCGAGTCATTCCCTTGGGTGCACGAGTCCAGGCAGACTTCCCAGGTGGAGTGAGACTCGGGTTAGTACTATACATTTGTAGCAGTAATTACTGGTATCATCATCATTTTAGCTGCTCATTGCTAAAATTAAGTGATAATTAGGTATTTATAAACAACAATTCCACCTGGATTTTTCCTACTTACTGTATAAAAAGATATATACACTTGACCCTTGAATCAACTGACCCCCATCTAAAGGATTTCGGATTTAACGGACACCTTTTGCTACCGGACAATTGTTACACATCAGACAGAAAGATCATTACTTGAAAATGTTGTCCACGCTAGGTGGCAGTGTGGCATTCCCACCCAACATGCAAGTACCCTATCCAGAACATGGTCAGGCTTGCACAGGCTCACGGCATCAGTGACAGTGAGTTGTTCAGTCAGCCAGCTGATATTTATATTTAAATATATTGAATACAAATTCAAAAATTGCATATGTACTATGCGAGTAAAAATTTAAGGACCATTGGTAAAAACTGAACAATATTACATGTGCAGTTAAATCGAGGGTCGAGTGTATTCATACTTTTGAGTGTTTTAATTATATTGAACAAGTGGTTGGGTTAGGTTGTCAAACTTTCCCTAATGATTTGTTTATTTTTTTCAGAGCAACAAATCCAAGCCAGTTTGAAATAGAATTCTTTGTTAATGATCTAAGTAAGCGTGGAGTTGGGACTTTTGAGAGTGTGGGGTGTCTGCAATATAACCAACATGGCAATATTCAAATGGACTTTGAGAAAAAGGTAAAAAGAAGTTATATTTTTATATATACCATATATATATTGTACCGGTACCAGTATTATTGTGGATTCTGCAAATAACTTTATTTTTATAGTAATGTTTAGGCTTACTGGTACCAGGAATACTATCGATATATATATTTGTTGAAAATGTGGAAGAATTTTTTTTGTTTATAACATAAACCTGTCCCTTTCAAAACATATAATGTATCATATTGATAATGGAGTATTGTGGTGTTTTTAGCTTGACACCATTGTTACTGTGCCCAGGTTCCAACGGATGGGATGTTACTGCGTGGGAACTTCAACACCATCACCCTGGCAGTGTATGGCAATCTGACCAAGGTGCAACGGGAACCCACACCTCCCAAGGTGGTGAAGCGAAGTGAAGTGGTCCCTCATCCACCCCCAGAGAAGGTCAACACACACGACCGCATCAGGGACTGGCTTGAAGACACACAGGAGTGTGTAAGTCACTTGCTGAACCAAGTCATATACCCTCTCTCTCTCTCTAGTTCTCTTTCCATCATGTAGAGTTTTAGCCTGACATTAAGTAAATTAATACATTTACATTCACCACCATTTAGTCACTCATACACTCATATCATTTTATTATGCAACTCCTCCACTCACTCACGACAGATGTCTTGCACTCTGTAAAAACTCCATAACCAGTAGTAGTTGTTCTGTGTACACTCATATAGAACTGTCACAAGTTTCCTCTTGGTTTGGAAAGTTTACAGTATGTATCTCCATGCATGCCTTCTCCATCATGTGCTCAAAATATTAGAATTTTTTCATTTGTGCTGCATGATGTCTGTCATTAGCATTTATTTCTACAGCGCAAGCAGCAGCCATTTTTCCATGAGCCTTCAGAGGAAAACCAGGCCGAGTGGGATAACAAGGTTAGAATTCATGGCTGACCTGTTGGTTGGAGTAGAACATTGCATACATTTTGTTTAGATAATCGTATGTATGTTACCTTCCTTCGATTCTCAGCAGTGGTGTGCCATGTCCTCGTATTTTGGAAACAAACTTTTTCCTGCATTTGTCATCAGAGAACAAGAGAGACAAAGTTTTTTTCTTGACTGTGGTATATTGGAAATCTCTGTCCCCATGTTGGTATTAGTATACGAATAACTGGTAAATCATTCTATTGCCCCCACAGCCACCAAGATCCCCACTAGAGTATGAGGAAGTGAAACAGTGGGAGGAAGAACGACCAGAGCAGCACAGAGACTATGAGAGGGAGCGAGAAAGAGAGAGGGAACGGGAGCGAGAGCGGGAGAGGGAGCGCGAGAGGGAGAGAGAGCAGAGGAACTACCGAGGAGAAAACCGAGAGAGGGAGAGGAGGAGATCAGTAGAAAGATCCTGGAGCAAAGAGAGGTCAACCTGGGACCAGTCAAGACGTGAAGGAAGGAGAGAACCCGGTCGAGAAGGGGAGAGAGACAGAGAACGAGACAGAGAGAAGGAGTTTGATAGAGAGAGGGACTACGAGAGGGAAAGGGAGAGAGAAAGAGAGAAGGAACGCGACAGAGAGAGGGAGAGGGAACGTGAAAACAGGGAGAAAGAAAGAGAAAGGGAGAAGGAAAGAGAGAGGGAAAAGGAAAGAGAGCGAGAGAAGGAGAGGGAACGAGAAAGAGAGAAAGAACGCGAGAGAGACAAAGAACGGGCACGGGATAAGGAGCGGGACCGGGACAGGGAGAGGGATAGTCAGAGGCGACAGAGCAGAGACAGCCGAGAGCACTTCGAGGAGGAGAGGACATCCACTCAGGAGCTGTCAGGGTTGAGGACCAGGCGCAGCACCGAGTGAGTACCGTACAACCTCTTTCATTCACATTCATCAGTTTTGAATTTTCTTATGGCCAATGTTGTAATCTTTAAATATTTCTTCTTTTTATCTTTTTTTTTCTATTTTTTAATGGCCAGTGTTGTAATCATTATTATTTTTTAAAGGAATTATAGGTGATATTTTGAGTTCTTTATATGCTGTTCCTTTATCATTCCCCAAGAAAGTTTATGTATGGGTAATAGCCAAACACGCAATCGCCTAGGGTTGAGTGTACAGTATTAAAGCCTTTAGCAGTGGCAATACCTCATAAAAACTAATGTGGTGTTATGTGTTACAGACACGAGTGGGACGAGCGTCGGTCAGAGCGGTCAGACAAGTCCTCCCGCCGCCCTCGTACTCCACTGGACCCCACTCAGACCCAAGCTGCCCCTGCTGTCCCACCCGTTACATCACCTTACCAAACACCCGACACTCCACAAGAGGAAGGGGGAGCTCCCAGGGTACCAGACTTCCAGCCCGGCCAGCCTGACAGAGGCTTGCCAAGAGGTCCAGAGTTCCAGGCAGGACAAGGAAGAGGTCCTGAATTCCAAACAGGACAAGGCAGAGGTCCTGAGTTCCAGGCAGGACAGGTCAGAGGTCCAGAATTCCAGGCAGGACAAGGGAGAGGTTCAGAATTCCAGGCAGGACAAGGGAGAGGTCCAGAATTCCAGGCAGGGCAGGTTAGAGGACCAGAGTTCCAGACAGGACCAGTTAGAGGTCCAGAATTCCAGGCAGGACAAGTCAGAGGTCCGGAATTCCAGGCAGGACAAGTCAGGGGTCCTGAGTTCCAGGCAGGGCAGGGAGACCGCGGTGCTCCTAGACCAGTGGAATTCCCTGGAGGGCCACAAGGTGAGAGGGACGGAGAGGTACCCAAGCAAGTCCTGATACCCCTACCACTGCCACCAGAAGACATGGAAGCCATCAGTGATGATGAGGACTTACCAGACCTTCCACCACCCCAGACTCCAGATGCCCCTGAGGAGGAATACCCTGCTGAGGAGTGTATGCCTTTGGAGGATTTGGCTATGGATGATCCACACCAAGATGAAGGTGAATTGTAAAACAAGGCATTACTATATTGTTTATACTATAGTCAATTCCACATAAACTGGCTAAAAAAAAGCTTCCATTTCCTGTCTCTAGTCTTGGTCACAGGTAGAACGCAAGTGACATTAGAAAAATTAATCCCTCCAGGGAGAGAGAGAATAAACTGTATCACACACACACACACAATATGATATATATATATATATAAGTATAATTATAAGGTATGCGGTATACCGGTATTTTTTATTGAAATATCGCATAAAGATATGTGTAACATAGTTTGACTCATGTATAAGTAGAACTTTATAATAATTATGATTGATAACAAAGAGAAGGTGGGAATATATGCAGGGATGGAGGTGTATGCCTCAATGAATATATGAGTGGACAACCTGAACTGACAGATGCTAAGTCAGGTGTAGGCCTATGCTTAGCGTCAGGTCATCGTGGGTGGTGTTTTTTACCTTAGGATATATGCACCATGATCTAGGAACACCCTTTCTTTGTTGATGCAAGTATATGAATATATTAAATGAGAAGGAACATCGGTTCCTTCATTCTATCATTAGCTGCAAGGGAAGGTACACAGACACACATTCATTTTCGTAGTTTGACGAGTAATGTATTGTATCCATAGGCTGATAGTCATTGTACGACAGAGGAGAAATTCCCACCGTAGAGAGTATTATTTATTCATTATTATTATATTGTATATATGAGAGAGAGAGTGGATGGGATTGGGAGGGAACTGTGAGAGAGAAGAACAGAGAGGATGGGGATGGAGGGAGGAAACACACACACAATCAGAGAGAGAGAGAGAGAGATTAGAGGAAGGGAGTGAGGTGAGGAAGAACAAAAAGGTTAACATTATGGGAAGGGAGAGCAAACACACACACATACAAGGAAGAAAGTATGGTCTATCACAATTTCTATAGGCTTATTAAGTTTTAAATGTCGTGATAGAAGTTATTTTTAATGTGATATGACTGATGTATTAAGTATTAGAACGGTTTACCATTTTCCGGTGGATTGTTGATATGCTGAGGTTTGACAATCGGCGTAATTACAACTCATTACAACATATTCAAAATAAACCATATATGTACTGTATATGTGATTAATTAATACTGCTCCAGAAAGTACATCATTGATATATTTCAATATTAGATGATTGTCTCTCTCTCTCTCTCTCAGGTGAGGAAGAAGGAGGGGCTAAAAAAAGATCGGGTCAGGTCACATTAATACCTTGGTACTGTACGATCCCCTGCATTCGGCTAGGACTTGGGTCTAGCTTCTCTCGCCACTTTATTTGGAACAGACTATATGAACAATGTAACCATAACCACACTCTATTTTGCCAGGTGAGGAAATGGGTGAAGGCTTTGGGTATGAGGAGATCATAAGCGACGAGGAGGAATTGCCCGAGTACCAGTATGAAGAGGAGTGGATCATTGAAGAATGGGAGGACTGGCTCAAACCCTTCACACTACCTCCAGCACCTCTCATACATCTCACGGGTGTACAGTACCTACCCAATCCCACTCTCACTCCACTCCATGTTGAATATAACAGATGGAGGGCCAGACTGGAGGAGGCTCAGTGGACAGAATTAGAGGAACAGCCCCCAGAGGTACATAGTAATCCCTCATTTTCCATTTTGCACTGTTGTTTTGGATGTGTATTATACCTTTTTCTATGAATCCATACAGATTTATAGTACTGAATAGTATCTGTACAGATTCATAGTATTTATTCAGAATAATAATCAAATTGATTTACAGTGAAAGCTCTTTTTTTCTGGCATTCTGTTTACCGGCAACTTCCCGTATCTGGCATTTTTTTCATAATATATAAATATAGCCAAAAAGAGCGGCCACGTTCACACGCTCACATAGTGCAGAGTGTCAGGAGGGAGAGACGAGTATTAAAAGTGAAGAGAAGTGTACTATACCGTAACTTTACAAATGTAAATACAGTATTACAATTCGTATTAAGCATATCAAATGCATATAACTGTTTGTAATAAGGTTTTCGCTGACAACTCTTGACTGAAATGAGTTGTCGTCATGTGTGGTAGTGGTGGAGGTGATAGGGGGAAGGTGGGAGATAGCTCGTGATATCGTTTGTTTACATTTTATTAATATGCATACTTTGGTTTTCCTTCTCCTTTCTCTGTTCGAGAACAACCTTCCATCTTCATATGGAAGAATATGGCCTTCCGTTTTGTAAATGCACCACCTGACATGACTGAGTGTTGAAGTTAACTCGTAATTACTAAAAACTAAACGAGTGAGTCACACACAATGCAGGCTAGGCCTATATTCCTTTGACCTTGAGCTAGGGTGAATGGAGACTGAGGGTAGGGGAGGGAAGGAGCACACACTTCACAGACGAGTGATATCATTTCCTGACATGTTTATTATAATTTCGCTCTTTATGTAAAAGAACTTCTCGGATTTATTTGAGTCATTTGTATATATACATAAATAGGTATGTAATGATGTGAAAATAATGTACCTACCGAAATTCGTTGTATCAGGGTCTTTTAAATGGAGATTTAACTGTACTTGTGAATGAATGTAGAGTAACGTAATTTTAAAGTACACTTTCTTGTATCCGGAAATTTCTCGTATCCGGAACGTTCTCGGTCCCAATGGTGCCGGATAAAAGGGCTATCACTGTATTAGGGTGGTACTGGTATTTATGTGTGTAGCTGTGTGCTCATTTGTATGTGTGTGTGGTAAAGTTAATTATGCATTATTTCACCAGGCTGAAAAACTGGAAACATTAATATTAGAGACGAATCTCTCTGGTGCTGATGGAGCAGAAACACGGAAGGAGAGCGGAGGAGAAGAGACCAAAGAAGAGGATGGAGAGAAATGGGTCCAGGCAGTAGAAATGGTGTGTCAGCTCATACCCAAAGGCCTTCCTTTCCTCTTGGCCAGAAAGGGTTTTGGTGAGTAAATGAACATATATACAATACTTATCCTGTTTTTTTTCTCTCTCTCTCTTTTTATATCTACAGCATATTTTATATACCTTGATCTGAGTAGGTGCCACTACAAAACCAATATTAGCCAACGTGAGTATCAAGCCATGCGTACCAACCCTACTAAAGCAACACGAGTGACCCAGAACTTACGATTTAGAAACTATCTACCTTCTGAGTGCTGATATATTTTTGAGGAATTGTACAAAGAGGGTTTACTGTACTGTACACAGATTCATTACAAACAGTGCAATACACACCCATAACAGTTTGTAGGAATCAATTGTTCCAAATTCATCCTCACTGTACTACCCTTAAGCTATTTTGTAATTCAAACTTGCAAAGTGTTTTAATTCAATATATTCTTGCTTGGTTTGTTTGTACAGTTCATGTGTGTTGCAGGACTGGAGGCATATAGAAGTTTACATTTCTGTGTGTTGCAGGTGTGGTAGAGACATTGTGTAACTGGGTCGAGGCTGGCCTGGATTTTGATCAAGCACTTGCACAAGAACAACCCGTTTATAAGGTATATTATATTCTTCTACCTGTATTTGATTTGTTGTTTGATGGTAATATCTTGTTCATCTCTCAATCATTGTATGATGTATATTTAACCACACATAAGTATGTTCTTTGTGTCTGTACATTCAGTCTACTCAATATCTAAATCATGTTATATATGAAGAGAAAAAAAAGAGAGCTCATTTAGCCTCATTGTCAATGTTACTGAAGTCAATAGGGCATCTGTATGTATCTGAATCATCGTTTATATTTGCATACATCAGATTCGTCACATGAAGGCAGGGGTACGATTGACACAGCTGTTACTCCAGTGTTGGTGTGACATTACCCAGACCCTCCTGTCCCGTCGTGTTCTGCATCGCCTCCACACACTCTACCACCAGCCTCACATGGCTCTGTCCATGAAGCTACTCATTCTTAAGTATGATGGTGTTTTTCTTTCCTTGTCTATTCACTGTGGTCTTGTGTTCTACCACTGTTTTTAACATTTTGCTAATGTAAGGGATGTTAGAATACTGTCCACATAAGAATTCAAGGTTATAAGAGTAAATGTTAAAGAAGGAAAATGGGGTATTGATGATAATGATTCTAATTATGTATAATTACTTCTACCATATGGCATATGCAAAATTTATTTAATCAAATTAATTGATCTTTCTGGTTTTTGTGTACAGTTGAGTGACAATCTATATATCTAAATGAAGAGACTCTGTCTGTCATGCTATACAAATTGTCATGTGACCACCTACAACGCCAGGAATTCACACACGGAAAGTACACATACACGAGGGGGGACAGAGGATATTTTCATCACAAAAAACACCCCACTAATTACTTAATTACACATACCTCACTTTTATCGTACGCCTGGCAACCCACTCGGTTTGTTTACATAATCACGCTGCCACCGCTGGGAAGGAAAAAATATCGTACCGTGCTTGTCTAGTTATATATTATGGCAGATATCTGACAGAATTTTAAATTAAGTTTAAATATGGTGCCATCCCCATCACCCACCTTTCATGCAATGGTGCAGTCAGCCTTGTAGCCTATCCCCTACGATACGGAGGAGTAAAGGTTTGAGACCCCACTCTAACAATAAACCCACTAAAGGTTTTGAAAGCCTAAGAGCTGGACCCTTTGCCTGTCAGGGGTCCTACACTGGTGCTAGAACCTACCCACCACGTGAAAAAAGGGAAATGGGGTATTGATGATGATCATAAACATGAATGCACACCTTGTTGAAAATGTATGACTCGTATATTTCATCATGAAAATATGGCTTGCTTGAAGGAACCCCAAAAGATGGTGCCAGTATCTGGTCTGGATGGGGCAAAAGTTTGCCAGGTTTATGCCCCAAAATACTGTAATGGTAATAAATGCTTATCTGCTGTCTGTTAATTTTGTTGCATTTCACTGTATAGAATATTATGCACTGGTTACTAACTCTTATTCACTATTCTGTCACCACATAATATAGATGTCATACATAGATCTCTAGCTCTTTATTAATTGTTTCCCCACCAGGACAATCGACAGCATCACAAGAACACCTGAGGGGCTGAGGTTCTTCCTGGGTGAGGAGACAGAGGTGAAGTGTGTGGACACAATGGTGGAGGGGACTGAGGTAGCACTGGGGATATGTAAGGAAGCAAGATTGTCAGAGAATACAAAACCACCTGAGGACAAGAACGGATATGAGCTCTTGCTGGAGATGGTGGCCGAGGTTCCGCAGACCCGGACAAAGGTGTGTGCATGCGCCTTGATTCCTCCAAAGTATGCCAGGAAATCAAACCAGAATAAAAATAATTGTGACCTGCTACTTGGAATAGTCTGGAGGAATCAGTTGCTTCATATTTACCAACACAGTACTTCCACCCTTAAATTAATTGGCTAGTGGGAGAATATGTGTTTGCTTTTCACCATCCAAAGACTCAAAGAACCTTGCTAATCATAATTTTGGTTTTAATTTCCTCAGGTTGCTCTCTCTGCCACCTTAAGGAAGGTTCACCTCCTTGACACCTGCATTAAACTGGGAGAGGATGTAGCATCCTTGGTGAAGATGCTGGCACCCATGGAAGAGGATCTCAAATCAAAAGAGGAGGTGAGCACAGAATGATTGATGGTTGCCGTTTATTTACTAGTAGTGTGTTGTTGTTCCTCAGGTTGCCAAGTCAATTAACCAAACATGAGTGATCTGAATATGGATATTCTTCTGAAGCATAGTTTAGGGTGGGCAGGGTGGAAGTGATGATGGTATTTGTATATATGTAATAACATGTGCTGGGTGATGTGTTAAAGTTCCTCAGTGTGTGTGATGCCGTGAGTTCAACAAAGCTGCAGGAAATATTTAGTTGTGTCTCAGGTCAACATGATTCTTTCCTTGAGGACTGTAGTTTCATGTTGTAGGTGTAGTAGTCGTGTAGCCTGTATTTACCTTTGTGAGGTGGTTATGTTTTGGTTCAGTAAATTGGTGGAACATGAAAAATAGAATATTTTTCCCGAAAGTCTTCAGCCATGCGATGTGATGTGTGGTTGAGAAGGAGTTGACCTGGGGTTTGGTAACAGGATTTTTAAGGGGTGATTTTGAAGGTCACTGATTCCTCAAAACTTTGCCACAAAACAGATTCGTTATTAGTACCATTGAGGGTGTCTGTTTTCTGGTATGGTTAGAAGGAATCAGTCGACATCCAATCTACCAATAAGAGAGTCTCCCTCTGTCCTGTGTCGTAATATTTATAAAAAAAAATAATTATTGTTCCATTCCCTAGCAGCCACTGAACCTGGATGATGAAGGCATGGAAGTAGATGATATTGAGGGTCGTATGGAGGTGCCGGCCAACTGGGGCAGCAGTGTCCCGCCTGACCTACTCACCTCCATCAACACTTGCCTACATGAAATCACACGGGTCTACCAGTTTGCTGACCAACTCCTTGCACATCCTCACAGGTGACCTTTTACTACTCACACATGCTTAGTCATACGTGCACAACAGTATAGATATTTACCAAAGAAAAATGGGACTTTTAAACAGTACGAGAATAGGTTTTAACTACAGTTTGTAGTGCTCTCTGTCAGATGTGAGGTTTACAGTATCTCCTCACCGCTCAAGTAACATAAAATTGAACTCTCTTACTGTTTAGAGTAATTTATAAAAAAATTCTTATGCTTTCACATCTTATTTGAATAATTTTTGTGATATTTTCATAATGATAGGATTACTTTCAAGCCAATTTCTGTATGCTTTCATATCTTAATTTTAAAAGTTCTTGTTTTGTATTTTTCATAATGATTAGTTTATTTTCAATCCACAATTCAGATGGTTGCCTGGATCAAAACAGTTCCAGCTTCCCAAGAACCCCCATGACCCATACCCACAACTGTACCTGATCCTGGAACGTGGGGAGCTGCTTGGTACCTTGAGTGCACTGCTGGGAACCGGTGGTGCAGTGCAAGGCGGGGCAGTGATGGGTGAGGCTAAGGCATTACTGGAGGCTCTTATGGAGAAGGCTCATGGTATCACTTTCCTTGCCTCACACCCACATCACACCTCCACTATCATCAGGAGTCTCATATTGGTGGGTGTCAGTCAGTAAATGAGTTGTACAGTTGCATCCACTAATAATAAGCATAGTGTCTAGGAGTTTCATATTGGTGGATGTCAGTCAGTACGAGGTGTGCAGTTGCCTCCACTAGTAATGAGCACATCCATTTTTTTCATATTAATGAATGTTGGTAAAAGAATTGTATCCATTAGTTAGTAACAATCACAGGTGCTTTCAATAAGATTTCTTTTGATTTTTAAAGATGTAAAATATTTTGACATTTTTCAGAAATTAAGTCTGTCCTACTTTGAATATGTTATGATTATGAAAGAATGCTAACTGTCATTGAGTTCTGTGTGTTACAGCTTGGTGAGGACAGTGGTGAGGAGGGAGGTGAGGACACAGCTCTTCACCAGTTGGGAACACAGTTAGTTTACATGCTCCAGGGCTTACAACAGCTGGACGGCTTGGCACAACTCTCGGCCGAACATAACACTGATTACTCACAAGCTGCCAGTCATTTCAATGCCTTGACTAGCCTCTTGGTATCCAGCCCTGGCAGAAATGCAGTCACAGCCCTCCTGGGTATGGGACGTATCCTTGAGGTCCTCTTGCCATACTTGAGGCTGGGCTCTGGCGATGACCAGGATAATGCCCCCACCCGACTTGCCTGCTATGGATATGCTGTGGATCTGGTGGCTCAGGTGGTCAAGTTCTCGGAGAATGTGGAGGTTCTAGAGAAGTTTGCTCCACGGCTGCTGGAACTGGTGGAGTACGAGGAGACCAGGGAAGGAGGGAAGGTGGATGAACACGCCCGACTTGCTGAACTGGTGCCTTGGATATCTGTAGCCAGACCCACTGAGAGCTTCACTTATCATAACCTGGCCAACCTGTCCAACAGTCTGAAAGAACAACTAGAGAAAATTGACAAGTTCTCTGGGGAGTTGGTGACTCATCTTCGCATCATCCAGTACTTGACTGTTCCCCACCACTCTGTGTCAGCCCTCGCCCCACAGGACCACAATGGGGAACTGATCGAAGAACTAAAATACAAATACGCCACAGTCCAGCTTTTCTCTGCTGACTGTCACACCCACCTGATAAACCTGCTGTCCCGCCTGTGTGGTATGTATGCACAGCCTGCTGTGCATGCCTCGAGCCTGACGTGTTCTGAGGGTGCAGTGCTGCTGGCCATGCTGCGTCCGGCCCTTGTTCTCCTCCACAACATCTTGACATACATCATCCAAGCGCGCAACACCAGCTTCAAGGACCTGACTGCCGTGGGACCACTAGTGGAGACATACCTACTCATTCATGCCTTCCCCCCTGGCTCACAGCACCACTCCAAAGCCCAGGAACTACAGCGTCTGGTGATTTCCATCCTCTTAGTGTACACACAACCTGTTCACTCCACTAATGAAGCAGATGAAACCCTTGCCAAGAGTCTCTGGACCAAGATGATGGCCGAGGTAAATGATATGTGGAATCAGATAATCATGTATACATTATTCCTCTTGGAGTATTTGTAATTCTCAAGATAACTAGATTTCTTAACTCATTAACAACAGTTTCACATACTGGAGTAGTGTCTTATGTTTTTCTGTGTCAGAATTTTTTATTTTTTCCATAGAATATAAATTGCTTTACATGATTTACATTTGAGTACATTCAGTACTTATTGCTATGTGAACAAGAAATAATCAGGATTAATCCTTGCTTCAGAATGGAACTGAACTTAGGATTGTTCACTTTTGCACTAACCTCTGTACTGATAATTCATATGAGCTTCCTTTATTGGTTTTGTATAAGTGTGTACTTAACACGCACACCTTGGCAGAGGTAAATTGCTGTCTCAGAATGTTATACAGTACTGATTGCAGTTAGGAAACTTTGAATTATTTTTGTAAATTTGTTTTTATTTTTTTATTAGGTTTTGAAGCAGTTGATGACTGGACCACACACCATTGTAGGAGTCATGAGTCTGGTGATTGAATTGCTACCTGTACCATTACCACTACAGACCAGAGCAGGACTGACCAGTGAGGAGGAGGCTCAGGTGGTAACATTAAGACAGGCCTGGAGTGCTCACCTCTACTGTCTGGCTCCCACCTTACATGAGATTATTTTGCGACTGGGTCTATCCATCAGTCCTCAGTTGATGCAGCTTCTGCGTCGTATGTGTGTGGCACTGGCTGATCTGTCTGCTGCCATGGCCCTATTGGTGGCTCGTGCTGCCCTAGACCTAGTACTACAGTCCCATCGTCTGGACCAGCGGGCCTGTGGTGAAGACTTTGGTCCGTGTTCACTCCAGACGGCTCGTGTACTGGGCCTGCTGTCCACACTCGTATCTCACGCTCCCACCAAGGCTGCGGTATTACACTTACTACGTGGCCACTCCCCTACACCAGGGTCAGCATCCACTAGAACTGAGGAGAAGTATGCTGGTCTGGTGGCTCTCTGGTGTCGTATTGTCAACGTGGCTGCCAGTGGCACTCAAGGTCACATGCAGGCTCAGGACTACTTGGTGTCTATCATCCAGTATCTGTGTGACCATGAAAATGCTATGCACATTTACCAGGATTCACGGGCCCAGGAAGGCAGCATCCAAGGCCTCAACACCAACCTGAGTGGTGTACCCAACAAGGATGTTCTCATTCCCATGGTGGACGCATTAGTGGATCACCTACGTAACCTACACTCACCTCACCAGTCTCTCCAGCAGGTCCTTCGTGCCCTCATTCACCTCACAGAACATGACTATGGCTATTACCACATCAAGAGGTATAGTAAACCACTCCAATGAAATTGTTATCACAGAACATCTATTTCCTATGTATGCTATTCTACACCCTTGATTCTCAGGCTAAATAATAATAATATGTTCCATTCAGGTTATCAGGTATCCTCCAGTTCCCAAGTGGTTACCATCTATAGATAGTATAGACAGTCTCAGAGGGGTGGTTTCACTAACTTTATGACCTAATCTATCTTGGGCTAAATGTTAGTTATGTCTTTTTCAGTGGGTTGACCTCACAATATAAAAATATTGGCAAGTGAGGCAGAGGAGTTATTAAAAAAAATCTTTTGAGATAAATCATGTGTAGCTTTTTATTATGTTAAAGAGGTTATACACTTTTCGTACATTGGAGCTCCTTAATTCCTCTACCGGTAATATATGCCAGGAAACAGGATCAGATTAACAGAAATGATGGTGGCCTACTGCTTGGAATCGTTTGGAGGAATCAGTTGCTCCAGATTTACCAACACTGTATTCTCCCTCTAAGTGTATCTATCTATAGGTCTGACGCCTCGTTCCCTCCGGAAACTCCCTCCAAGGGGGTGGCCACGGCAGAAGTGTCTCCAGTTTTCCCTGTTCCAACATTCCCTCCTTACTTGTTCAAACCCTCCTCTGACCCTTACGTTTCTCTCCTTTACATACTCTTCCACTCTGTTCTGCCATCTAACTGGCGGTCTGCCTCTCATACTTCACTTCCATACACCTTCTTTACAAACTCCTCGCCTTGCATTCTCTCTACATGTCCAAACCATCTTTAAGTGTAAGGGAGAAGAAAGCATATCTACTGAGTTGAATGAAGTAATACAGTATATACTTTGTTTCATTATGGTGGGAAAGGAAAAGGCTTGTCTTGTGAAATATTTGCTAACTTTTGTTTCTATTTCAGTGTTATGGAGAAGAAAAAGGCGTGTTTGATCAGTCTGTTCAAGCGTCTGAGTTCGGGTTTCAGCAAAGAGTTACCAGAACACTTGACCTCACTGCAAGGAGCACTAGAGTTCTGTCACTTGCTAATCTCCACTGATGACCAGGCCAACAGAACTCTCACAGTCTCACCCTCTGAACTGGCCAACTACCTGGGCTGGAAGCTGGGCGGGTATGAGATGCAGTTCTCAAAGCATGCACTAGAGAAAAAGGATGCCCAGAAAAAGGAGGAGAGGAAGGATGTTTTGAAGAAAGATGATAAAAAGGATTTGGTGAAAAAAGAAGAAAAAGAAAAAGAGAATACAGCACTGATACAGGAAAAGGAAGGTGCAAAGAAAGACACACAAGAAGGAAAGACAGGCCAAGAAAAGAAAGATGAGAGAGATGAATCCAAGGAGGATGAGGAGATAGACAAGAAGGAGAAAGTGGTAGTGAAGGAAGAGGCTCCAGAAGAAGGAAGCTCCGAAGTGAAAGATGAATTGACGGAGAAGGAAGGAGGAGAGGTGGAAGTCAAACAGGAAAAAGTGGACGAGGTGGTGGTGGAGAAGAAAGAGGAAGAGGTGATGAAGAAAGAAGTGAAGAGAGAGGAATCCAGGAGGGAAGAGGAGGTACAGGAACGTATACATCCACTCAAGCTGTTGGAGCAGATGGTTGTGGTGAGTGGAATCAACAACACTGTGGGAGGCTGTTTTGTTGGAAATTAGGTCCGTATGCAAGAACATTCATGGTGCATACGATGGTGTAGTACTGGTAGACAAACAACAGAGCCATCGTACTGGTACCACGCCATCGTCAACACCACGAATGTTCTAGCATATGGCCCTTATTGCAAAAGGGAAATAATGGACAAGGCATTGGTGGTGTAATGGTTCCTTAAATATTGTATAGAGCCTCATCATTCTGTAACTCACCTTTTATGTCAATGCCCAAAATTACAGCCTTTCAGAAATATCTGGACCTTTGGACAGTGATTTGTGTGGTAAAGATGGTGGAAAGATGCTTTAGCTCATTCGTATTTCATGTCACGAATGTCTATGTTCATATTGCGTATTATTTATAATCACTTCTACTTTATAATCATATACAAGGTAAAGCTAAGGGTTGTATAGAGAAGCACTTTTTACCATACAAGGAAACTGCATTTAGCATCAAGCAGGGCAACTTAATATTGTGTAACCTGATAAAAATTCTACTCACAGGGCACATTCACTTTGTATAGATTAGAGGAGTACTGGTTCCTCCAAACTATGCCACAAAACAGGACTAAGATAACAAAATTAATGTTGCTTGGAATGGTTTGGAAGAATGAGTCGCTCCAGATTTACCAATACATACTGTATTTCCCCCTTAACAGGCAGAAGGTTGTGAAGAGGAGGTGATGGAGGGCCTCTATGATGACATCTCTCAGCTTATTACCATTCTAGATCAACCTACTGCCATTGATATCAAGGGTAAGTCAACTTCCCAGGAATCCTTACTTCAACTGTATAATTATCCCTCCTTTCCTTTCCTTCATTCAAAGCCTGCTAGACATCCTAGGTAACTAGATTTCTCAAGCCATAGTTCAACAATATATCCCTCCTTTCCTTTTCTCCCTTCAAAGCCTGCTAAAGTCCTGGCAGTCTCCTTTTCTCTTATATTTAACTATTTGAATCTGAACCTGACAATCATAATAATTATTCTATTAGCCTGAGTTACATGACTGTAGGTGTATAATACCATGGAAGTTCAAATTTAAGAAGTTAAAAGTTTACACAGATATAATTATCACTATGCATGAATACCTTTTTGTCATAAAAGCACATTACATTTTGCTACACAAACCCCTTTTAGAGGTTCTCATATGGGCAAGGAACAAGTGAATATCCCCTTTGGAATGGCCAACTCTCTGCCTATTTCTCTTTTGAATATTCCATTCCTGGCCTGTGAAAACTTGGAGGGAGTGTTGAAATAGGGAAAATTGGAAACACTTCTGCTATGGCCACTCCCTTGAGGGGAGTTTCTGGAGGGAACGAGGCGCCAGAGCTATAGATAGATAGATATCCTAAGAAATTCACACCCACCCCTCGATATCTGACATTAATACAGGTAGAACTTCCCTCAAACAACAAACATGATTTGGTGATAGTATCATCATCATCTGATAAATTGTAAACATTGTTACCCTTGCTTTGCAGAGATGACAGAGCCAAATTGTCCTGAGTCAGAGAGTTTGCAGTCTCTCTTCTCCTCAAGGGTGGTGTGGACTGTACCTGTGGCTGATGAAGATATTCCTTCCTACTGGCTTGTTGTTCCACCTTGTGAAGAACCTGACCACTCTGAAATGGTGAGGGGCTCTTTTACTACATGGTATATCCCAACTAATGTATCTGCAGACTTACTAAAAAATAAAAATAAAATAGTTGTAAGGGTGGCATTATTAACTTCCATGAAGAAAAGACTTATTGCCACTCAATATGTACTGCACAATAATACGAATTGAGCAATGAAGAGCCTCTTCTTCAAAGAAGTAGTTTAATATATTGACCCTAAGTATTCAGATATGTAAACAAATGTCATCAAAACACTTAATAATATTGTTATAATGACTCAGGTGTCAACAAACCTGCTGGAGACATGCCGACAGTACGCTGGAGATTACGACTTGGTGGGTTCCCTTCACAAGTTGGTCAAGGGTCAGGGTTCCCAGGCTCTCACACCACAGAAACTTGGCAAGGGACCTCCACGCTACAAACACAGCACTGGGGCCATCAGACCAGACAAAAGGGGACGTCCATTTGGTGAGATTTTGGAACACATGCAAGAATATCCATGGTGTTAAGTCATCATACCTATATCACACCATTGTATGCAAGAATAATGGTGATGTTGCTTGAAACTAATTAGAAAACTCAATTGCTCCCAATTTACTACCATACCCCTTTAATTCCCTGAGATAAAGTTGAAGGATGGATGAAACAGTTTAACCAGATTCAGAAAAAAAACATGTAAATTCTGCTCGAGGAGAGAACCTCTTGGTAAATTTGCGGTCTACTGATTCCTCTAAATTATGTTAGGAAACAAATTACCTCAGTGTTACTAATGAAGGATCTAGTTTGTGACAGAGTTTGGAGAATTCTGGAGCCCTCTGATTCACCAATAAAAAAGGGGGCTTTCCCCTGAACTGTATCATAAGTAATGCATCTCTTCTCCTTACATCCCAGCCCAACCCATCTTAAAAAAATTCAAGATTGTCTGTAATTCTTTATTGTGAAAGATCAGTCTTGTATAAAACATTAATAAATCAATGGACAGATAAATGCCTTATCTGTTCGAGTAATATAGACTTGTATGTAAGCCTAATCTTTGCTCTGTTCTAAATCTATCATAAGTATATAATATTTGGACTATTAAAGAAATGCTACATTGGCCACTGTCACACCAAAATACAATATATATCACTCCAACACCATATGGCCTCTACCATTAATATTTTCTTAGCAGTCTGTCAATAAGTCGATCAATCATAGGATTTTACCATGGTGTTATCAGGTGATCTGACTTGACCTGACCTTGAAAATGTGCCCGCATTCTGCCATTTTCATAGCAGTTAGTCAATAAATCAATAACAATTATAGGACTTAATAGTGTTGTGATCTGCTCCAATCCTGTGATTATCATTTTATTTGCAGTCAGTCAGTGTTAATAATCAAGCATAGTACTTTACCATGACCCTTTAAGGTGTCTTGACCTGAAATCAAATACAGTATGTGCCCCTGTTTACACAGTTGCGCCGATGCGAGGACGTTCCTTCAACCGCGGGATGAACATGAGGAGCGACCCGTTCCGCTCCCGTCCCCCCAATACCTCCCGTCCGCCATCGCTACACGTGGATGACTTTGTGGCCCTTGAGAGCACCGGACACCAACCCACTGGACCCACAGGATACAACAAAATCTCCTTTGGCCGAGGCAAGGTGAGAACAAAATGATCTGAGGTTTACTGTATCAGATTGGTATTGAGGAAGGAATAGAAAGTTGGAGGAAGGTACAGTATGTGTGTGTGTTTGTATTTGGCTATTTTGAGGTTTATTGGATGAGATTGGTTTTGAGGATTGCAGGAAGGTAGGAGGTACAGCGAGTTGAAGGAAGGTGTGTGTGTGTTATGTTGTGTTGTGCAGAGGCAGACTAAAGGGGGTGTAACAGTTCAGTTACCTAGGACACATTCTGGACTCTGATGCCAGGACAGAAAGACCGATGAGAGCAACAGTGGCGTCACGAGGGTTGTTGGCGCCTGGGGACAAAGATTGTTATGGCGCCCCAATTTTTCCGAAATTTTTTTAAATCATACACTATCTTCTGGCTTTCCATATAGCTGAAGGAAAAAGCCAGATCTGCTATAATAAGGGAGTATTGGTGATTTCAAAATATGAATTTAATGAAAAATCGGAAGAAAACAGGCATTCTCTCAGTTATGGATGGAAGTTGTAAACATATACCGGTACCAGGGAAGACATTATTACGTATGATATACAAAGATTGAAATTGAGTACAACTGTAAGTCCAACCATCCATGAGAAGGAAGTTGTGGGGGCTTGATGGTGGGTGGTTGGCGAGCGAAGCGAGCCTAATCAGGTGGGGGGTTCTATGAGTACTCATAGAAGCAATTTAAAGCCACTAGGAAACAAATTTTTAAAATCTTTACTCCTTGAAAATTAATTATTCATCTAATTTATTTATGTGAATACTAATGAAGATGCCTACCAAATTCTAATCATAATTAATATAAAGAAAAAATAAATTAAAATATGGCTTGAGTGCACTAATCTTGTTAGGAAATGTTTAACTTCATTATTTCAGATTCATTATGGTGTAAACAAAGCAATTTAATTTTCCTCAACTCCATATTGGCAATTGGTGCCCCCTAAATGCTGCGCCCAGGGACATATGTCCCCCCCCAGCCCCCCCCCTCGCGACGCCACTGGTGGCATCAGCATGGTTTAGGAGGTAATACACTTTTGGTACTTTGGAGTGTCTTGATTCCACCAAACTATGCCAGGAAACAGGACCAGATTGATGAAGAAATGGTGGCCTGTTGCTTGGAATAGTTTTGGAAAATCGGTTGCATCAGATTTACTAACACCATACTTTCCCCTTAAAATGGAATTAGATAACCAGCCTTATGGTGAACAAGAGCATACCGGTACCACTGAGCCATTATTAGGTCAGTCTGTATTTATTGTATGGAAATGTGAGACAGTACAGTATACAGTATTATATACAGTACTAGCAGTGATACCCGACGTTTTCTGGGTGAAGATCCTACATGTGGTTTTGTCAATAAATTTCCTCTAATAATTTTTATGTGAACTTATTAGGAGGGTGGGAGGAGTCCATTATCTGTTGTGGTTGCTGGTCCCCCAGAGAAACCATGCCAAGTTTACAACCACAAAAGTTATCCATGATGCAACTACAGCAGAAGGTGGCATTGTAACAGCCACAATTAAATAGTAAGGCCCGAGTGGCGAATTGGTAACAGCCTTCGACTTGGGCTGCAGGAGTACTGGGATCGAAAAAAAAAAAAAACATTGATCATTTTAAAACTTTTTTTTCACTGTCCTTAGATTTAGTATTAAATTTAGGTGTTTAACATTTTGTGGTTTGAATTCATTCCTAAACTGGGCATGCAAGCCAGACCTGCCTGCATTTTTAATGCTTGAGACCATAGAGTCTTTGGTTGTTTTAAGCTGATAATTCAAGAAACACATATCCACCAATAATAGAATTAGACCGAGGACATTCCTGGGACTACACCGGTCAGAATGGTGTATCATTTGTCTTTTTTTTTTATTGTACTGGGGGATTCGAATCTGGGATCTTTCGATTAAGGCCAAATAACAGCCTTCGGCTTGGGCTCCAGGGGTACTGGGATCGAAAGCCCCCCCACCAACCCCCCCATTGGTCAGTTTAAAACTTTTTTTTGTAGGCAGAGGACGCTTCCTAGGCTTCACCGATCAAAATGGTGTATTACTTTTTACTCTAGGCCAAATGATGCGGCCGTGTATAGCGGCTAAACAGACAGACAGAGTGTTTTATATATAGAGATTATACAGAAATGGTTATAAGATGCTAAAATATATAGCTGGGGATAGGTGGGAGGCTTGATGACGAACAGAGTGCAGTGAAAGAGAGCTATTGTACGGGTGTCCACAGGAATTTTTCCACAGGCTATAAGGAGAGAGGTTATTATTCTGGAAGTACTGCAGTGAATGATCTACCAGGTGACTTGGTGATAGCAAAACAACAAACCTAATAATAATGTATTGCAATTATGTAGTCTTACATTTTCTATTTGTTATAAACCCTCAAAAATAACAGCGTGTGAAAATTCTTGTGGCCAGTAATACATCCAACCCTAGTACAGTATACAGTACAGTAATGGGAAAGGAAGGATGATTAGGAATGTGAATGTTTGATGATGTAAATGAATGAAGCCATTTATTATTAATTAATGGTGGATAATGAGGGTTTACAGTACAAGGTTTCATAGAAAACGTTATGATACACATTCATAACAACAATGCAAAACTAGGGATTACTGTATGTCTTTGTTGTGTTGATAACTTTATACTTCATTCCTCCTCCACCCCAATCCACAGTTCCTGCTGGATTCTATGAGGGGTCGGGGCAGCAGAGGTCGTGGTGAAGGTCGGGGCACCAGGTTCTTCCACCGACCACCCTTTAGGCCAGATATTGGTTAGTTTTTAAAATTAATTACACTATAATAATTATAGAATAAGTGTAAGTTTATAGTAATTTGTTTTTATCAATATATTCAAGTAGTACTGCCTTTTTGGTTGTTATGTGTTGCATACTAATAGGACACTGTCAGGTTTCAAACAGTTCAAAGCAATAAGAGTATTTATATTTCATTTTATTTATTTAATTATTTTATTTACTGTCCTTTTTTTATGCTCCAATTAACATGAGATTCATGTTCCAGGTTCCGTCCGTGGCACCTTGTCCCGGGGTCGGGGTGGAATGCCTTGGCTTTTCCAGGGTGATGGGTCTCCCCGGGGTTACAGGGGCACCTCCATGAGTCCCAGAGCCATGAGGTTCATCCGGGGTCGCGGGGCATACTCCCGAGGCAATGGAGGGGCAGGTAGCGGATCCAAAGACAGATTCCAGGGGAAGTTTGGTGACCGTGGAGGGAGACGGGACATGAATGGAGGCAGACACATGAGGGGAGGGTTCAGATGAAGTGACCAGGATGATAATGACAATGTATGGATGGATAGTGTTGTATTTTTTTTTAGCTGAAAATGTACAAGATGTCCATTTAGTCTTTTAACTGATTTCACACTATTATTATAATGCACATTATCCATGTTAGTTACAGACTGATTGAATACTGTGCCATCTGTAAAACAACAGACTAAAATTTTGTAATGGGTAATACAGTAATAAAAATTTTGTATGTTCATATCAACCATAATTGTACATTTTATTTATCAGTTAAAAACTTTATGAGCACCTTGTATTTCGACACTTATTAATGAATGTCACACAACTCTATCTGTTTTGAAAATATTATCAGGATGGTTATTTACAACTACATTACAAAGAAATACACTGTTAAATCTAGAATGGTCATGAATTATTATTATTATTATCATTGTGTCAAGTTCTGTGGGCCACCATCCTCCATATTAGAGAATTACTCATCAGAAACACTAATGCGTTGTTAACACAAAGCGTTTTCCATCGCACAGATGTTAACGTACATTGCTGTTCACACTAAGTGTTTTCCATCGTGCAGTTATGTTCCATCACATATACAAGTGGGTGTACAGACATGCAAATGCACAGTTGAGAGGGGGATTTTGCTACTTGCGCATTTTGGGGACCACCACGTATAGGTGTGAATGACTCCATAGACTGCCATTGACTTTGGAAACGCGCATTTAGAAAGGCCTCGTGTGAACATTTACTGAAGAGAAAGTGAACATCTCCAGCACAGACAAGATAGACTTAGAGAAGTAAAAATAAACTTGGAGAGAAGAACAAGGTAAGGAGGGATAGTAGAAAAGTTTAAAATGTTTTCTCAGGATTAAAGGGGTGTCCAAACCCTAAGGGTAGTATATATTGTTAAACTACTACTGTACTTCAAAGAAAAGGCACTTCGTTGCTCAATTCGTACTATTTCCTTAAAGAAGTAGTTTAATGATATAACCCTAAGTAATGCCTTCATCTCTTAACCCCTTATTGTACACAATTTCTACACTCTCCTACCTACTTAGACACAAAACAGACAAATTTTGAGCATTCACCAAGACTGATTTTACCATTAAAAGTTTGAAGAGCTTGAAATTACACATCAGAGTCTGTCATCTTCAATCTCCTTTGTTAACTAGTTTCTGCAGTCAGTTGCCAAAGATACAAATAGTATGTTTCTAAGGCAGGAATCATGTATATTTGGTGGAGAGAATGGGTAAGGGAAATTATATAAAGAAAATGCCTGTAAATGGAGTAAATAAGCTGTACTTTACAAAAATTTAAAGTCATTTCCTTCTAAAATTGCAAATGTTGAGGGCAAGAGGGTGAGGGCTGGCTGCCAAACATGAGACCAGGCCCAGAGGTCGTAGGTGCAGTAATCCCTTGTTTTCCACTGGTGTTATGTGTGTGTGTATTGCACTGTTTTTAATGAATCTGTGTACAGTAAGCCCACTGTACATTAATCACCCAATAAACCCAGTGAATAATGAGGGTTTACTGTACATTAATTCATAAAGAATCATATAATGCACACCCATAACAATAGAGGAAAACAAGGGCTTACTGAATGGCTAGATACTGTATAGCCAAAGCATTTTTTGTAATCCTTGCTCCATTTAAGATCATTGTCTTAGCAGCAAGTTGTGTCATATTACATTGTCTTCAATATATAAGGGATCAAGCAATACTACTTTATCAGGTGCTTGTATGGATGTATCATTGTTCGTAATACATTTCAGACTTAGATTGTCATGTGGATGTTTGTCATTTTTTTTTATTTTTTTTTTAATTTGTCTGTTTATATTTCCCTTTACAACTGAAAAATCTGTACCATTGTTGTATTATTTACTCATATACAGTAAGTTGAAATAATCTAGAGTACAATCCTTTTAAATTTTTTATTTGAAAAGTACAGCACCAATTTTTATATTTGTCATTCTAACAGAACTATTGTATGTTGGATTTGAATGAAAGGTGTTCACAGATGTAAGATGTAGGAGCCCTACTATGGAAAGATAGTTGACAGGATTGTGTGACAGTGTCTTACTCAGGTTATAGTTACAGTAGCTATAAGAGATCAGTCAAGCCAAGATAATGGGATAAAGAAATAAAAACGAGAGAGAGGTCCAAAAACACGTCCAATTTTGTTCGAAATGCCTAGACACATTGTGTTTATAAAAGCTTAACCCTTTAGCGGGCAGTCAACCTCCTACAACATGGGTCGGTGCTGAACTGCTCACACTTCAGAGTTATATGCATAAGGGAAAAAAATAATGTTTTTTGCATTCATTGCTGTTCCACGAGAGTTACAGTACTGTACCACTTTCTGTTGTAAATATGGTGAATACTCGCTGGTAAAAACTGTCGTGAGAGTGAAATTTATTTATATATTTTGTACATATTTCATGTGTAAGTAAATAATTGGCTCATCAGTTTGATAATTAGGAACTTAGAATATAAAAATAATTTCTGTACTTTCATCATCCAGTCTTCATTATAGTCCAAGTGTCATGTAACAAATTTCAGTACATATAATTTTATTGCAGACTTTAGAAATGTATGTACAGTACTGTCACAAAATGTATAAAATTTCATAAAATCCATTACTGTATAATGTAATGGTAAACATGACAACATTTCTTAGCATGACTGTACTGTACCAAGTATTTGCAAATAAATGTTTTTTTTAATATACTGTAAGTAGCAGCATTTGAATTACCATATATGCAAGTTAGTATAATAAGTTCTATTTTGGTAGGAAAAACACAAACAAGTTCTGAAATTGCATAATTTCAAATTACAGTATACAATAATGGAACTTGCTTAAGTTTTTCTTACTATTTACTTCATTCACAATATTGTGAATTTTTATCCAATGAATTCCACATCCTTTAAATAATTGCATTACTGATACATGATAGTATCTTGTGATAAACTTTGAATATAATTGATTGATTGATGGATATTAGACGCCGCAACATCGAGGTCCTATAGCACCAGAAAAAGGTGATAGAAAGGGGTGACAGCAAGCAGGAAGGAAATAAAAAGAAAAGAGGGACAGTTGAAGAACTGAAAGTCAGTGGCTGGGGCCAAAGGGGCGCCAAAACCCTGTAAGTATTGCCCACATTACTACAGGCAATACCCCCCCCCCCCCCCCCCCCCGCTACGGGGCATGAACATAACATTTAGGTCATTCACATTTCTGTAAAATTAGTATGTGCTTAGGTCTGTGAATATGAGCTGTGAAAGTACAGCTCACAAGTAGAAAATAATAAGCAGTTATAGGCTAAAAGAAGTGATGGGTAATGTGGGAAATCATGGGCCATATATAAGAACATTCATGGTGCCAGTGACAGCATGGTACTACAGTAGTTTGAAGACTCCATGGACACTGCAGAGCCATCATACAAGTACCATGCCTTCATCACTACCATGAATGTTCTTGCATATGGTTCAGTTGTCTCTTATATGAAAGTAATGAACTGTTATGGAGTGGGGGATGTCCTGTAGCAGTTGGTACATATACAAATCATTCTTCTTGGCATAAACCACATTCATTCATCATACACTATACTTTTGTTCCTTTGTTTTCATTTTGATATATGTGAGGCATTATTGACTTACATGATACTTTTTCTCTTTACCAATATTTGATATTGGTATTACCAATTAGAGACTGTTGATTCCTCCAAACTATACAAAGAAACAAGAAGGTGCCTCAGTAAACACTATAGGTGGTTGCTTTCCTGGCATTGTTTGAAAGACTCACCCTTAGTTCTCTACTAAAAGTTGCTTCAATTCCATCCTTACAATAATTCTTCCTTAGCTCCCAATATTCTTCCTTTCACTTCTGCTTTGTATACCCTCTTCACTAATCTATCTTCATTCATCATCTCCTCTCCTACCGGACAGACTTAGTGTTCTAAAAAATCTGGGTAATACGACATTGCCCAGTAAGATCAACAGGTAGGAATGGGGCTACAGAAGATGACATTTACAGTTTTGAAGATTTACAGTAAATATTGTGAAAATTGTGGCAGTAGACATCATTAATTTACCACAACTTTGTACATGTATTATAACCATGACAACTTAATTATCTGTTATTAGTAGTAGGAAATAACATGACATTTTGTTTCTGAATACAAGCTGAGTGAAGGACAAATAGCTATAGTGTCAGAAATAATGGGCTATTGTCCTTGTGGGACAGTAGGAGTTGGGTGAGTTGGGTTGCCAACACCAAATTTACAACATAGGAAGGTTGCTAAATATGATGCTTTGCAAGTTTATCACCTAATTCTGTTACTTTTAAAGGCATAAATAAATTATTTAAGAGTTGAGAGTTTTTCACAGGAGTTTTTCTTCATTGTACAGTATACAGTATTTCCAAGATGAAGAGAGATAGAATGAGGGTACGGAAACGAGTGATATAACGAGTTGATAGGGATCGATGAGGGGAGATATTATATTATATCATACAGTACTGTGTATTAACGTGGGGGATGTTATATAGATTGTATAGGTCGATCAATAAAGTGTGTGTATACGTGTCTCTGGTAACAGTGGTCAGTGACACACATGAATAGTTGGAAATTCTTTGAATTAAAAGTCGAGTCAGAAGTAAATTCTTTTAGTCGAGAGGAATGTAAAGGTAGTATGGCAAGTGAATCTATCTTTCTATCTATAGCTCTGGCGCCTCGTTCCCTCCGGGAACTCCCCCGAAGGGGGTGGCCACGGCAGAAAAGTCTCCAGTCTTCCCTGTTCCAACACTCCCTCCTTACTTGGTCAAGCCCTCCCCTCCCCCTCATGTTTCTCTCCTTTACATACTTTTCCACTCTGTTCTGCCATCTTACTGGTGGTCTGCCTCTCACACCACGTCCCACAACTTCACTTCCATACACCTTCTTTACAAACTCCTCACCTTGCATTCTCTCCACATGTCCAAACCACCTCAAAGTATTACGTTTCACTCTCTCAACCACTCCACACTCAATACCAATTGCCTTCTCACTCATACCGCATCTCTTATACACACTCTTATACACAATCATTACTATTACGTTAGTTGTGAGTAGATTGTGTGGAACTGCTGGTGTTTCTCTTGTGCATGGTTCAGCAGGATCACTGAATGCAAATTATCCGTGTATGGCTGCCGCTAAATCAATAATTTTATCAATAGTTTGATCTAATCTGCTCATTTTACTATTCAATCGTTATGATTGTCAGAGTGATTGTACCCTCTTTCCCTGGTTTTTCCTTCGTCTCTGTTTTTTCCTATCTTTCTCCTTCACCCTTTTGGCACATACTGTACATTGTACAAAGTTTTACTCATCGACCAGACTCTTCCTTTTCCCACCTTTGATTCAGACTCAATATATATATATATATATATATATATATATATATATAATAAAATAAATATAAATTTAGCCATCGTATAGGCCTATTATCTAACCTGTGACAGACTGGCAATGGCAATCCAGTTTGGAACATTTTATAATGTTCTTCTGGCCAAGCACAGTCTTTGTTTACTCACCTTTAATTAAGATTCCACACAGGAAATAAATAACAAACTAATAAAATAAAATAAATAAGCCACATTGACTGACCTGCTGCAGTGGCAAATATGATACATACAATATTATAAGATTCTCTGACCTAACACTCTTCCTTCCCTCCCCCCTTTAATTAAGACCACAATGGATATAGATAAACAAACTAATAAAATAGAATAAAATAAGCCACGTTGACTGACCTGCTGAAGTGGAAAGTTAACAAGTGGCAAATTGACAACCCTGCAATCAATAGTAGTGTTGCCAGATATGGGAATTCTTTTTAGATTTGGGAAATTAGAGAGAACAATGGGGAATTTTATAAATATTGTTCAACTACAACGTAAATGGGGAAATTTCTGCTAGGCCAAATAATAAAAAGATGGTAAATATGCGATTATTTTCAAGAGTAAACAGGAACTTTTTAAGACAAAATGAGAAATTCCGACGTTGAAGATGGGGTAATTTGATGTTGAACTTGAAATGAGGTAAAAAGGAAAATTCTGATGATGAATTTAAGGAAATTTTGTCCATCAGATGTGATATATTGTGGCAAGTTTGCAACACTGGGCAGGGTTGCCAGATTTGTCCTTTTAAGGACAATCTGTCCCTTTTCAGGGTCTGTTGTCCGTTTTATTTTTAAGAAAAAGGGACAACCTAAATCTGTCCCTTTCTGTCCTTTTTCCAAGTATATTCTGTTACTGCCCTGTCTGAGGCTGTATCACTTACTCTAAATACACCAGTAAATAATTTTTAATGTACGTCTGGTCCGCTTCAAACTCACGCGTCCAGCACCTGTTCGGTTTGCGAGGGATAGGGAGGGGAGAGGGGAACCGTGGGATAGTAATAGTCAGTAATTACTCGTGGTACTGTGTGGTCTTGACCAATGATGCCAGTGCTTGGAATTTTTCACAAGATCTTGGGATTTTAGACTCAACCTGGGCATCTTGGTATTTACAGTACAAAATCAAGTAAATCTTGGATTTTTTTAGTTCTCATAAACATTAACTTAATTTGTTAATTAAATTCACCTCTTCTTACTTATCCTTCACCTATCCTACCCCTACTATCTTTCCCTTCACTTATATTCATATTCGATTAGATTTCGTGGCTACTGAGAGGCAAAATTAGCCTGTTTTTTTTGTGGTGACCACGGGATGAACAGGAACTGGACACATGAAAACTAGGATGTATAGATGTACTGATGTAGTGCTATGAGTGGATTGAGACTGACTCCATTCCGGACAGTTGTTCCATACCATAGCTGGGAACCGTCAAATACTCTCATAAAGGATGTTATCCAAGGCAGAAAGAGGAGGAATGATATGACAACTCTGTATGTGGGGGATGATGAAGATATTTCTCAACATCAGTAAGATATCATTGTTTTTCTTCAGTCTTAACTTTATAAGTGATTATGTTTTCTTAAGCATATTTTAAAATATATACTATTATAAATGTGCATTACGCATTATGTTATGTTGATCTTGGAATTTCTTGGAATTTTTGGTGCGGCAATCTTGGGGATTCTGTAAACTTCCACTGGCAACAGTGGTCTTGACTCAGGTTGGTGGCTGGGGCAGTAGGTGCTAGAAGATCGGTGCCTCTTTGACTGAATACAGTTGCGTTCCTTATTGTTAAATATTTGTGATATATCAATCAAAAGGCTGTGTCCAAATATGTTATGAGCTATAAGCATGCAGTGATTTTAGTAGCCAAACCTATTTTTCTGGAATATAAATTTAGTCACTCAAACAGTGCCGAATGGGCAAGTGGAAGAAAACATATAATGATGCCAGAACTTATAATAAGTCTTGGGAAAATGAGTTTAAGTGGCTCTCTTGGCAAAACAATGCAATGTCAGCATTATTTTTGTATATTTTATGGTTTGTCCCTTTCTGAGGGCAAAAGTCCGTTTTTCATAACGAGTCTGTCCCATTTCCAAGTGAAGTATCTGGCAACCCTGACACTGGGTCATCAGTAGTGGACCAAACGTACTGAGAGGTGGTGGGTTACTGCTTTACTCTCTGGCACTTTATTACTTAAAATTACTACTACTACTACTTAGGGCCTGTTGAATTATTGTACTACTGGGAGGTGAAGAACACCAAAGAAACTAAGGTTGGTATTTATATTATTAGTTTTAAAAATATAAATATATAATGGTATTGACATTCAAAATACCACATGTAAATGACCTTTGTCAATTATCTCACTAATTACTGCTTTACTATTTATAATTAACACTAATGACATGATAATAATACACCATTATAGTACGTGGTATATCATGTATATGACAATACGTGTTGACAGTTTAATAACATGATTTATGGGCGGTATGCAAGAACATCAACATCCATGGTGTTGACGACGGTACGATGGTTCTATAGATAAACATCAGAGCCATCGTATTGGTACCACACCATCGTCAACACTATGAATATTCTTACACACTGCCTTATGTTACAAGGTCCAACTAATATACTTGTTTTTCTCTTTTACGTTTGGTCAGTTTTTGTTAAAGTTTTCACTTTTGTAGTTCAAATCTAGGACGGCTACAGGCAACTCCATTCAACAAAAAGTTTTGCTTGTTGCTTTTATATCTTATTTTTTATATCTTATTTTTGCTGCACTCCTGTACAATATAGATATATATCGGTATTTATTAATAATTACTGTATCAGGTAATGATACATGATAATGATTGTGACTCCATGGGGTGAGGAAAGGAGACCATTGGATTATTATTATTATTACTGCAGACCTGTAATGACAATATATATATATATATATATATATATATATATATATATATATATATATATATATATATATATATATATATATATATATATATATATATATATATCCTGATGATAACCTAAACAGGATGCTACATACCAGTTTCCTTCATATTTTTGTTGGATGTTTTTGCTTTATGAGGTCATTACCCAGTGTGCTAGTGCAGTTTGATAACTTTTAATTTACCTCAATGTGGAATTATCTCTTCCTTCCTTTAACTTCCTTTACAACCTGTTCCTGCTCTCTGTCTCTTTGAACCAGCTGTAAATGTTTAGTACATGTATATAAGGTAAATTTTTACAAGTTGCCACAACAGGATTTCACTGGATTTTTTTTTATTTCCTAGAAGGATTTAGTGTGACTACCGGGACCTAACCTGGGCAGACTACCGGGACCTAAGCAGGAACAAATATTCAGTAGAAATTAGTCAGACCTCACCTCACCTCACCTGACCTAATCTAGACTGGGACACACTACCAGGACCTAACTTGGGCAGACTACCGGGACCTAACTATAAGAGGTAACTACTGTTATGCAGCATTTGCAGAAGAAATGGTATATAGAAAAGTTGTTTGTAATAGTGAAATATAAACACTGGTAATAGTAAAATGTTTGAAATCGAGTTGTGGCAACTTGTAAAAATATTCCGTATATAATTATTTACTTGTACAATATTTGACATAGATGCTTCAGCAGCATTGCCAGTACAGGTCAAGGTCACAAGTGTAAAAGGGGTGAGGTAAGGTACACATGAGGTGGAGAAGTGGCAACAGTGTACACACATCTAGATAAGTCACAACCACCAGATTAGATTAGCCAGTCAGGAAATTGTACCGGTACTGTTCTTAGCTAAAAAAAAAAAAATAGGCCATGATATTGGAAAGGGGAAATGAAACCAAGTTCATTTGTTTTCCCGCTTTATTCCTCCAAGTCTACATGCCACCTGATCATATATGGTAGCTAACTTGGAACACATCCATGTAAATCCTTATAAACCCTTCAAACCTAATCTTTTCTACACTTACATGCTACAGATATACATTCTTTCAATTCATATTTGGCAATAGTGTTTTGTATACCAGACTGGTATTCTCCCATGCAAAAACTATGATTTCCCTTACATATTCACAGTACAGTATTATTGTTGGCAGAGGGAGAAATAGACTTAATACATGTAGGAATTATCCTACAGTAGGTGGTTGATGAACTATTATTTTTATATATTTTCCTATTATTAATACCCAATACTATTTATATTTTCTTATTATTTTTTATCTATTAATTTTATTTATTTTCCAGGTGGTATGAAACACTGCTCCAAGAATGGAATGTGTTACTGTATCTAAAATTCTTTATTTATTTTTCAGGTGAATTGAGACTGATCCACAGAATTATAGCCTAATGCACATCCAGTATTCCAGCAACTAAGTCAACACTGTGCATACAGGCTGTTGTGGGGAGTGAGGAGGCCATTGGTGATACAAGGAACATTGAGTTAGGGCGAGGCAGGAGGCTTTTACAGGCAACTACAGGACAACCCAAGTGGTACATCAGCTTCTTATCTTTGTAAGTTATGGGGTTAGTGTGTACACAGTTGCCATAATGGTAGTTTGTTACAACTACAGTACAGTACTACAGGCATTTTAAATATCCAGTGTATGTCAGTACTGATAGTTCATATTTTTAATAACTCTCACTTTATAATGTTGTTCCCCTGAAAAGCTCATAGCAAAAATTGGAAACTTACTGTACACTGTCAGTCATAAAAGAACCACAATGTTGGTAAAAGTGGTTATGATTAATTTGAAACTCCTTAAGACTGGGAAAACACAGGTGGACATGACAGGTGACATTAAAGGTACGATACCGATACACTTTCGGTACATTTGAGTGCCTTGATTTCTCCAAAGTATGCCGAGAAACAGGGCTAGATAAACATAAATAATGGTGGCCTGTTGCTCGGAATAGTTTCGAGGAATCTGTTGTTCCAGATATTCCAGCATTATACTATATTACACTTGAACCACCAGTGAGAAGCTCATCAGTTGCCACCATTGTACAGTAAATAATCAGATGTTATGAGGATTTATGGTGGGAAGGAGTTCAAATAGTTTTGTTTTCATGCATACAAACTACTGTATCATCATTACCAGTTGCAATGTTCAGTACAGTAAAGCTTTCCCTTAAGGGACAGGGTGCCCTCTTTATATACAGTAATAAAATTTGTATAAAATACTTTATAGACATTGTTTATACTTGACTTAATATCATCACTGATAACTTTATCATACTGGAGTTATATTTTTTTATATACCGGTATGTATACAGTATTGTCAAGTAATAAGCAGTGAAAGTTACAGTAAGATTTAATGAAGTTTACATGTCTTTAATTTTATGTATTTTTTTTATTCATACATGTATATCATTTTACATGTTTGGTTATAAAATAAAAGACTTTGCAGTTCTATTTTAATAAAAATAGTATTCTGTACTATAATGTTTATTATATTGAGGTAGGATGTCTGGCTTAGATGAGCTTGAAAATTTCTATTAAGAGGTTAGTACAATGTTAGTATATCTGATTCCTTTGAACTATTCCAAGCAACAGGACATCACAAATTTTGTTAATCTCATCCAGTTTCTTGACATACTTTGGAGGAATCAAAACACTCTAATGTACACTCGCAATCCACAATCCCTAGCCCACCCGAGTCGAAGCCCGAGATCTGGAGCAGGTGGGTTCTGGATGTGTGTGTGTTCTCTTGATGATTTGGGTGGGCCGTCGTCCAGAAACCGACTGCTTCAGATCTCGGGCTTCGACTCCGGTGGGCTAGGGATTGTGGATTGCAAGTGTACCAACAAAAATCTATTACCCCCTTAATAATGGTGGACTTTGTATTCCAGTACAGTAGTGGTTTAATATGTTGCTGCACATCATCCTTGATGGCAAGAACTCTTATCCTTATCTTATCAGGATGTTCAGTACAGACAGTTTGAAGCTTATTGTATTCATTCTTGTGTTCTCAACCACTGAGGAACGATTATACAGTACAAGTAAGATGTGATCAGGGAGTGTACAGTTTACATATTTATCAAGTCTAAAAATATGGATAAATATAAGCTTTTAAAAATCACTGATTCAGATATTAAAGTTTGTTTTTTGCAGATGGGGATTTTATAAAATTGCGGTTAATTTGTGGATGCTGATGTAGATATTTGGTATACTAATGAAGATGTGGATATTTGGTAAAGTTCATTAGACCTTACAAAGGAAATATTAACATACTTACAGTATTTGACTGATTAATATATGGCATTGATCATGGAGTTCCTTTTAATTAGTTATTTTTTACCTGCTGCATACATACATGTTTAACCCTTATACATAACCAAATAGAGTAGAAAGTAAGCTATGGTTTGGTGTATAATAATGTGAGTTTCTTTACATAATTATGCTTAGTGAGCGTTATCAGACTTTAACCTTCATTTACTCAAAACTACTGCAGCCATGCATAAGCCCTTCTACTGCTAGACATCTCATACTGTAACTGCCATAAAAAGTTATACAGTGGACTCTCCAATAACGCGGTAGTTACGTTCCTGGAGACGTCGCGTTATTAAAAAACGCGTTATTTAAACTTAATTTCCGCATAGGAAGCAATGGTAATAGTGGGGGTTGCGTTCCTGGACAATGCAAAAGTCTACCTTTTGGGGATTTTGTTACTCTAATGTATGAATAGTAGAGTCAAACTAAAGTATGTAGTTGGTGACTCAAACAACAAAACCCCACATTCTCGTTTTATTTATATTTGTAAAGTAACGGTACACTTTCCTTCACATTTAACACTCGTCACTCCAGTCTGCCTACTCACCCCGCTCTCCCTCCCCACCCTGCTCTCCCTCCCCACCCCGCTCTCCCACCTCACTCTGTGTTTCCTCCACATCCCGCTCTCCTTCCTCACTCCGCTCTCCCTCCCCACCCCGCTCTCCCTCCTCACTCTGTGTTTCCTCCACATCCCGCTCTCCTTCCTCACTCCGCTCTCCCTCCACACCCCACTCTCCCTCCACACCTCCTTGCTCTCCTTCCACACTCGTGTTACCTTCCTCTGACACCACATCTGTCTTCCTTTTAAAGAATTGATCAAGTCGTGTCTGTTTGGTCAGAGAGCGGGCCTGAGCAGCTCACCCTGCTTCCCGCCAAAAGTAGTGTGGGTGAGCGTGGCCGCGTTAAATCGAACAAATAATGTTATTTAATCATATCCCCCCTATATATTATACCGCGTTGAATCAAAACCGCGTTACTCAAAACCGCGTTATTGGAGAGTCCACTGTACCTGTTAGACATATTGTATAGATATTTTGGAAAAATAGGTCTGTCAGATACTTAGAATAATACAATATCTGTATACTTACTAAAAACAAAGATACTGAACCATAATGTGATCATTTGTAGTATTGGTAAGGTATGTCAGATTTCCTTCTTTAATGTTTGGTTTCTGATTAACAAAGATTAGAGTGAACATATTTTTGTAAAATCTTGACCTTTTCTTACTTATATGCACCTGTACAACTATTACCACATCCCAGAAAAGTGCTATACGTAATTCCTTTTTAAGATGTGTTAATTTTTCCACTGTACAGTAGCAGTTCTTTAGGTTTTAATCCCTTGTTTTCCACGCTTAATATTGGTGTTTGTGTATTAATACCATTTTCTATGAATCCGTGTAGAGTAAACCCTCATTATACACTGGGTTTATTGGTGTATAATAAACAAAGATAGTTTGTGTACAGAATCATTACAAACAGTGCAACACAAGGCATTACTGTAGTAGGTCCTTTCTAACCAATATTTTACTTACATTACAGGTGAGTGAAGCTATGTGAAAGAAGAATGAGTGAACTACAGGAACTAAAAGAGAGAGTGGCTGCGGTGTCAAATAATATCCACCACCTCAAGATAGATGACAAGCTACTAAAGAGATACCTTATAGCTTTCCGGTCTGTCTCTGAAGCATACAAGGTGAGGAATCATGTTCTGTTGTTGGTAACTGGTTGATAGGTAAATGGGCAATGGGTTCTGTATTGATAAAGAATAATAATGCCCGGTACCGTACACTAAAGGTTCATTCAGACATATCCTCGCTGTGTCTGCTCAGTGTGTCAAGTGTCAGTGAAAAAAATATTGTTGCTTAACCCATAACCGCAATTCATATGACAGCCTTCACCCACAACCTCAAAAACAACCTGATTTTTAAAGTTACACTAAGGTTAGTTTTGTTCTAATAGGTTTGTAGAGCTTTATTTTACACACCAGAATATGCAAACAAAAGTCTTCTATCTCCACTGGTTAGAGTACAGCAGCATATCGAAGTCGGAAAATAATATGACAGTTACCCCCCCAAATAACCGTATGACGGTATATCACGTCAACCGGACTGCAGGGGTTAAAACTGGCCGAAATATTCACACATGTCCAGCACAGTACTATGTATAATGACTTCAGTCTGAGAAGTGACAAGTTAATTTTGTACAAAACTCAAATTACCATCTCTATACCCTATGTCGACTAACTATATATTTATGCATTTACCATGACAGGTATAAGGAACTCAATGTTTTGGATTCATTAACTTTATTGTCTGAAAAATGGTGATGTACTGATATATAATTGTCCTGGTCATTGCCAAGTGAACCACGGAGCCACTTATGCATTGGTCATGATGACTCCACACAGTGTTCCAATATCCATTAATAAATTTATCATTTTATATTATATCATTAACAATGATATATAATTGGCTGTGACAAATGCCCCCCCCCCCCCAATTGATCCGAATTAGCAAAGTGTTTACTGTATAGTACACCCTCATTTTACATTATACACACACACCCTGTGAATATTAAAGGTTAACTGTACACAGCTTCATAGAACACAATATAACACACCCATATCAACAGTGCAAAACAAAATATTACTGTACCCCCATAATTTTTCTTTTTAACAAAGGACTTACATTTTGCAAGTTTAATATAAACTTCTAGCAATACATAATTTATGGCTGTCAGAAATAATAATTACTGTAGACCCTCGATATACAATGAATTAATACTTATATCCAGCACTTCATTTCACACTTAGTCCCTCATTGAAGAATACCAAATGTGAATAAGTTTCTATTATTCATTACCACACAGACCAAATTATTTACTTTGCCTGTGTTAAAGATTATGCTAATTTTAATAATCTTTATTGAGGGCCAGCCAATCATTGAAGATTATCAAATGTTTTCCCATGCTACTATTATTCATTTCCATACAGACTTAAGTACTAATTTTGATATTTTATCGAGGACATTTGACAATATATCATTACAGAGGATCCTGGAGACTGACCGATGGCGTGGGGAGTTCGGTGCTGCCAAGTTGACCATCGAGACTCCCGGTGTGAAGCGAATCCACAACACTCGAATATGTACGATTCTGGAGGAAAGGGACCGGAAGGGACGGCCCGTGGTGGTGGTGACAGTACGGAACCACAGCTTCCAAAATAGAAACATGGACGATATGACCAACTACATCGTTTACTCATTGGTAAGGACCTGTTGTGTGTGTTGTATATTCAGCAGGAGCCCTAGTCCCAGATCTTGGCTGTAATCTATAAATGACAGATATATAGTAATGAAAGTATGTTAATCCCATTTTTTCAACTGTTCTTATGTTATGTGTACCGTAATGAATCTTTATACAGTAAACCCTCTTACACCCACAAACCCAGTGGATAATGAGGGTTTACTGTACATGAAATTATATACACATCCATAACAACAGTGGAAAACAAGGGATTACTGTACTAGTTTTCATAAAAGCAATATTTGCAACTTATCTTTCCAACCAAACTGAGCATTACATATACTATGTGACCCCAACAGGACAGTCTGTGTGCTAGGTGTCAGAAAGACGGGTTGGACAACACATGTATTGTGTTTGACATGCGTGACTTTAGTCTCACGTGCATGGACTACCCGGCTATCAGGAAACTCTTCCAAATCATGAGTGACCACTACCCAGAACGACTCGGGACCTGCCTCATTGTCAATTCTCCGTATTTATTCAATGCATGTTGGATGATCATACGTACATGGTAAGTACAGTTAGCCACAGGAGTTCATACACAGGCTTTGTGGAAAAAGGTTATTATTCTGGAAGTACTTCAATGAATGGGTTAACCAAATGACTCTTGTGAATGCTAAACAACAAACTTTTATATTTTAGAATAAATATGAATGAAGCAAAAGAACTAGTACACGATAGACAAGAGTGGCAAAATTTCACAAGGATGTATAGACTTTAGGGCTGGCAACTCATTTTTAACTTGAGAGTCAACAGCATGGCTCCTTTTATCAAGGCTAACTTGAGGGGGGGGGGGGGGGGGGAGTTTAGAATTTTCATGGCTTGCAAGGGAAGAGTGAATTGGGTGTGTGACCCATTTCACTGGGTACCATAATCTATCCTTTCTATCTATCTATAGCTCTGACACCTCGTTCCCTCTGGGAACTCCCTCCAAGGGGGTGGCCACGGCAGAAGTGTCTCCAGTTTTCCCTGTTCCAACACTCCCTCCTTACTTGTTCAAACCCTCCTCTGACCTTACTTTCTGTATTTCTGCTTCCCTTTTCTACCCCTTGAAGAAAGGTAAATGGGATATTGATGATGTGTGTGTACCACACACAAATTTAAAGCAATAACTTCATCAACTCCTTTACCATTAAATCTTTTACCACATTCTGTGTCTTGTACAGTACACTCAACCCTCCATTTAAAGAGAGATTCCTTTGTTGGTGAATTAGAGGGATACCAAATTTCCCCCTTTAGGTATTCCATACTCTACCTGACAAACTGACAGGACCATACAAAAATTTCTCTCAAAACTTATGCCTGCTAGGTTGTTTTTATGATTATGATTATTTCTCGTAAATTTCCTTTTTTAATTTGCCCAAAAGGAGGTACCGTGAATCTTGACATGCTGAAACTAGAATTAATTTGAAGATATTGTAAAACAATGGACATTTTCAACTGAGGGACCAGTTGATTTGTCCCTTAAATTGAGGTTTGAGTGTACAGTACTTTCATTATAGGTCTTGCCCTTTTTACTCCTCCACAACCAGTCATGTTGACATTTGCCATGTGACCATTTATTTTTCCTCAAAGTATTCCTACCATCTTACTATTTTGTTATTTGCAGTTGTGCAAGGTAATATGGCAAAAAAAAAAAAAAAAGGTTTTAACAGGTTAGTGTACACTTATTTCTTTATTGATTGTTGCATGCAGATATTGCATGTTTGTTTTTGTGTTTATAAGCAAAGGTAGCTGCAACCATTTCTGTAAAGGTATAATACATTCCAGGCTGCATCAGGTAGGATTTGAATTTTCAAGTTTTAGACAACACATCCCTATTTTCTGCAGGATTGATGAAAACACTGCCAGTAAGATCAAGTTCGTGAAGACCGAGGAGCTGAGCCCTTACATCGACCGTGACATTTTACCCAAGGACCTGTGATGACTTCATTATGTGCAGGGGAGAATAGTGAAGAGCTACAAAAACCAGGATCAATAACAACAAATTGTTGCTCTGTACTGCTCAGCCAGACAGCTTTAGGAACTTCAACAACAATGAGTACTGTAAGTGAGATGTGGAGTGTGGTAGGTGAGAGGAAGTACCTTAAATTTTGTGCATGGAAAAATCTTTAGTACAGTAATTCAATTCCTTGTTTTGAACGGGTGTTAAGGGTGTGTAATGCACCGTTTTAATGAATCTGTGGACAGTAAACCCTTTGTACATTATACACCCGTAAACCCAGTGAATAATGATAATCTACTATACACTAATTCATAGCAAATGGTATAATACATACTGATAACAGTGCAAAACCAGGGATTATTGTACACTTAGACAGGAATAAGTAGCCTTCCATTTGCTGACAGTACAACAATCCTTGGTTTCGCACTGTTATACCATACTGTTTTCAATTAATATGTTTACAGTAAACCCTCATCCACTGTGTTTATGGGTGTGTCATGTACAAAGAGGGTTAACTGTACATTCATTGCAAAAAGTGCATTACACACGACAAAAGTAGACAAAAAGGCATTCATTTACTCAATAAGCTTCACTTCTGGGTAAAAAAATTCTGTGCCAAGGTTGGAGGAATTGGCAACATTCCATGTCATTGAACTATTACTCTTATAACTAAAAGAATTGATGAATTGCCTAAAAAACTTTAGACACCATGCAATACAAGCAGCAGAAATTATGTGTGTGTAGATGTGTTTATTTAGGAATGAAATATCATTTTTAGTTGGGAGTACCATTTGAATTAGGAGTTCTGCACAAAGCAAGATTACTATGCTTCATTTACATATGCTTGACCGAGTCCGTGGTGAGCCTAGCCCTAGATATGAAATCTCTCTTAATTTGTGTAGCTCGACTACTACATAGTTTATGCATTTGTTTTTATACTATTACCCTCTGCATAAAATTTTGAACACATTTTCCAAAGTATAATACAGTCTAAAGAAAAATATTATCGAGTTTAACCCAAAATATGGCTTGAAAGTATTTATACCACTTTTGGCATTAAGGTGGAAAGGAAGGCCAGTGTCACAACAGCCAATCAGAGAGCTCCATTCATACCCGGCACTAGGCTCACCCTGGCAGGAAAGTATAAATAAACGGAGTATAACTTAAGGGGATCATTTATGTCAGGGAATTGAAGTGCTCCTGATTTCCCCAAATTATTGTATACTGTACCAGGAAGCAAAAGCAGATCTCTTCCATTATATGCATAGAGAATATTTTTATTACTATATTTTAGGAGAAATCATTAATATCACTCCAATTCCCCAACATTAGCAATACTGTTAATTTACAGACAGCACATTGGATTTTGTTGTTACCTTCACATTATTTATTCTATATACAAGATATGACATGGCCTTGGTTTGTATAATCATTACAAACTGGAAAAATTAGTTTGGAGCATTTGTGATGAACCACATTTAAAAACAACACTTCTAACATGGATATTTTGGTAAATTGGAGGGCTATTGCCCTCCAAACTTTGCCAGGAAACAAATCATCTCAAGTTAACCAATGGAGGATCTGTTTTTTGGCGGAATCAGTAGCCATCCAATTTTCAAAAAGGAGGTTCCAACTTCAATCTTTCACCTTTGTTTTGCACGGTGTCCCAGCTGTGATTTGTTGTTGTCCTTATTATTGCCGAGGACATGTCATTCAAACCTGAAATGGGCGTTTTCACTTAATAATTCAAAAGTTGTCAGATGTTAGGCCAAGTACTTTTTTCAAAGATTAAGTTTTTGTTTAAGTGAAATGGATTTTATATTTGGTACACATTAACTGTTGAGGGGTTAATGGAAATTGATTTTATACTACTCTGTTGAGGATCAGATAATTATGAACTTATTTTTAATGGGTAAAGGATTATCATTAGTCATTGTGTGATGAAGTTAACAAACCAAATAACTGTGCCATTGTTTATGTAGATATATATACACACTTATATAGTACATTACAGTATATATTTTGAACAGATATACAGTACCAGAGAAATAAATATAAGTTGAGCACAAATTAAATATATTTATTACTAAAACGAAGTTTTTATTCATACCTCCACAACGTGGATCCAAACTATAGTATCACCATTCTCACACCTTACAACAAGAGTATTTAACGACATAATTTCAGCTAGATTGCTGGCGAGATATCAAACCTTAATCACTTCAGAAATGGTATTGGTCCCAAGATTGTCACCTTCTCTCTTCAACCTACACTTGCACGACATATGAACACCCTTTATACGTACTGTATGTACACATGGGTTTTTATCCAGATGAAATAACACGTGTGTACAGTCAGCTTCAGAAATTGTTCAGAGCATTGGTTCAAGTGTCTTTATTCTGTACATACAGTAGATATTGTTCTGCTGTCTAATTCAAGTTTTAGCCAATTACCATTACAAGAAAAGTTTGGTGTTAGGAAATTCATGAACTAAATTATCTAGTTGTTATAAAACCTTAATGTCAGTGGTGTACGCAATTTCTGAGGCCAACTGTACACAGCCACTCCTATTCTATAATCCTACCTCAACACACTCCACACCTGGTTCAACACAAACAAGACTCAAATTAGCACCTATCAAATCCACAGCCACCTAGACTCACTAACTGGACAGCTGAACACAACTACACACCACCATACTGTACCTCACGATAAACAACACTCGCATACCACTTGGTGTAACAAACAATAAATTAATATACCATAGGGTCCTGGAGGGTGATGTCTACTTCGTGGGACCACCCCCAGGGCTACCAAGGAAGGGAGCCAAACATGGAGTTAGAATAGGAGGAGACGGCCCGCGCGGTCATTTGGGTCTGGGTAAAGTGAAGCCAGTCAGGTCCCCAGAAGCCAACGCCTAGTATTGGCAAGAAAGGCTGACAGCTCATAGTACCCATACGGTTTACCCATATTCCTCACGATGTTTATTCATTTTTAATTACGATATGACATGTATTTCGTATTCTTTAATAACATACAATTCACACATTTTTCAATAATATATATAGAAAATTATAAATTGCTGACCTATTACTCTATACCTTACTGGCCACTGAAGTTTTGTATATATCTGTCGACTCTTTACTTTCACTTTGGATGCCAACTTCTTAGTAATTTGTTTGGCCTTATATGCATATTTCACCTACAAATTACACTGAGAATGATGCCAACTCTTATACTGTAATTGTCATGAAGTCGGAAGAAGAAAAATAACTGAATTATTGTTGTATATTCAAAATCATGACATTTTCAACATTAGTGATGGGTCTCGCAAACATAATCCCTTAATGAACTTCTAATTCATAAATCGGTCCCTCCCTAAGTAACACAAACACAGTCGTTTATTAATTTATTTTGTGACCCTCCCTCACATCTGAACATATTTTACCACACCCAGATTGTACACACACTTACACAAGCACACATACGCACATACATGCATAGATATACTTTGATAACTGCATTACTGTATATGTTATTTCTTCACTGTCCTGACCACTGAAGATAGTGGTAGTGTTCACCCAAACTGTTTAGTGACAATGTATTTCATTGTCTGCAGAGTGTATGAATTAATCACCTTTTGGGTGACATAGGTCATGGCGAGATTAATAATTAAGGAGCTACTGGCGAGCTTCTTGCCAATACCAACATGGCTGACCTGACTTCACTTTCCTCCTCCTATTCTACCTCCATGGAGCCAAACCACCAATATATCCCCCCACCCCCATCAAGGGGGTGCAAGTCCATTGGAATTGTTTCGGTCACCAGGGCAATACCTCACACAACACATGCAGCTACACATTTTTTCACCACCGTGAAATTTTTCTTCAGCTGTCATTTCTCAGCTTCTAGCTGGAGACATTGAAAGCAAATCCTGGACCCACTTACAAATACACATGTCCAATATGCTCAAAACCCATCACATCCAGCAAACAGACAAAGGGTTCAGTTCAATGCAACTTGCAAAAACTGGACCCAATTACATGTGCAACACCTTCCTCCTAAACAAACACATGGTAGACCTGTCCCTCATGTACCACATCTCCCACCTCCACCACAAGTGTCCTCATCACTTCTGTTGGCACCACAACCTCCATCACTCCCACTTTCAACACCATCACCATTATCCCCCCCCCCCCACAGACTCCTCCTCACCTCCATGCAGCAGCAACGCACACAATATATGCAGTTCCATCTTACAAGAAACAAAATTACTCAACACACAAAAAACAACTACATATCACAATTTCACCACCATCAGACAAGACCGGCCCAATGGCAGTGGACTCATCACTCTTGTCCGCAAATCCCTTAATTATATAGAAACCAGTGTGTAATTCCCTTCTCCCTCACCACGACACTACCACAGAAATTCAAGCCATTAAAGTCCGCACTGGCAAAACAAGTATTACAATAATTAGTATATACATCACCACCTAAAACCTGCCCGACAATTTACCATAACTTTTTTTTTTTTTTTTAATATTAAGGTAGGGCTGAGACAGGGATGTGTTATGTCACCATGACTGTTCAATATATATATGGATGGTTGTATGAGAGAGATGGAAGCTAAAGTGAATGGTATAGGGGTGAAATTGAGACTGAATGAAGCAAATTGGTCCTTGGTGGCAAGTCTGTTTGCGGATGACACTGTGTTGATGGCTGAGAGTGAAAGGGAGTTACAGAGAGTGGTAGATGAATTTCAGTCTGTGTGTAAACGAAGGAAACTGAAGGTGAATGTTGGAAAAAGTAAAGTGATGGTGTTTGAGAGAGCAGGAACTGAAGTGATTGACTTTGCTACACCTTACAGAGTGGAAGTACCAACTGGGACTAAGTGTGAGATAACTCTAAGGGGTGAGAGGATGGAGGAAGTGAAGGAGTTTAAGTACCTGGGTACAGTTATGTGTAAACATGGAAGTATGGAAGGAGAAATTAGGGAGAGAGCAGTGAAGGGTAGACAGGTCATGGGATCATTGGGAAGGATTATGAAGGGTAGAAGTGTGAGTATGGAGGTGAAGAGGGGACTGAGGAACAGTATAATCCTGCCAACACTGACATGGACGTGGAGTAAGGCTCATCAGTCTCGGATAGGTGCTGTGGAAATGAGCTACTTGAGAGGAGCATGTGGGGTGTCTAGGTGGGATGGAGAAAGTAATGAGTGTGTGTACGAGAGATGTGGTATAAGTGAGAAGGCATTTGGTATTGAGTGTGGAGTGGTTGAGAGAGTGAAACGTAATACACCAAGGTGGTTTGGGCATGTAGAGAGAATGCAAAGTGAGGAGTTTGTAAAGAAGGTGTATGGAAGTGAAGTTGTGGGGTGTGGTGTGAGAAGCAGACCACCAGTTAGATGGCAGAATAGAGTGGAAGAGTATGTAAAGGAGAGAAACGTAAGGGTCAGAGGAGGGTTTGAACAAGTAAGGAGGGAGTGTTGGAACAGGGAAAACTGGAGACACTTCTGCCGTGGCCACCCCCTTGGAGGGAGTTCCCGGAGGGAGCTCTAACAAATCGCCAACCAACCTGACCTCACCTTGGGTGGTGACTTCAACGCCAAGATGTCGGCCTGGTATGTCCCAGACACAAACAGGTCTTGAAATTCTTTCCCAAACAGACAACCTCAACACCTCGAGCACTGGTCTGCCTTTGGCCCTGACAACACCATTACCCTCCTCCACTAGCACTGGCATGTATTTCAGATATAAGAGTCAAAACTAGCAGTTCACACCTTGTAGAGTACGGTACAAGCACTGACAATACTGGAGTGATGAACGTGGCAGTGGAGGAGACTGTAAATCTATACTCATACACAACACTCACCTGCTTATGGTACATAGTCTCCTGACATCCACCCTTCTGAGTTCTCCCTTCCCTGTGAGGACAGGATAGGAAGAGACAGGAAAGCTGGAAGAAAGATAAAAGAAGCATGTAATATTTCAGATCTATGATAGGTGCATTCTCTACCAAAAGCATACCATTATTATCATCATCAATACCCCATTTCTCATTTTTTCCAAGGGGTGAGGGAAGAAGCATGTAGCCAGTATAATAAGTAAGAGTACTGTATCTCATAAATGAGTTTTCTAGGTTGTATCAAGTCTACTTCACATAGCTGATGGTACAGTAACTAAAAGAATTAATATCTTAGTATGACAGTTGGACAAGTATGGAAATAAACAAAGTCAAAAATTGTTCATTCATAATATTAATTAAAGATCCCTTGTTTCTTTATGGATGTTCTGCTTAAGATAATGGAACACTACAGTGGTAATACTGTCATGACCAATGCATATGTGGCTCACTTGGTAGTGACTCAGCCAATAATATATCAATGCTAATGATATAATATAAAATTATTAATGGATAATGGAACACTGTGAGGAGTCATTGTGGTGATATCATCATGACCAATGCATAAGTGGCTCCGTGGTTCACTTGGCAATGACGCGGACAATTATATATCAGTACATCACCATTTTTCAGACAATAAAGTTAATGAATCCAAAACATTGAGTTCCTTACACCTGTCATAATAAAGCATAACTATATAAATATATGGTCAGTCGACATAGGGTATAGAGATGGTAATTAACTCGCATCACTTCTCAGGCTGAAGGCCTTAGTGATTATACACCTGGAAAATCTCCCCATAAATCGGATAGACTTCTGCAGAGTGTCCGACACACTGACAACAGCCGAGTAGTCTGATATCAATAATAATAACTGGGGCAAGCTAATGGGACCTAACCCAAGACAAACTACCAGGAACTAACTGGATGTAGCAACACTGCTACAGAATGGTAATATAATAAATAACCACAACCTCTTACATTCATAATTCTATTGGGTAGAATTAACTACCAATACATAATAAGTATAGCAAATGAGAGTACAGTAATCTCTCAATTATCCGGCGTATAGCAGCCGAGACCGTGTCAGATAATGTTGAAAGACGGATAATGCATCACTACATCCCCCGCCCGCCCGTAGCTCCTTCCAGCTCACACAATGCTAATAACATTAATAATACACCTCGGTGTATGACAATTGGTCAATCAATCACCAAAATTGTCCCTGAAATTAACATAAAATACTTATTTATGTTTTTCTTTCCTTAATCCTACAGGGATGTACTGTATATTACAATTCGTATTAAGCATATTAATGCATATTACAATTTGTATTAAGGTTTTCGCAGATGACTCATGTGACTGAAATGAGTTGGTGACATCCGTGGTGGAGGTGGTATGGGGGGAGATAGCGCGTTATATCGTTTGTTTACTTTTATTAACCATACGCTGCTGTTTTCTTCTCCTTTCTCTTTCCGAGAAATAACTTCCTTCTTTATAAAGAAGGATATGGCCTTCTGTTTTGTAAATGCACCACCTGACACAACACACTCTAGTGGCAGTTGCCACAACTATACTCAAACCAGAATGTACTGAGCTCTCGGGTGGGGATGAGGATTAAGAGCGGTGTTGCCAAATCATCACTAAAACATACCCACATGGTATCCATATGGAGCAACTGATTTAGAGGGATGTAATAGGAAATATCTATTTACATTATAAATAATTTCCTTAGCTTGGCTGTGGAGAACACCGACGTGCTTGGGAGATGTGTCGTCCATAGTGGTTGGTGTGAGAATGACCAGGTAACATGTATGAATATACACGTCCTTGACCCGCCATTAACCCTTTGTCACAGGAGATGTGGCAGCATGTGCAAAATAACAAGTCACATGTTGTATAGTGTTGTTGTAAATATACTTACATAAACCTAACTCGTCATTATAAATACTTCTTTTTAACATTGTATTATATATCGAATAAAGTTTAAAGTTGCAGGGTTTTAGTACTGGTATCTGTCTCTGATGAGACACTCTCCTGAACATCAGCCAGGCAAGCCCAACTCCCCACCATGGTGCCCAGCCATGGCAGTAACCCCCCAGTAAACAGTTTTAACTCACGGGCCTGGACGAGGCTCGATCTGCCGACCTCACGGATGCAAGGCAGGCGCGTTACCACTGTACTAGCCAGGAATACTTAAGAGTTCCAACAACAAATTGGCTTATGCATTAAAATTTTAACAATTGGGTTTGTTTTGGTGATGATTTGGCAATGCCGCTCTTAATCCGGACCCCACCACAGAGCTCGGTACATTCTGGTTTGAGTATAACACCAAGACGAATACACTCCCGATTTATCTGGTGAAAAGACGGATAGTGCATCGTGCGACGTAAGGATTCATGTGCTGGATAATGTCACATGACGAAGGATAATTGAGAGATTACTGTATTTAACATGACTATTGCCATTGTTGAGCAGTGTTGCCAGATACGGCCAGGTCCCAGTCAATTCCTGGTACTTGATTAGTTTTTTCCCGGTAGTTTGCCCAGGTTAGGTCCCAGTAGTCTGCTGTAATCTAGGTTAGGTTCGGTAAGGTCAGGCTAATTTCAAAATATAGTCTTAGAATGGTCTAAATAAGAGGGTAATGAAGGTAGAAAAACCATACGCAATAACGGTAATTCTTTCAATATTTACCCTATTTTCTTTTATGGCATTTCCCGGTAGTCACACTAAATCCTTCTAGGAAATAAAAAAAATTCCAGTGTAATCCTGTTGTGGTAACTTGTAAAAATTTATCAAAACTAGTGCGCAATACGTGTAAAACATGGTTAATGTGCATGTGTATGTTGTTTTGTGTGGGGTGTGTCTGTACATGTTTATGAAGCACAAATATAAATTGACACAACAAACTTACCCCTGTACCGAGACCGTCTGCTCGGCTGCAGGAAGGATTAAAACGTAAACAAACCCCTAACTTACGTCAGGGGTCAGTTATATAAAAAGAATATTAATAATAAAACCTATGGGTAAAAATTTACAATAGCACCTCCAAGTTTTTTTGTTTTGTTTTTTTCGGTGAAATGTTTTACTGCCACTCTAACCAACTTGACCTGACCTAACCTAACCTAGACCTAACCCTAACAACTTTCGGTCCTAACCCTGACAACCTTCGGTCCTAACCTTAACAACCTTCGGTCCTAACCCTAACAACCTTCGGTCCTAACCCTAACATGAAATTTTATTTTGTGACGAAACGAAATACGAGCACCAACTTAAACCTTCATGACGGTATTGTATATATAATTAACTATTATGTTTACATATTGACATTAAAACGTATTTTGAGACGTGCTTATAAACTTATACGGTAAATTTTTACAAGTTGCCACAACCGGGGCAAACTACCGGGACCTAACCGGCATACTTCAGCCTTAACCACAGCATCGAGATGTTACAGAATTAAAAAGACCTGACCTTACCTAACCTGCCTAGAAGGGGCCATACTTCGTGACCTAACCTTGACATACTTCGTGACCTAACCTTGTTATCCTCCATTTGCAGAAGAAATGGTATATAGAAAAGTTGTTTGTAATACTGAAACATAAACACTGGTAACAGTAAAATTTTCGAAATCGAGTTGTGGCAACTTGTAAAATTATTCCACTTATACCAACCTATGAATTTGTCTAAAAATGATATAAGGATTATAAAAAGATGATAAAAATGTACTAAAAAAAAGAAACTGTATTATTAAAAACTGTGAAAAACGAGGGGTGGATGGCAGTGTTTTCCCTGGGGGAGGGTGTATGTAAATAAAATATAACACTAAAAACAATAATAAAAAGAAGGAAAAGATGACATAAAATGACAGACAAAACAAACAATCTCGATACTTATCTGCTGATGAAATGTGATGATATGAGGGGTTTGTTTTGGTGAAGTAAAAAAAAGAAGGATAAATGGAGAAAGAAGGATAAATGGAGAAGGAAGTCGGAGCTCGGGGTGGACACGTCCGATGTAGCAAAATGATGTGAAGCCAGTGCTCTGCTCACACGAGTCACTTTTCTCAGCAGGGAATACCTTAAATTCACTCGAAAATTACCTTGAATCAAACTAAATTACCTTGATTTTTTTTTCTTCAGATATACTTACTAAATTACAGGGAAAATGAACAAAACATCGAAAATATCAAATAATACTTTTACATAAGCATTTTTTTCTGAATACTACTTTATATATGCGCCTAATGAAAGTGAATACGTGATCAATATAATATCCATCATTCTTATAAGTTTGTTAGTCAGTTTTTGGAGTTAACAATTTAAGAGAACACTTAATAATATATATTCCTTCTAATACACAGGTATACACAATTTTGTAGTAAGACAGGAGAATGCTTAAAGATCAAAGAGTGAAATATCAGGGAGCAATGAAAGAGTGAGTGAGGAAGGTAATTAATTTGTTGAGAAATAATGAGAAAAAAATTAAACAAAAAAAAAATAGTAACAGAGGGGAAATAATGAGAGAAATTGAGAATAAGAGAGGAGAAAGAAGATGCTAAAAAAACAACTCAGTATGAGAGAGTAAGTGAGGAGATAAGAAATGACAAGATTATGGGAGGAGGGAGAAAGTACTGTAATGGTTAAGTGTGTGAGAGGAGGTAGTGAGGAGTTAAATACAGAATAAAGAGAGGTTTTATATATATACACCCTAATTACTTTCATCTGGCCAGGATTTTCAAACTTTTTTTTTGCATATACACTGCTAATGACTAAAAGAAATGACAATATTTATACTATATATATATATATATATATATATATATATATATATATATATATATATATATATATATATATATATATATATATATATATTCCATCATAGGTATCAATATAAAAAAATCTTTCTATTTACTTCAATACATTAAGACGTCATCTGGTCGTCCAAGCGGAGGATTGGGGTACCAAGACCGTCTTGGGAGTGCTTGGTTTCAGTGACGAGAACTGACCAAATACGTAGAATCTGTGTTCTCGTCGTCTAGATACGGATTGGGCAAATTTGTGTCCTAAGTTGCATGTATTATACACCAAAAGATGCAGAATTAAGAAACGAATAAGATGAAACCAACTAGAAGTCTCTTGATAATGATCTTTAGTTGAAGACTTGCGATTTTTATTACTTTATTCTCGGTGAAAAATTTACGATACATCACGAATACAAATTTCGCAACATTTCAGACATCCACCTTGCTGAAAGTGCACATAATATTTATTCACCTTTTTGGTACTATCTCAAGTTCCAGGCTCAGCTCATGGACTAAAGTGTTTGTGTGCCGCTCATGGACTAAAGTGTTTGTGTGCCTCTCATCTCAAGATGATCCTTGATTTTGGTTTTATGGTGTGCAGCCTGTGATTATCTTTAGGGCTCTATCCTGTATGGGTGTGAAGGGTGTTGGAGATGAGTCTCAGTAAGGTTGGTGGTCTGTAGGTGTGGTAGCTGTGCAGTCTGTCATTATCTTTAACGTTAGGTCTCTCTATTCTGTATGGGTGTGAAGGGTGTTGATAGTCTCAGTGAGGTTTGAAGCTGAGGCAGGACTTGCATAATCCATCATTAATCGGATATAGTAATTGTTTGCATATTGTAGTTGTGGTTTCTTTGTTGTGTCCAAATATTGAGCTGGCAAGTGATCTGAGGGCTTTACATTTTTGCATGCATTTGTTTTTGATGGCCATATGTTATTTGAATGTCATGGATGTGTTGTATATTATGCCAAGTATTTTGCATGTGTGTGTAAACTCAATATATATTAAAAAAAATATATATATATTATTTAAAAAAAAAAAAAAAACTAATTATTAAAAAACGACGGTGGCGGCGGCAGCGGAGCGGCTGGGCGGCTGGGCGGCGGCGGCGGCGGCGGTGAAGGGGCGGCAGGGTGGCGGCGGGGCGGCGGCAGCGGGGCGGCGGCGGCGGCGGCGGTAGCGGCGACGACGACGAAAAAAAAAAAAATAATAATAATAATAATAATAATAAATTAATTATTACCAAAAAAAAATAATTAACAAAAAAAAATATATATATTATTAAAAAAAAATAATACTTATTAAAATACGACGGCGGCAGCGGCGGCAGCGGCGGCGACGGGGCGGCGGCGGCGGGGCGGCGGCGGCGGGGCGGCGGTGGCGGCGGCGGCGGAAGCGACGACGACGACGACGAAAAAAAAAAAAAAAAAAAAAAAAAAAAAAAAAAAAAAACTATATATATATATTTAAAAATAAATATTTATTTATATGGCGGCGGGGCGGCGGGGCGGGGCGGCGGCGGCGGTGGCGGCGGTGGCGGGTGAGGCGACGACGACTAAAAATAATAATAATAATAATAATAATAATAATAATAATAATAATAAATAAATAAAAATAATAAAAAAAAAGTAATTATTAAAAAATATATATTTATATATATATATATATATATATATATATATATATATATATATATATATATATATATATATATATATATATATATATATATATATATATATATATATATATATTATTAAAAAATAAAATAAAAAAACTAATTATTAAAAAACGACGGCGGCGGCGGCGGGGTGGCGTCTGTGGCGGCGGCGGCGGTGGCAGCGACGACGACGACGACGAAAAAAAAAATATATAAAAATATTAATAATAAATTAAAAAAATAATAATAATAAAAGTCAATTATTGCAAAAAAAAAAAAATAATAAAAAATATATATTATTGAAAAAAAAAATAACTAATTATTAAAAAACGACGGCGGCGGCGGCGGCAAGGCGACAGAGTGGCGGTGGCGGCGGCGGCGGAGGCGGCGAGGCGGCGGTGGCAGGGCGGCGGCGGTGGCGACATCGACGAAAAATAATAATAATAATAATAATAATAATAATAATAATAATAATAATAATAATAATAAAAAAAAGTTAATTAAAAAAAAATAATAATAATAATAAAAAAATATATATATATTAAAATATATATAAAAATTATTATTAAAAAAAAAAAAAAATAATAATTATTAAAAAACGACGGCGGCGGCGGCGGGGCGGCGACGGCGGTGGCGATAGCGGCGACAACGACGATGAAAAAAAAAATAATAATAAAATAATAATAATAATAATAATAATAATAATAATAAAAAGTTTATTACAAAAAAAAAATAATTAACAAAAATATATATATATATATATATTATTATTATTAAAAAAAAAAAAAAAAAAAAAAAAAAAAAAAGACAGCGGCGGGGCGGCGGCGGCGGCGGGGCGGCCGCGGCGGCGACGGCGACGGCGGGGCAGCGGCGCCGGCGGCGACGACGAAAAAAAATTAATAAATAAAAAATAATAATAAAAAAAAGTTAATTATTACAAAAAAAAAAATTAACAAATATACATATTTAAAAATAAATAAATATTAAAAAAAAAAAAAAAAAAAAAAAAAAAAGACGGCGGCGGCGATGGCGGCAACGCGGCGGCGGGGCGGCAGCAGCGACGGTGGCGGCGGGTCGGCGTCGTCGTCGGCGGGGCGGCGTTGGCTGGGCAGCAGCAGCAGCGGTGGCGGCGGGTCGGCGGCGGCGGTGGCGACGACGACGAAAAAAAAAATAATAATAATATATAAAAAAAAATAATAAAATAAAAGTTAATTATTAAAAAATATATATATATATATATATATATATTATTAAAACAAAAATTAAAAAAAACTAATTATTAAAACACGACGGTGGCGGTAGTGGCAGCGGCGGCAGGGCGGCGGCAGGGCGGCGGCGGCGGCGGCGACGAAAAAAAAAAAAAAAAAAATAATAATAATATAAAAAAAAAAATATAAAAAAAAGTTAAGTATTACAAAAAAAAAATAATTAACAAAAAAATATATATATATTTAAAAATAAATATATATTATTAAAAAAAAAATATTAAAAAACGACGGCGGGGGCGGTGGCAGCGGCGGGGACGACGACGACGAAAAAAAATCAATAAATAAAATAAAAAAAAATTATAAATAAAGATAAAATTAATAAAAAAAAAGTTTATTACAAAAAAAAATTAATTAATAAAAAAAAATATTAAAAAAATTATATATTAAAAAAAATAATATTAAAAAAATAATAATTATTTTATTGAAATACTATTATTATTATTATTATACTTGAAAAATGTGGCAGCACGACTTTTGCTACTGACTGTACACTTTCAATCCCCAATTCCTCGCCAACCTGGTCTAAATCCGAGATCTGAAGCAAGCAGTTTCTGGATGACAGCTAGCCCACTCAGAGCCTCCATTGGTTTGAAATGTGTGTGTGTGTGTGTGTATGACCATATGATGGTTTGAGTGGGCTGTCATCCAGAAACCACATGCTTCAGATCTCAAGCTTCAACTTAGGTGGGCTGGGGATTGTGGATTGTGAGTACACAATACCTCAAAAAAGTATCGGCCCTCTTTATTTCGGCAAACAATTTGAAAAATCAGCGATGCGATCTGAAACACGCCTGAGACATGAGTAAAGACTGATTAGGGCAATATTATCATGAATAGGAAAATTATAAACATACCATTTTCATCTATTATGTATTCACTGACAAAGAACCTTAGTATAATAGTAGGCGATTCAAATTTTTGTGTTCAATGTGTACACAAGTTTACTTTACTCTAGATATATAAGGCAAGATCATACGATTATATATGGATGGCTTTATATAATATACCAAACACCTCTACTATGTCATAGTACCAAAAGCTTCCATTAATAGCAAATAATGGCACAACAAAATTATCTGCTGGTAAAAGGAATCCGATAAAAATTTTGCCCCCAAAATAGAATGTAGCAATAAATACTGTAGGCCCTATATGTTTAGTACAGTACTGCAGTTAATAAACTAAACCAGTGCAGATTTGAATCCACCCAAGTATGTGTTTAAGTGAAAACAGACACACGAAAAAGTGCACTAATTCACAAAGGAAATATGTAGTAAAGGAAAAAGGAAAACAAATAAAATTTTGGACAAGAAGAAAAGCACTGTACAGTACAGTATTTGGCTAATTTGAAGAGATCTTTTACAAGAAAAACTATTACGATACTTTTGTTGGAATAGGGAAAAGCGATAATTATCAATATGGATGGGAGATATGGATATTTGAGGGAAAGGACTGACAGGGTCTACCAGAACTTATAGCCAGAGCATTTAAATTAGGGCAGTCAACAAATTCCTACTTCCTATTTGTGGCAGGAGATGACTGATAATCCTTCCCAAGGTTTGACCTAGTGTTGATGCATATACTGTACTCAGGTATAAATTAAATGGCAAGAGAAAGAAAGAAATACTTTACTGTATTTTGATTCATTTGAAGACTAGTAAGGAGCAAGGAACTCAAAACCCACCACCAGATACTGTTGTACACAGAAATACATGACATTCCTCATCCAAGTTGATAATCTGTAATAATCCAAGCAGTGAAAAATCTTAATGTTATACAATTGGAATCCTTTCTACATACAATAATTTGGGCATGAGAACATAACCCTCTTGACAACCAGTGAAGAATATATAGCATTTAAGTCACAAACATAGCACTTGTAAAAACGAGAAAAATAGAGAATGCAATCGACTTATTACATACTTTGAAGTGTTGAAGCCATTAGATTAGAGGATAACTATGTGTACAGATGTACTCAATGATCAAATATATTTTAACATGAACCATCCAATTTGCACAATGCCAGCTTAATTAATGTAATATTTACATTCATACTCTCAGTACAAGTTACATTACTGTAGTTGGTGAATGGAAAAGTGAACAATGATGATAATAATAATAACAACAACAAATAATAATAATATAATACAAATTGCATTAACATATCCCATCCTAAGTAGGTTGTGAATTTTATGGATTAAGACTGTATAGTACAGTACCCCTTGTTTATTATATACTGTAGTAATGATTATTTGACTATCAAGGCACATCCTTCACTGCCTGAATTATTGTGGGTGACTCATACTCCCACTATAATAAACTGGCTGGAGTCGTCAAAGTCTGTGCAAGGGTTTACTTCAAGAATATAGAAGAGACTTACCGGTATATAAAGTATTTAGGATCTATGAGTAGTTGTCAAATTAAAGAGATTTCAACACCTTTATCAGTGAGAACAAAAATACTTTTGAAAAATGTAATAAATAATTATTAGTTCATCTCTTAAAATTTCTAAACTATAATCATGGCAATCAGCAGCCTAAGTACAAATGACGTCATGAATGAAAGCAAACGAGAATATCCACGGAGGGACCTAGTTGGCACAAATGTATGATATTACTGAAATTCAGAGTCCTACAGTGAACTCTCACTTTACATTGGTATTTTGGGTGTGAAATGTAGTGTGTAATGAAACTGTATTGAACAGAAAACCCTCATTGTACAGTCGGCGGCAAAAGTCCTGTCGCCTCGCTTGCTTCACCGAAGCACACGATGTTCAAAGACTCGAGATTATTAGGTGGAGAAAACGTGTGTATTTCTTGAGTCCATGAACACTGACTGTCTCGGTGAAGCAGGTGAGGCGACGGGGACTTATGCCGCTGACTGTACAGTGTGTAATGTAAAATAAGTTTTTACAGTACTGTACATACATTCATTACACACATTCTATTTCACATACAGAATCCTAGTGTAAAATGAGAGTTTACTGTATTATGCTTGAAAACACTACTATGAGAACTGTTAGTACTTTATAGCAAGAATTAAAGCCTTATTGAAAGTCTATATTAATTCACAAAATCTAATTTCAGGCGCCTTGTGCCAGACAGAAAACCTAAGAAAAATTAAGGTGCAAGTATCTGGGAGAATGGGTAAACAATCTCTGATCTAAAATACACTACACTTATAATACCAGTGTACTGTACAATGAGGGTTTTCTGTACAGTTAGATTCCACACCTAAAATCCCAGTGTAAAATAAGAGTTCATTAAAAAGGGCAATGCTGCTACTTTGACACAGTGCGATTCACAGGTAGAAAAAAGTAATTTTCTTCAGTTCCCTCAGACATATAGATGGATTGTATTTATTTTTTTAATCAAGTCACTCCTCTGGCACAAGACGTCTCATACTGTACATGCTGCAAAATACTGTACAGTACCAACATAAACTAGAGAATAGCACTATGGCAAGAGAGCACTACATGTATCTTCCACAACCAAGAAACTGAATGAAAATCAGATTTTTCTTAGAGAATTGGAACACCTGGCAAAATATATCCATTCATTAGGAACTTATTTTGTAAACTGAGTAAATTTAAGGTTACATATGACCTACATGAAGACTTAACTCCTCTAAACTCTACCACAAAACAGAACCACTCTACCGAGTAACAATACTGGTACTGTTTAGCAGTCAAGAAAGGAAAGCACATCCTCCAACGTAAGCAATTAACCTCTCTAACGGCTAAAATTGAATATCATTTTATTTTCAGCCCGACATCAATACCTGTAATCAAATGTCATACAAGTCAAACTACAAGGCATATGATGAAGTACCTTCAACAACAAAGATAAAACTAAGTTACATATAACTCTTACACTGTGCACTCCATTATCTGTTTTTGTGCATCTACTGAAATGCAACCCTAGACTGATACACTACTAAGGCCACACCCCATAAACCTTTCAATACTAACACAATATACTGTAGTATAAAATTTATTAATTAATCCCTAACAAACATATAAAGTCCTCTATATCCCAGTGGGAATAAAATTCATTATAATAATTTTAATATACTAGCTGTGAACCCTGTAAGCATATATTTACCATATGAGATTATACAATGAGATAGAGATTTGGCTATATCCTATACCAAACTTTGTTCAAATAATAATACCTACTTCACTGCTAGTGGCTAAGAGTTTTTGCCTTGGGTTTATGCGTATGTTACAGTATAATATATGGCATTTTTATACTGTACAGATGAATAGGAAATATATGTCTGGACTGAATGTATAAATAATTATCTTCCACAGACATATTTCAACTTTAGTTTTTATTTTATTCTTGTCCAGGATTAGTATTATAATTTGATGTTAGTTGTACAAAGAAATCATTTGGTTGCTGTATATAAATGATTAAATATATATATATATATATATACTGTACACCCTGACAAACATTTAAAAAAAGATTATACACTAGTGACAGAGTTGAAATGTGAACACCATCTCAGCCGAGTATGCATTAGTAAAGCAATGAGGTTCCTTAGTAAAAATCCACAATATGGCAAAAACAATTTTAAGTCATATACAAATGTTTCATCCCTTACTGGGTCAATATATATTACCATTATGTGGGCTCAACAATGTACAGTCATGAGCCATAACTTATAAGTATCCAGGTCTTGTTGAAATTTTGAATATTTTGACATACATGTGAACCAGTTACAACACTTATCCTGTCTCAGATTTCCTGGAGCTAATTTACTGTAATATTCCATCAGACTATTGTCTAGTCAAGGGAGAGGCAATGAGGGTTACAATGACTCCACATTATGTGTATGGCAACTTCAAATCTATCATAGTCATTAATTAGCCCTCGACATTCCTTGTAAATTACCATAAATCAAGAATTAAGTCTAGAAATAGGATTTGTAAGAATTTAGAGCTCAGCCAAAGATGGGCCTCAAATCATACTCTGTCATTGTTGTTCCGTTGTGGACTGACTAACATCTTTAAAGTGTGTGGGCCGAGTGAAATGCTCAATATGGAGGGAGTTGGTTGGTGGGCATTTAGTCCTAGCAGCACAACTAGCTGGGATCAGTTATAATCAATGCTAATGTGTTTTGTAAGCAAGCACGTATGAAATACTGCAATTCCTGTGCTTTAGTATTTTGATATATACTGTCAGCTTCTTGCATCCTAAACAACAAGCTTGATCTAAGGCCGATTCTCTATGGCAATGAGTGTACTGAAATATACGAATCAAAATGTTTGCTGATAATCTAACAAAATATAAACCGACAGTGATCCACATATGCAATGAATGAAAAGTGGGACAAATTAAGATCAACTATATTTTCTCTTTAGTAGTTTACCTAACCATGGGACAGAAACTCTGGTAAATATTACAAACTGACAATTATTAAAACTATGCAAAGTGAGAACTCCACTTAATAAACTAGAAAAAAACACAGTGCAAAATCATTGACAGTAAGGTGTACAAAAAAATGTTAAATCCAAGCACTATGCACAGAACAGAAAGTACCATAATATTCCAAATTAATATTATAACCAATGGACAATAATAAAATAGCAAATCTTTGTTCAACTTAATTAACCCAAAGGCTGTGTTGAATAAATGAAATTCAGTAAATATCATCTGCTACTCAAAGCAAGTAATTGGTTTGTTATTGCTCAATATGATCATGCAATATACAGTACTCTAATTTTTCTCATTTAAATAACAGGCATTACTTGATAATACCCTGAGAAAGTTTTACTCACCTTTCAATTTTTTTTTAAATTGTTTAAACATAAAAAACTGGGCACAAACCAATTAATTACTTTTACTCTCATGCCACCTTCTAACATTTCATTTTTAATATGTTTCATTCATTAGTCTTCTGTCTCCTTTTCCTGGTCTTTACACATTTTCACACCTATACAGTATATTCTTCACATATCACCTCTTCCTTGTTACTATTTTCTATTTCATAGATGCAGAGCTACTTCATTTGCAAAGGTCACTATTTAATGTTTCTTAATGTTGCTCTTTTATTTCTGTCCATATTTTGTGTAGAATCTAATTGTATTTAGTGCTTTGAGTTTCCTTTATTAAATATTACCACATCCTTGTGCTGCTTCTTCCACATCTTAACTTGCCTACTACTTATGATTTGTGCTTTTTCTTTTTCCCTTTGGCCAGTGATGCAAGTTTAGAAATTCTACGCAGACTGCCCCTCAGACTCCCAACCCGACCCAGCACACTTGACCTGCCTCACTCCTCGTCTTCGTCAGTGGCCGGAGCAAGGTCGTACCACTGAGTCACTTTCTCATCATCTAAGAGACCACAGTCCAGAAGAACCTAATGGGGAAAACACAAACACAATTATATTGTCCTTGTACACTCGTAGGTCCACAATCCCTAGCCCACCTGAGTCAAAGACCAAGATTTGAAACAGGCAGTTTTTGGAAGACAGCCCATCCAAAGCTTCCATTGGTTCAAATACTGTGTGGATTCATGATGGTTTGGGTGGGCTGTTGTCCAGAAACTGCCTGCTTCAGATCTCGGATTGCGCGTGAACCAAGCAACTGAAGCCATACTACAGTACAGTATATAGCACCATGAATGAAAATGAAATTAGATAGTTAAAATAGTACTAATTATTTTATATCAAAAGGCTACTTCAAAGCTTTACACTGGCCACATTCATTTTTGGTTGGCAAGTATTTGGGGTATTGATGATTTTGATATTTCATCATGTTGCAAAATCCTTTATTTCATATGCTCTATATTTTGTACTATTTAAAAAAAAATGCTATTAAGGCAACCAACCTGTCCCATCGTGGGAGAGCGCTGTAGGAACCTCAAACCCTTTTTGTTGACGATGTTGACTTCAAGGGTACGATTGGTCAGATCATTGGGAGGTAGAGCATACTCAAACCTCTCATCATACTTTGGGTTACAGCTATCCTTGATGACGTCTGTCTTACGTTTGCTGTCCTTGGAGCGGTCTGGGAGAAGATACAGCTTCACATATGGGTCAGGCAACTCCCCATCCTCCTCTACAGGCAGATTCCTGGAAGACAAATGCAAAGGTAAAATTTTAATACTATAGTCATATAAAGGAATATGCAGATTATTCAGTGATTGATTGATTGATATATCACACCTGAGGAAGAAGGTGATTGGGAGGTGGGACAGCTTGCACAAAAAATAACATTAAAAAAAGGTACAGTTGCAGAAGTAATGCCCCTTTTAGTCACACAAACTTTGGAGGAATCAAGGTACTCCCATGTACCAAAAGGATATTACCCCCTTAAGTGTTGAAAGGTTACAGACTTACGTAATTTGATGCACAACAATGACGAGATTACTACGAGGGCCGTACTTGACCGAGAGTTCAATCCTTCCCAGTCCATGCATTCCTGCTGGGTCTGGTCCCCTGGTGGTGGATAATGAAAAATAATTCATTTAGTCAGGTCCATATTAGAATATGTTGTCATACTTCACAGGAAGGCTCTAATCCTTCCTCCACACAGCTGGAAGAGAATAACCTTACAAGGGTCCTAGTGAAGACACTAACTTAAATAGAATATGGGTGGAGGAGGACACACAACTCATGGCTGGCAGGGTGTCTGAGTGGAGGTTTGCTCAAAGGGGTCTCAATAGACTGCACCAAAAGTTGGGCACTGCAAAACACCACTACTAACACCTGCAATATTATACAATGCATGAAAAAGAAATTGAAATCCTTCATCTGACTATATTAAGATATTTTATCATCAGACTATATGAAGATATTTTATCAAACCATCACAAAAACATAATGCATATATGTTTATCTATACAATAAGAAAATACAAAGTACTTTTGTGTAGCCTCCTTGCTAAAGCCAAAGCTTGTATAATATTGGAAACCATGATTCAAGTCTGTGTCAAACAATACTGCAAACTATATCTTATTGTTAAAGAATGAGTAATTGACAATTCAGAATATGAAATGTGGAAATCTGCAACTCTAAATATATCACAGAAGTTAAAAAAATATTAATATAATCGTGTTGATAAGATGTCCCTAGGAAACATCTGTTGCTGTTAAGGGGACAGGAGCCTGTTGGTTAATCTGGAGCAACTAATTCCTCTAAACTACTTCAAGCAAGAGAGCACCAGTATTTTTGTTCATCTGGTCCTGATTCCTGGCATACTTTGGAGGAAATCAAGGTGCTCTAATGTAACAAAAGTGTATCATCTCCTTAATAACTTAACAAGCATCATATCTAATTTAACCCAATTATTAATGTGTCATAACTACAGGGGAGGTTCATTTCACCTGTGCCTGAGTTCATTAGAGTCAGACAGTTGTGGTTGAGGTGGAGGTGTAGCCTGAGTAACAATGGTGGCTGCTGGAGTGATGACTTCTTCTGTACCTTCATTAATTACTTCCTTACGATCTGCTTCATCACTGGTCACCTCTGTAATGCATACACATCTTGAACACATGAACTTTGTATGCATGCAAAACTGACACTCGAATCACACTCTGGGAAACTAGTGGGTTCTGAGATAGTGCAATGACTCCATAGACAATACATGGAGTTATCATCACTAACCCTAGTTAAAGCTTAACTTGAATATGGCCAAGGGAACTATAGCACCAGTGTATTATATCATAGTGCAGCATTCTGAATATCTGATAATTTCCCATCACTATTACAAGCTACTGTATTAGGATTATATGGCATTTAACACACTTAGAAAAATAACAAATTTTATCAAATATCATTAAGTGACTATACTCAAAACATACACTAGACTATAGTCCAACCACTATATCCTGGCCCCTGAAGGTGGGGTCACTAAGGAATTTCCGGTCATCTAGACCTTTAAAGCGTTGTCATATCTTCAGCCTCTTGTTTCTTCCCGCTCCACACACACGTGATGTGCGTGCCGCTCTCTTTATCTCTCTCTCTCAGTAGTATTTTATAAAGTAAGCTACTTTTGCCATACATCTACATTTTATTGACTATGCAAGGGCGAAGAGTGGTGTGTTGGGTAAGCTAACACTTTACCGTCTCAATGACGAGCAAGCAAACACTGACTGAGGCAGCTGTGGCTGGGGTTAACCTGACCTGACAGGTGACCATATGTATGGGTCGGCAACACTGTACATAAATACTGTAGCACTGGTGCTACATTTCTCTAACGGTTTATAAATATCGTAATATTTAAGCTTACTGTTCTGTCCTGCATATTGCAGTTGAAATTAAGATGGTATTGGAATGTGTTTACGTCTTTTGTGTAGCATTTTATAAATGTCACACTTATTAGTATAGCCCAGTTATTTATGATGTGGCATATGAGCATTCCTGAGTGACCACACCTTCAGGGGCCAGGATACAGTGGTTGGACTATACCCAGAATTGATACAAGAAAAGATATAACATACAGGAAAAGCTCAGGAGTAGAAGGCATATTATCATGCTACATTATAATGATCTATCAAGCACAACAAAAGGGGAACACTATCTTAAGGGGATAATACAGTGTTGGTGAAACTGGAGCTCCTGATTTCTCCAAACTATTCCATGCAACAGGCCACCATTATTAGTGTTCACCTGGTCATATTTCCTGGCATACATTGGAGGAATCAACGTGCTTCATTGTACCAAAAGTAGAATTTCCCTTCACTCATATGAAAGCAGAAAGAAAAGCAGCCCTTCCCATGAACTAGTGGCCATTTCCTATATATATATTTTTTATTACTGAGGATAATGCCAAATGGTTATACTCACCACAGACACCTTGTCCTGCAAATGATAGGTAGGATAAAAAAAAAAAAAAGCAAACGGAGAAGGAAGGGGAAATAAAGAAAAGGAAGAAAGGAAACAGAATATGAGAGAAAAGAGTGAGCCAGCAAAAAATGTGGAAAAAGTCAATACCTTAAAAAAAAATAAGAGATGAAAGAAATGCGGCAAGGAAAGTGCTGGCCCAAGAAATTATTTTACGTTTATATACACTGCTCATATGGACCTCCTTCAACACGCATATGTTTGCCTTCACAACGTAAGCTTGAATAAATTTATGATCTCATTTCATAGGAAATTGTTTTACTGCCTCAGCGTGCCAGAAATGGAGCGCTGGAGTTTTGTGAAAATGGCTGTTTGAAGGAATGAAAGCCCACTCCGGCCCATGATGCATTTTGTGTTAGGTGTGGGTTAGAGGTCGATTCTTGTAGGGATGGTGATAATCGTGATCATTTTCATACTCTGTGAAAGGTCTCGTTATGTCCTTACTAATTTTTATGTGGCAAAATCCATACTTCTCTGATTAATTAACCATATTTCCACTCATTCTGTATTTTCACTTTTAATCTAGTCATATAAGTAGGTATGTATACACTCCCTTTCCTCCAGTATCCAGGGCTCTGATAATATGAGGGCCATTGAAATCAAAATTCTTCACATGACTCAATAAATTTAACTATCTGCCACACTTTCTAAAGTGAAATACTGAAAAAAATAATTTGCTACTGTAAATACTATTTTGAAAATCAATCTTATAAATAAAAAACAATCAAACCTACAGATAATTATTGCAATTTTTAACAAAAATCTGTGAATATAAATATTTACACAAAGTGTCTATTCCACCACTATTCAAACTTCCAGGTTTCTTTACAATTTATCATTGTAAATCTGCAGCAGCAAAAATGTATACTACAGTATATGAATTCTCCACAGTAACTAAATATATAGAACATGTAAATATAAAACAGTTTATGCAATGGGTAATGTCAATATTTTAACTATATCATGTGAATCCTTTAAACTAAAACACTAAGCTATATTTTCAATGGCCCATTAGAATTTTGGTACATGTTTTAACTATACTTTTAAAAATTTACAATACTTTAATGAACATATTTAAGTTGTAAAAGAAAAGGTAGAAATTATTTTTACAGAAATAATAAAAACTTGTTAAGTTTACTCACTTGGTAAACAATGTGAAGAAACTACATAAAGTAAAGCTAAGCAACAAAGGAAATATTAACCAATAGAATTAATGGTCTGCAGTTTTCTACTAAGCAATAATGATCATGCAGGTGTTCCTACATACATGCATTTCTCACTAACTACTGTCAGCCAGGCAAACTCATAAGGTTCCCATTATGTGTAAGGCTGAGAGTGGTGCAGAAATTTAGCTGGTGCAGACAATACTACTTGTACAACTGTCAGGTTCCAGCAGGCATACCAGTACTAATTACACTGTGCTCCTCTGACTGCAAGCATTTTATTATTTTATTTGGAAGGTATACTAGTTCATGCCTTTTTTTAGGTAATTTTTTTGAAGCATGTTGGAACAATGTTTGTTTCCCCTGTAAACTTCAACCTGCAGCCAATATATCACCAATACAGTATCCTTCACTTGTCAATTTACAACCAATCAATACCCAGTATGTACTTGCAACCCATCACTACAAAACAGAGCCCTGGATAGATCACAACCCTTACCCTTGTCCCTCACTCCTGTACCCTCACTCCCTCCTGCTTCCTTCATAGGGGCAGGACTCGTCACCACAGAGGGGGCTTCAGGAGGGGCAGGGGTGTCTGGAGGAGGGGGTTTGGGGGTTGTGACAGAGGGTTGGGGGGAAGGGGTAGGGGGTGTGGGTTCAGGAAGGGCCGCTGGAGTGTCTACTCCTGCCTCACCAGTTTCCTTGGGGCCACCATCTCCATCGTCCTTCTTCAGGGCCGTCTTGAGGATCTGTTGGGTGTTGATTGCCAGGTTAGTTCTTTTTACTTTTATCAATAAAATTATTACTACAGTAAAGCCTTGTTTTGTACTGGTGTTTTGGGTGTGTAGTGTACTATTTGTATGAATCTGTGGACAGTCAACCCTCTTTATACATTACACACCCATAAACACAGTGAATACTGAGAGTTGACTACACGGATTCACAGAACACAGTACAGTATAATACACAACCAAAACAAGTGGAAAACCAAGGATTACTGTATCAAAGTAAAATACAGTAATGTACATATTGCATAGGAGAGCTTCAGTTTACATAAGGCACCATAATATTGTCAAAGACCAATTTCTAATCTAAGTTATTACTATACACATCTCCTGAATAATCAACAGAATACAGCTTGCATTCTTTTTCAGTACGGTACATTTATTGCTTTGCAGAAAATTCTTGTAATTATACATAATCACACAACTGGTTATTAATATATTACAGGAATATAGTTTTATATACAGCAATTTTATTTGCCAAGTCATTGATTAATTTAGGATGAAAGAAGAATGAACGCCCTAGGCCTGAAAGACCCTTTAGGTACAGTATGATGAGGGAAAAGGTGATAGAGAAGTGCTACAACAAGAACAAAGGAGATAGAAGGAAAGTAGGGACAGTTGAAGAATAAAAAGAGAGTGACTGGGGATGGTGGAACGAAATAAGGCAGAGGAAAGGGGAAAGTCAGAGTACTAATTGGGCTATATATGGATAAGAAATCCATACTATGTGAGAGGAAGAACATCAATTCATTAATGGGGGAGTACCATGTTGATAAATATGGGGCAAATTATTCCTCTGCTGGTCCTGTTTCCTGACACACTTTTGGAAGCCTTCAGAAATCTCCTTCATTCATTAAATTCTGTCCCTGAAACTCCACGGACATGCTAGAAATATGATCAAGCGACTGAGGCTTGACTCAAATAGAGGTTCTATAGGTCTCAATTAACTCTGCTCTTTTAACCATTCAGTATGGGTTAGCATTTTTCGACCCATTCCATCACCCAGCTGAATGCCAGGTTAATTATCAGATAATCTTTTTCAGACCCATATAATACATGAACAGTGCTGATTATTTTCTATGAAGAACACGTGGAAGAATGGTCAACGACAAACAAGTGGTATAATTTATAAATGATAATATGGCAGATTTACCCTACCATACAAAAACCTGTAAGTTAAATTGCATTCTGTGCATGTTCATTACCATGAAAATTTGGGAATATATGGAATGCTAATCATAGTACTGTATATATTAGAAATTAAGATATGAAAATATGAATGCCGTTTTAAATTTTCATTAGTATTGTATAGTCAATTTGTCAATTATACCTTCCTTTCATAGTCACTGCTTAACAAGTTTATCATTGTGCAGTTTACAATATCAGTGATCTGAAGACAATAATAAACCACAAAGTACTGCCTTCCTTTGAAGATTTTGACCCATATACTGTATATTCTACTGTACTGCTTAACTTTCAGCTGGAAATACTACTTTTTTCTTGCCTTACATATTATGTACAGTCTTAATATATAGTATACAAAATCTACTAATCTTTTTAATATCCACTAACTTAATGGTAGTGTATATCTTCAACATACCCTCAGATTCAGGTTGACCTTAAGAGTTGCCAGGCCACCTGAAGCTCCACTCAGGGGATAGTTCTCGTTGAGAACCTCCAGGTTGCGTTCCTTCAGCAGCACGTTCAAGTCAACCTCAATTCTGCCCTGCACTACACTCGTTTTGTGGTCAATCACCTGTGAGTTGGGAAATTGGCAGGAAATTTTCATCGATTGATTGTTTAATAATAGGCGCCACAACAGCGAGGTCATATAGCACCTGAGGAAGACGGTTATTGATTGGTGGGACAGTAAGCACAAAAGGTAACAGATGAGCACAAGGGGACAGTTACATGTAATTTTTACACTTTTCTGATATGCTATAATGGGAACCAAATGTGAACTTACTACTTTACTAACCAGAGTTTGAGAATTATGAAAAATAAGTTCAGTACAGAGGACATTGGAATGGGTGAATACATACTGTACATAAACATTCCACGTATGACTTGGACCTAATATAGTATCGTCCTTTGTCCATTTTGGATTCCCATTTTACTCAAAATTATCAACAATTACTTTGTGAAATTGAAACTGTATCAAAATATTTCTTAATTTTCTGACACATTGCTTACAAAAGTTCAATTTTTTCATATAAATTTATTTTTGTTAGACGACAATAAAATAAAAAGTTCTAGTGACATTTCTCCACATCTCACCTCTATCTTGAGTTCCTGTGTGCGAGGGTTGCGGACTAAGAAGGTGAAGCCTTCCTCAAACACTGGATCATTGGTGCGTTGGCGAACCGTTGTCTCCTTCTGACTGTTTCCCACATGAATACGGACGAAGGGGTCGGGGATGCTCTGTTGGTAGATCTTACAGTAAATACAATATTCCATACAGTTTTGAGATATGATGAAAAAAAAATTGTTGGCTAAACTTTTATACCACACAACCATCCAAAATTTCATCATCAAGGTTACACACTGTAACTTTGCATTATACTGCTCTAATATTGTACTTGGTCATCTTGAAAGAATTGAAGGCTGAATTAATGAAATGCAAGTAGAAAACAATTCATTCAGTCAAAATATTTCCAACATTATGATCTGAACTATTGCTGAATTTTACACATGTTTATCATTAATGTGTTATGTGCTGATGTAGAGGACCTATGCCTTCAATGTGTTTTTTTAATTTATAATTTATAATCCAATTAAATTCTGTAGCAAACTGCTTCACACATGAATTACAAGTATTGTACTGTACTAATTAAGATAACTTTCAAACTGCTGTACAGTACTGGGGAATTTGCATTCAAAGGCCAATATATCTTATAAACAGATGATACTGAATGCTTGATTACTGTAATACCTCAAGTTTAAAGCACATTAGTACTCAACCAAATAAACACCAGGAACTGAATTGTTATTTTTTTCCTTAAAACACTCACATATGTGACACATTAATAGTTAGAGCAACAACAAACATAATCAATCAAAACCCAAAATAAAACACAGGATTATCAAGCATGTGCTGAACTTAACGTAACTGGTATGAGTTTCAGTCATGATCTAAATTTTGTAATGAAACACCAAACTCCTATTACTGTACTCTCTTTGATGATGTCTTCACCATCCATTAAAAAAATATGAATACAGACAACAATACTGGCTGAGCATAAACTTGTTGCCACAATTTCAAATGTTCAGCCATTAGACTTGGCAATAATTTCACACAACACACAAAAAAAATAATTATAATTATTAATACTATGTGTTCATTTAAGTAAGACTGAACACCTAGGGAGGATCAAAGACTAGTAAAATATAGGTAGGATACCCATGTATGTACAGTACAGAAAAAAAAAACTATCTTTGCTTACGAATATAAAGACAATGGGGGCTTTCAATGGGAGATTACATTTACATTCATATAGCCTGTGTAAGAATTCCTGTGGCCAACCATACTTGTCTGTAGATAAATTATGAACAACATATACAGGAATTGAGTAATTTCCTTATCATTTGAGGTGTTAATACTATTTGAAAGTTTTGTAAAGATAGTTTTCATTTAATCAATTGTACAAAGGCACACACCCTACTCATTGAGCCCAACAACTGTTACTATGGCATCACACTAGATACAGTTGTTCTTCCCTTAAAACTTCTACTCTAATCATTGCTAGAAAAATCCAATACCCTTACTCCTCTCTATTAAATCAAAGAGTGCTTGAGATGACAGAATAGTGTTGGTAATCAAATACTCTAATGTAGTGGCAATCTTCTGCAATGACACCATCAGTACTGTGTATTGGTAACAGTTACATGTCGCTATACAGTATAATATTAAAGTTGTGTTCAAATCATGGTTTATATTTGCTACTCTTCCAATGCCAGAATAGAATTATAGAATTTTGTTCCCTACTACAGTATATATTCCATCCTAATTATACAAGAATAGTCTTGTAGAGTAACAGAGAGAATCAATGTGCTGAAAACTAAAATACAGTTTCAATGTTAGTTCAGTACTCGATAACAGCCAATGGGTAATCTGATAAAAAATAAATAAATAAGTTGTGTCAAGGACATGATGCTGCTCCTACATTACCTCAACAAAAATACAACATTCAGTTTTTCAGTAATCATTGTTGTTTATCAAATTCAATTACAGGTATTAATATACAGTACACTGTATTATTTTTCCTGTCCTTGATACACAATGCTTATGGCAAGATACAGCATCATAATAATTAAGGGACTGATATATCTAGTCACCATATACTGTACAATAATGAGACTTTCCATAGCATATGTATATATGTTTGAGACTTTTTATGTTAGCCAATGAGACTAGAGTCTTTGTGTGTAGTCATCATATACACCCCAACTAATATACTGCATATACAGTACAGTATATATATACAATACAGGTACAGTATATCAGTTAGTTTCCTTAAGGTAATCAAACTTTATTTATTCTTTCATTATTCTGAGTTGCATATGCACCTCTGCATCCTATTTGGTCAAGATTTCTTCAGAAATGGCAATACTGTTTTCAGACAAACAAACCTCAGTGTCTGTTATACTGTACAGTATATGGGTAAATATAGATAAAGTATAATCTCAAATTTCGACGGTTTTAATTTCGACAATTCAAATTTCTACAGCAATTTCGACACAAAAATCACCGATTTCGAGACATGTCGAGTTATATATACAGTCGACTCTCGAATAAATCCGAGGACTTCTTATACATAACGAGGGAAATTATAATAAATGTCACGAAATGATATAACTGTCATCCGTGAAGTGTGTGCGTGTGTGTGGGTTGCCACCACTTCTCCCGTGCTCCTTCCCCCCTACCCTTAGTCGCCATCCACCCTAGCTCAAGGTCAAGGGAATATAGGCCTATCCCATGGAGGTAGAATATTAGTAATTACGAGTTAACCACCAGCTTCAACACTCAGGCATGTCAGGTGGTGCATTTACAAAACAGAAGGTCATATCCTTCCATATCAAGAAGGAAGGTTTTTCTCTAACAAAGAAAGAAGGAAATACCAGAATATGCTCAATAAATTGTAAACAAACTATATCACGCTATCTCCCCCCTTCCCTCTGCTCTCCCCCTACCACCTCCACCACTACCACGCATGCTTACGACTCATTTCATTCATGAGTCGTCTGCGAAAACCTTAATACAAATTGTTATATGCATTTAATATGCTTAATACGAATTGTAATACTGTACTGTATTTACATTTGTAAATACTTATTACTATGCATTAACTCGTGTTCGTATGTGAAAAAGGGAGATATTTTTACTCAAGGTTGGCCAGCTGTGGAACCATGCTAATTTTCTCCATAAGAAGTTCAGTTTAAATTTCGACAATTTAAATTTCGCGAGGTTTTTGGAGCACCAATCTCTGTCGAAATTTGAGATTATACTGTATATACCTGTACAGTATTCCTTTATTTAATTTTTTTTGCTGTACTGTAATCATTACTAATGCACATGTTCCTATTTTGTAAGTTATTCAAGTCCCAAAAGAGAAAAGAAAAATTACAAGCTAACTGGTAAGTCCTTCAATGAATTATCCATGCATGCATAAATGATCACATTACCGTAAAGGAAACAGCCACGAGGGAATTATCACTTCAAGCAATAATCAATCCAACATGAATCTGTTCTGGCAGGTTGTCAAACAATGCTCAACTCAATTGAAATATAAGGCTCTTAGAAAATTAACAAGATCCTATGACAAAGCCAACACATGATCATGGCCTTCAAAAACAATATGAACAAGGCAAATTGTTATACATACTTTCAACAGTATATACAGTATTTCAGATCCATTCATACAAAATGGCCAGTAGAATTGATTGATTGATATTAGACACTGCAACAGCAAAATCATATGGCATCCGAGGAAGGTGACCGAGAGGTCACAAAAGATAACGGATGAAAGTAAGGGACAGTTGGAGAAGTGAAAGCCCCTTTTAGTCACCCATTATGATGAGCAGGGATACTGGGGAGGTATTATTTTGATTTGATTGGACTTTACAGTAAACATTAAGTGCTGTACTTGCTTGCTTAAAAATGTGCAACACGATTATCACATTTTATGCAAATATAACAAACTTGCTTACATAATCAGTATATAAAATATTTCCTCAATGCTGTTTCCCTTATATTCATGTATGGCATATACTGTATTATAATCTATTGCAAATTCCAGGAAATTAATATGCTAAATGAAAATACTGTACAGTACCATCAACGCTCATCTGAAAACCATGTTACTCCTCTTTTGGGTAATTTTCCACAAAATCAATGCATAAAAGTTTGTACAGTATGTATTAAAAATCATAAGTACAGTGTACCCACAAAATTTGCTATTATCAGTAATTAAGCTTTCCCATTAAAATAATCCTACTAAGAACTGGTTAATAGCAGAAAACACGGTAATCAAAAGTACTGTACAAGGCAAACATATTATTAATAGAGGTTCCATGCACTCATAGAACAATGTACAGTAATATAAAAAGCCTTGTACCATTCATCACTCTCCATGACGCACACTACATAAATGTGATGTCATGGTAAATCAGAGCTCAGAGGGCCATATGCAAGAATAATCATGGGCTTTATAATGACTATGACCAGTGTAATGGTTTTACATTTTATAGTTGCAGCCATACATAACCCTTAGTACAAATTTTCTCTAAATTTAGTCCTGAGTCCATTAAAGCATCTAGCTCAGGGTCGTAATATTAAACTTCTTGGAGGAAAAGGAAAGAGTTTTTCAATTTGTATTGCAAAATAATATGAATAGGGCAAGAAAGCCTTTTCCTCAAAGTAGTAGTTTTAATAATACTACCCTCAGTGTGGGTTTAAGTGCCATATTTTATGTGCAATAATAAGCTGGCTGGCTGATGATGAGGATAAAGACCTCATGATAGTGTGTTGATATGGAAAAAATCATCCATTATTACTGGGACTTTTCTTGCACATGGCTTAATCCAAGCAGCTCTGTTGGTGACACTTTGAAAACACATTCTGAAATATGTGCTTCAGTTCTTGACAAAATCATGTACTGTATCCCTGGCCACAAGAACTGGTACACACGCTGTTGTTTACGAGGGTTTACAACATAACAGAAAGTGTAACTGCAACACTACATTATTATTAGGTTTGTTATTTTTCAATCACCGAGTCACTTGGAAGACCATTCATTGCATTACTTCCAGAATAAGGACTCTTTCCATATAACCTACAGTATGTAAGAATTCCTGTGGCCAAAAACAATATATGGATGAACTCTGGCCAAGACTTTTTAATCATGCCTGGACAAAATCAGGAAGAGAAGGACATAGCATTATATTTACTACAGCAGAACAATAACAACAACCCTCATGCACACAAAACAACTTTTTACCTTGTGTGATGGCTGGAGTGAGGTGAAGAAAAATATTGCTGTCATTAATAACTGAAGATAAAATTTATAATACAGTAATGGTGAAAATATTGATTTAGCATTAACTTAAGAGAAAGGAGAGAAATATCTACAGTTGGTTGCCTGAGAGGATAGATAAAGTGGTAGGACTAAAACAAAAAAAAATTCACATATACCAGAACCATAAAAAAAATAATAATTTGTTGTCAAAGTTGAAACACACCACTGAAACTATATAGGGATTAAGTGCCATATGTAAGCAAAGTTATGGGTTAATGGGATATTATACTTCTGGTCCTTTAGAGCACCTTGTTCCTCCAAAGTATGACAGGATACAGGACCAGATTAGCACAAATAATGGTGTCCTGTTGCTTGGCATAGTTTGAATTAATCAGTTCCAGATTTACCAACATTGTACAGTACTACCGCTATAATTTGGTATGAGTTTCAGTGGTATGCTTTAACCCTTAACCCTTCCGAGTCAGAATATATCTTATGGCAATATGGAGAGCGAGATATCACATCTATCGGGTGTATTTTACTGCCACTAAATTATCCAATTTATTGTATAAAGTATTTATAATTATATTTTCAATTTTCTCTAACATTAACATTACTGTACCCTTTTTAAATATAATTATGCAAAAAGCAGAAATAATGAGAAACTGCCCACCCTCCAGAATTGGAAATACAGTGGACTCTCCAATAACGCGGTAGTTACGTTCCTGGAGACGTCGCGTTATTAAAAAACGCGTTATTTAAACTTAATTTCCGCATAGGAAACAATGGTAATAGTGGGGGTTGCGTTCCTGGACAATGCAAAAGTCTACCTTTTGGGGATTTTGTTACTCTAATGTATGAATAGTAGAGTCAAACTAAAGTATGTAGTTGGTGACTCAAACAACAAAAACCCACATTCTCGTTTTATTTATATTTGTAAAGTAACGGTACACTTTCCTTCACATTTAACACTCGTCACTCCAGTCTGCCTACTCACCCCGCTCTCCCTCCCCACCCCTCTCTCCCTCCCCACCCCGCTCTCCCTCCCCACCCCGCTCTCCCTCCCCACCCCGCTCTCCCTCCCCACCCCGCTCTCCCTCCTCACTCTGTGTTTCCTCCACATCCCGCTCTCCTTCCTCACTCCGCTCTCCCTCCCTACCCCGCTCTCCCTCCTCACTCTGTGTTTCCTCCACATCCCGCTCTCCTTCCTCACTCCGCTCTCCCTCCACACCCCACTCTCCCTCCACACCTCCTCGCTCTCCTTCCACACTCGTGTTACCTTCCTCTGACACCACATCTGTCTTCCTTTTAAAGAATTGATCAAGTCGTGTCTGTTTGGTCAGAGAGCGGGCCTGAGCAGCTCACCCTGCTTCCCGCCAAAAGTAGTGTGGGTAAGCGGGTGAGCGTGGCCGCGTTAAATCGAACAAATAATGTTATTTAATCATATCCCCCCTATATATTATACCGCGTTGAATCAAAAACGCGTTACTCAAAACCGCGTTATTGGAGAGTCCACTGTACAAACTCTGACTATCACATAAGGGTTAATACAGTACCTATAATGATGACATTGTTATTATGTTAATGCATAGTGTACTGGCTCTACGCTGACACACATGCATTTGTATAATTTAATTCATGCTTTTCTCTTGCATCACAGTCTTAACATTACTCTTGCACTTCATCAGTGGCGTCACGAGGGTTGTTGGTGCCCGGGGACAAAGATTGTTATGGCACCCCAATAGGGGGCGTGATGGTGGGTGGTTGGCGAGCGAAGCGAGCCTAATCAGCTGGGGGGTTCTATGAGTACTCATAAAGCAATTTAAAGCCACTTGGAAACTAATTTTTTAAATCTTTAGTCCTTAAAAATGAATTGTTCATCTAATTTATTTACGTGAATTAATGAAGATGCCTACCCATTTCTAAACCCAAAGTAAAGTTTCATAATTAATATAAAGAAAAAATAAATTAATATATGGTTTGAGTGCACTAATCTTTTCAGGAAATTAGTAACTTCATTATTTCAGATTCACTTTGGTGTAAACAAAGCAATTTAATTTTCCCCAACTTCAAATTGGCAATTGGCGCCCCCATAAATGCTCCGCCCAGGGACATATGTCCCCCCCCCAGCCCCCCCCCCTCGTGAAGCCACTGACTTCTATAAATATATCCTATGTCTAAGGAAAATAAAAAGTTTGTTTTAATAAACTTCTTGCCTCTTGTCATCCATGGTAATACACTTGCTATACAGTTTGCACACAAAACTGTAGACCTTGGACATACAGTGAATAAATACTTGTATCCACTACTTCACTTTACACTCAGTCCATCATTGAAAACAACCAAATGTTTTCCCAGGCTTCTGTTATTCATTACCATACAGACTGAAGCTATTTACTGAGCCTATGTAAAAAAAATCTTTTATCAACATCATTCTGCTGTACACTTGATGTCAAACTATTTCAACAGGTAGAATTAATGTTTTAATGCATTTGATACATTATACCTCCTTGATTCCTCCAAAGTATGCCAGGAAACAGGACCAGATTAGGAAAATATTGGTGGCCTGTTGCTTGGAATAGTGCGGAAGAATCAGTTGCTCCAGAATAACTAACACTGTATTGTCTATTTAAATGGTAAGTAGCCTACACATTGCATATATATCTCACATAAGATTAATAACAATATGACCAGCATTCGTCATTTTCCGTGTGATGTCAGCCACCTACAGTATAAACATGCAGAGGGATTCACATTATCATGGGGTCAAAAATAATCTTGTATCATCACAAAGGGTAAAGATGAGCAGAATAGCAAGGGCTACAAACACAACTGCATTGTATTATAAAACTTTAGCATAATAAGGTACTCAAAAAGTATAACTATAAATTTGTAACATGTTGGTTCAGAAGTCTTCATTGCTTTGTTCTATGGCTTGGCTATGACATATTTTAAAATCTGCTTTAGATACAAATACTGTAACTGTAAACCTTAATGCCATTTTGCTCGATAACCACTATTCCACATATATCCTTCCCACTCAGTCAAAATACCTTATATCAATGATAATTTAAACTGAACAAGAATCAGTTACCATATGGAAAAGAAAGTAAGAATCTCCCCTCCCCCCTTACATAAAATATATACACACCAGTATATAGATGCCACCACCCAGAACGGTACTGTACAATAATGACATGCTAACTGTCTTATAACACTTACATTGAGCTTTTTGGCTGAGTCAATCCAAACCATCAGAACAGCACTGTGAAGGGGATTCTTGGTGTTTGCTTGAAGAGCTCGGACCTCTTCCAGTTGCTGTAAAGGGTGCATAAACATTACTAGTATGGTGTACAGTTGAGCAAGTAGAAAGTGCAAATAAAATCTGGCTTTATATGGCATCATCTTCACCACCACTCAAAGTTCAGCCAATCACGTTCCACCTTACATTGGCTCTGGGTTCCCTGTAATTCATTCATAAAGATACAAGGGATTACTACAAATAAACTGCTAAATGTTTCCATATACAACCATGTTTTTCTTGCACTTTCTACTTGCTCAACTGTACAATTGGGTGGCCAATAATACAATCATAATAATCTAAAATAGAGTATTACAATGTTGTACAAATAATAAAACAAGAAATAAAGAGTACTACAATAGAGTACTGTACAAACATTAACAAAGCCCAGCAGCAGACTTACCAGGTCGAGGGATGAGGCAGTCTCATTCAGGTCCAGCCAGGTGGCACGCACGTGGATACGACCAGACTTGGCTTCAGATAACGGCACCCACTGACAAAATAACACGAAGTAATAGATAAGTATACACAGTTCAATTTCTTTACTGTAATGAAAGTGTGAATATAAGTGAGATAGCATTAGTGAGAGCACATGTCAACTACTGTACTGTACTCTTAGCTTTACATACCCTTTACCCTTTATTATACACAATTCAGTTTTTTTTATTGTCAAAAAAGTGTGAATGTAAGAGTGAGGTAGCATAAGTGAGAGCACACGTCAACTATGGTGTATATAATCCTTTAGTGAGGTAATTGATAAAGTGAGGGGTCCCCAATCCTTATTCTCCCCCTGTATCATGGGGAAAATAGGCTGACTGCACCATTGTAAGAATGATGGGTGATGGGGACGCACTTCTCTACACCATACATGCCTATCACTACTGTAGAATATTTAGTACAGTACTCACCATGTCCACATCTCCACTCTTCCAGATCTCATGAACATCCAAGTTAGCCCTGGAAATTAATATACAAGTCAGTATCAAAATCAAAGTAATAGAATATTTTCATGAGCTTTTGATGTTAAATAATCAAATCACAACTTACAATCAAAATTTAATTAATAACTATTATAGGAATTAAATAGCAGCTAGGATCAATGATAGTTCATCTTGTAATGCATTCTCTCCGAATATGATACCCTCTTTAATTTATAATTTTGATAATTGATGAAATAAAACCATTATTCATTATGTTATAACAAAGCAATTTCTATTAAATGTATGATGTACTATGGCAATAATTATTATCTGGTAAGTTATTGTGCTAAGAACAAAATATTTTAAAGCCTCTCTTACAACACTTACAGTACTCTACAATTACCGGTATGTTTAAATTCCTTCAACAATAATATCAGTCTAAAATTTAGGGTTTTTCTTAATATGCAAATACAGTAGTGATGTACAGTATATGTACTATTGGCCACAAGAATTCATACAAATGCTCATTTTCGAGGGTTTGCAACATATAGAATTATACGACTAAGTAAATGAAAAAAAAAAAAAATTTACAGTACTGTAGTTTGTTGTTTCGCTAATAACAGAGTCACTTGGTAGACCATTCATTGCAGTACTTCCAGAATAATGACCTCTCTATCCATGCAACCTGTATAAGAATACCTGTGGCCAATCATACTTAACTACCACTGACAGATGCATATACTGGTACTGTACAATGGCATTTGAATTTCTGTCTATCTATTGTTCTAAAGCCTCACTTCCTCCGAGAACTCCTAATATGGGGGTGATCATAGCATAAGGGTACAAGGCTTTCTCCCTGTTCCAGCAATCCTTCCTCACTTGGTCAAATCCTTCCCTTAAAATCTCATTTCTCTCTCCCATGTACTCTTCCACCCTGCTCACCCATCTAAAGTTGTATAAAATATTTTAACCAAAGGCAAATTAAGCATCCATGTAATTACAATGCAAGTACTATACTGTATCTTAATGATATTCATAAAGATTATACCAATGTCTAAACCATATCCCACTTCTAATGTCCATTCTGTAGATAAGCTATTTTATAGCTCTTTCTATCTTTTTAGTTTAACTAAAATACTGTACCTATCTGTGTACAACAATGTTGAGGAGGAGAAAAAAGAAGTCATAATATATGATGAAGTTCATGTGAAAGAGAGGAAATGTAGGCTATATGTAAATATGATACAGACATACAGTACTATACATAAAGCAACAATTACCACACAAGCAAAGAGTAAGAATTATATGCAGAGAGAGTACCGTTATTCATACCATGCAGTTTCAGACATATACACTTGATTTGCAAGTGCCTGAATGTAACAATAGATTATAAGTACATGTAATGTGATGTGTTGTTTTTTATGACACAGTTATGGTGAGCATGGCTACTGTACTGTGATGTATTTGTGGTTAGTATGCTTTTGGTCATGTATTTTCTATTTTGTGAGACTGAAATACATTATTTTTATTAATATTATGAGGAAAACTAATCTACAGTACCACAAGACTGGAAATAGTATTAGTCATTATCACAAAAATAAGTCGCATAAAATCCAAGTCGTGATTCTGTTTAAAATACTGTATTATCCTATTCTGTGTGATTAATCTTCTCTCTTGTTGAGATAGCAGCAAGAATTCTACACACCCCTGTCTTGATGTACTGTACAGATAAACTCATGAGGACTTAATTTGGCATTCAAAGCGTCACCTTCTGTGTGATACAGCACAGATCAGATAAAAGGAGGGAAACAATGATGCTATGGGCCACAAATTAAGTATTGAGAGTCTTTCCAGAATAAGAAATAATTTAAAATTACATATATGTGGCTTTTAAAAGACATGTCACACTAAAAGCTAAATTTAAAAGCATAAAAAAATTACAGAACCACCTGGCATTACTACTGCACTTCAACAATCCTGTAGTGAAGTCAAGATTCATAACAGATTCTTCCTAATACTGCACCATATTCCAATAGTGAGAGTTTGTCTATTATGAAATGGTGCTATAGTTACCTGCAGCAGTAGTCATCACTAGTGAACAAGTCCTGATCAAAAACCTCAAACATAACAGCCATGTTGCCAAAGAGGAAGTCAGAGTAACAGACAAACTGCAAGAGCGTGACTGTCAGTTAGTAGCCGTCCATTGTATATACTGTACTTCACAGAAATGTCAAGCATAGGCATGCATGGATAAATTCTAGCATTGAAATTTTGGAGAAATGATGGTCAAATTTTTGTCAATAGTATTCATGTCATGTGTGAATGTCACATGCCCTACCTAGATGAATTTTGACATTTTAATTATTACAAACCCTTGAAAGCACAAAAAAAAAAAAAAAAAAAAAAATGTTGAATTTATCCCACATGCAAGAGCATTAGTAATGTCAGACAAAGCGCACATCACTTAATGAAATGCTTTTTCAAGAGTTTCAAACTACAGTACATGTGTTATATACACCAGGTGCATTGTAGTATTACCCCCCCCTCATGTCACACTAGCTTAGGTTATAACTGGCAGAAATGTACAGTTTTCAATTGGCATGTGGGTTCACAATACAGTACTGTAAACAGATAAGACTAAAGTTTTTAACAATATCTTTGAAAGATCAACTGAAATATAAGCAAAAAAAGTTTTATAGATACTGTACCAGCAAGTTGTATTTGTGAGGTGGGGAGTGGGATAGACAACACACCTGAATATCTTATGCTGCTGTTGGTAGGAGCCTACAAGCATTATAATGAACTTCACTAGCAGTTAATGGCTGAAGGATTAGTTAAGCAGTAATAGGGCAAATGGAAGTCATTCTCATATCAATATTCATACCAATGATGGATAACAATCACTAGTTAATGCACTGTACAGGACACAGGCAAAGAAAAAATATTGTACTGTATAAGGTTATCATGAAGTCCTTCCCATTTCAAAAACATATGCTTGGTATTACCATTTTACCTTCACAAAGATTTTTACCAATATTCATGAACTTCAAAATGTGTTTCATTGTTGACCAGATAATTTCTAATCAATAAAATTTCATGCAATCAGGGAAGGTCTTCATACTCAGCTATATAAGATGCACTGCTAGACACCATACTTATTGAAACTGCCATAATTTTACTCATACTGTCAAGCTTACATTTTTACCAAACATGCACGGCCATGCAGCATTTTGTAACGTCACTGACAGTAAATAGTACAGACATAACTAAACCAAAACATGTATCTATAAATAAAACTGCCCTTGTCATCTGCAAAGGCAAGTGAATAAAAAATATATATATATACTGTATATACCTGTATACAGTATTCAAGCTGTTATAAAAAATCTCTAATTAATTAATGCAACTCTTTAACAATGCAGCAACATATGTAGTTTTAATATCTCAAACTGTCTAATGCACTGGTGCTTCCAGTTGGATCACGAAGCCATACAAAATGGTGAAAAATACTGTGTACTGTATACATCAGGGATATTATACATACAGTACACAGTTCTACAGATGTCAACTGTCACAAGACTTCAATCAAAACGAAAACCATGACAAGATCAAATGGAAACAAAAAAATAAAACTGGCAGTGAAATATACAGTTGACTGCGGATGGACATGCCAAGTGTGCCTTTTGTAAGTTTACCTCCCCAGTAAATCATCAGTCTTAGCTCCGGGAATGTTTGCATCCCAATCCCAGCACTCTAGGTTAACTGTCTGGCGTCGGATCACATCACAAGTCATCTGTGAACGGATAAGGAGCAGGGAGGGGAGTGAAGGGATGAGGGTTAACAGTCCATGGGGAAAACTACAAGCCTCAGGATTACCAACAAAACAATACGAGAGAAAGCAGAAATTAAGGTACTGTAACTTGTAAGGAAAGGCAATGGTTGGATAATAACAATGACCAGCACAATGGTTATTTGTAGTTTCTATAGTGTTATCATAAATGTAGTTACCATCAATTTGCCCAGGACTTTTCTTGTACTGTACTCTATCAGGTCCTATGACATACTATGGACTTTTCATCTTGGAAAATCATAATTTCGTCTAGTGAAGGTCCCTTACTAAAGCAAGCGTTGCTTTTCAATAGGAAAGTGTCAATACATGGCAATTGTACTGTATCAGATTTTCAGCACTTGTTCATTATCATTTTAGTTTGAGAACTATATTAGCCTCAGACTCCTTATATTGGGACACCATGCAAACATGAAGTTTCATGCAACATGAGGATACTGAAGTTAGTAAGCAGAAACATGACTTAGATAAGACACTTTGCTTCAAATGGTGATCACAGTCAATTTTGCTTAATGGATTCTTGAGTTGAGTAGCGAAAATCAAGTCTTCTTACAGCACAATAACTAGTACGTGTACTTCATAGGACTGTCAAGCTGTGATGTAACAAAATTGGTCTCGAACCTTTTCTCTGGGCAATGTCTTGCTTCATCAATCAGAAAACATATGTACAGTTGCAGTAATAAGTTCCTTTCTATCTACTCATGTCTTCACTTATTGAATATCTGACAGATTTTGAAGCTGAAAGTATTTTTGTGGTGGCATGTATATGTACAGTATGTGTACTGTATACACAAACTGTACATGCCAACATAAAAATGCTCACAGCTTCAAAACCTGTCCGCAGTGGCAGAGTGGATACAATGACGGACTGGGAATGGCATGGTCCCGGGTTTGAGTCCACGAGAAACGTCTGGGTTTTTTCCAAGGTGATCTGATGGGTCCAGCCGTTCGTCAAGTATCCTGGCTACACCAACACTTCAAGAAAATACCCCCCACATGGTCGTCAACTCATAACATCATGATATGAGCGAGTGTAGCTACCCTCTCCTGATAGTGATGTGTAAAAATTAGGCGTCGTCATCTAACATCACCACGAAACTCCACTGTCTCATCAAGTGCGATACCCAATAATCTCGGGGCCTCGCAAAAGTCACAGGCTACTGACAGCCTATAGTCCCGAGGTTGAGGTATAAAAAAAATAATAAATAAATTCTATGAGTTTAGAAATGAGTTGGTGGAAAAGAACCATTGTCCACAACTATACATCAGTCATACTGTACTTCTTTATATGCATTACAACTGAAAGTTTTGACTTCATACAAGTATCCTACGATGGAGTCGCAACAACACTAATTGACAACTCAACATTTTGGCCAGCCGATGACATAATTAAAGTCATCCTCAAAACTCCCATAACAGATATTCAATGTGTTTGTAAATAAGTTAATATGTACAGGTATATCAAAATCTTCCCTTTCTATAAGTGACAACTGTCCTGTATACAGAAGTTTTATTTGTCTCAACATCATAAAACTCCATTTCCATTTATTCTAATGTACAGTACAGGTATGCATAAACAGTATACAAAACATAAACTTTTGCTTTCTGTACTATACTATACAGTACTGTACTGTGGTTGCAAGAGTGATGTCCAAGTTATGTTCATTTTTTAATGCATATGATATTGCAGAACAAACTCATGTGAACAATTAGAGACTGAACGAACCATGCAAAATATTGTCAGAAAGGTAATACAGTAAAATATAATAACATATACTGTATATGAATTTACGATACAGCATGCTGATGGAGAGACCCTGGTATGTTTTTGTTAGTAAAAGTGACATTGTTTTTTTGTTCAAGATTCTATACATAAATTATTGTAGAAAAACACCTCCCAACAGACTAAAATGAATAAAGTAGCTTCTGATTTTTTCATGCAGTTGTACATTCTTGATCTTGATCTTGCAGGTTTTTGTTAGAGTACAGTACATGTATTGATAATGCTGGAATTATATTCAATTTTGCATTTATCCTTACAGAAAGATGTAGTACTGTATTTACAATTTGATACAAAAATTAATAACATTGCAGTGAGCACACACAGAGCTGGCCAAAGTGTTGAATCTCGTAATCATGAATATGTCCCAATCAGCAAGGAGACTGCAACCAAATTCTGAACTACATTTTTATTTCAAATATAGACCTCTGGTGGCAAAGGATGTAATTTTTGTTTCTGACTGAATGTGTACTTCAAAATAAGACAATGCGACCAAGACAGTAACTGAAGGAAAAACAAATCCATACACAACACAAACTAAAACAAGGGGAACAACAGAATACAGACCTACTACACTGGTACAGTACAGTATACAAATATACAATCGTGGACATATGTTTCAATACACATATGGAGAACTCGAAAAAATTGCTGACTAATATCTTCACATTCCTTTATCATATTAAAGTATTGTTTTGAATACTGTAGTGAATATCTGCTTGCAGCAATTAGCAGATGATGCTTAACCTATTGATTGGAAAACTCACCAGCTAACAAACAGAGGAAAGCTGTCAAACATTTCAAATGTCACTCCAATGTGGATGATAATTATTGTCCCTGACTGTACATATGCACTTTGTCACCACAGAAATGATCAGACCTGTAACTTTCAGCTAAATTTAGGAAATTACCAAGTTCTGTCCGATCTACAACGACAATGTGACATGAGAGTACATACAGTATTAATTTCTCCAATCACTTAGGGAAAATATAGCCCTCATTCCAAGACTACAGTACTACAAAATTTAAGTTACTTAATAATATCCTATCAACTAAATATTTAAAATCCCAACCTATCTATTCCTCGATATCCAAAACTTTCCTCCTATATCTTATTCAGCAAATAGAATGCAAAACTGAATAATTCAATATAGATTTCACACAAATATCAGCCTACTGGATATTCATCCCATTTCATTCATCTGACACACACCAGATACTAGCTGTCAATTTCCAATATAATGCATCTACAGTTCCATTCAGATCTTTATAATTCACATCTTATTAAGTAGAAACAGCTTAATGCACCCTTTCTGGATAGCAGGTTACTTCACTGAACCTTATGTGTCCTGGTTTATAGATGGCTCAGTACAGTAAATTGTAATCCAGAAAGTGTGGAATAAGTTGTCGATCTTCCACTATGTATCATAACACTAAGAATGAAGGCATACTGTACTATTGGCCCCAAGAATTGATACACACGCTGTTGCTTTCGAGGGTTTACAACAGAGAAAATATGAAACTACTGTAGAGAATTGCATTACAACATTAACCCCTAAAGGACCGGGGTTAGTGAAATTACTGTGCCCGCCAGGACCGGGGGTTGAGCGAAAAACACATAAAATAGCCTGTTTCGCATGCTCTGTACTCCTAACCTACAATGAACGAGTGAATTATTTTAACACCATTCGAACGAGCAACTCTTCCTCTTTCGATTGGTACCAATGGGGAGTCTGTAGGTTTAATGGTTACAGAATTACGACGAGTTGAAGGAGGTACTGTCGCCGTACGTTGAGCGCTAGTGTTTGGGTGGGTGCGCTGACCGTGGCGAGGTAGTAGAAAATGGGGATAGGCGCTCGTCGGCTAAGCCACTCACCAGCACACTCTGACATAACAAGATCAATAATCCCTCAATTTTACCCTAGAAAAAGCAGTGTGTACTCAGTCTGAGCATCCCATCCTACTATAAACCTGTGTAGCCAACGTCTGGAGTAAAAAAAAATGGGGAAAATTCCATAACCTTGGGAAATTTTAGCAACCCAGCATATACCAGGCCCGGTGCTTTACCGGCAACCCGTCATATGCCGGGCCCGGTCCTTTAGGGGTTAATACTGCATTAGGTTTATTGTTTTGCAATCAGTCACTTGGTAGACCATTCATTGCAGTACTTCCATAATAATGGCCTCTCTTTCCATATAGCCTGTACAGTATAAGAATTCCTGTGGCCAACCGTACAAACCCCAACATTTGTCAAGACACATTGGTAAACCACCAACAATTATTTCCTTATGTTCCTCAGTATACTTAAGAAATGTGCCACTGTTATGCACTCATTTCCATTGATTTACTATCAACAGTATTTATCTAAGCTGCTACACCATCGTCAAAGAGCCATTCACATTCAAAGTTTATCATACCATCAACCACCTTACCATTCTCATCATACCGTCAACCACCTTACCATTCTTATCAAACCATCAACCATCTTACCATTATTGAAACACAAAATACAGAAGCCACATCAAATCAAACCCATGTTAGTACAGTAGCATCAATACTGCTAGTCAGGTCCGCAATGCATTTATATAGTCTTCAATCTTTGCTGTACAGTACAGTACATTCCTAAGTATTTTCACAGGCCGTTTATTAACATGCCTGTGCTCTGTGGGGTTTTTATTTTCACTCAAGAAAACAAAAAAGCATGATAACTCCATATGCTTCATTTTTTTTTATGCCAACCACACAAGAGTAGTCCCAATGGCAGGAGATATAACAACACTCCATGCACTCAAAAAGCTTTCCTGCACCAACAAGAAGAATCAAACACCTTGATCAAGAGAGTACCTGCCCAGAAAGTCATCATTTTCATAGGACTTGAGAGGGCTATAGTCATAATCCCAGCATTCTATTGTCACCCGCTGTCTTCGTGTCACATTGGCTAAGGCCTGCATAAAAACCAAGCAAATTGACAGTAAAACTATACACCATCACTTTCATGTTAAGTAATTTTCATAAATAAATAAATCTTATCAATTATTCATCATATAAGTATTCATTTCTTTATTCTGAAAAGGAAAGATACAACTACTGATTAATGAGAAAGAATTACAAAGCAGCACTGGATAAAGCACAGCAATGAAGCAAAAACACCTTGACCAGGAGAGTATATTATCTGCCCAGGAAGTCACTGTTTACACACAACTTGCAAGATCTATAATCAGTCAAAAAACTATATAGCCTTCCAGTGCCTCAATCCCACACTCACTTATGTCTGCACAAAATCAAAAAAGCAAATGGACAAACCAAACACTCCATAACAAAAATAAGTCCTTACAGATATAATTCTTGAATGTTGTTCCCCTGAAAACACAAATACTGTACAACTAATGATTCAGGAGAATGTGTTTCAATAATTTGGTGCATCACGTATTGCAGATAATTGTGCTTATGGATAAAAAAGCTGGGAGGGTATCAGTTACCCACCAAAGATGCAAGCATATAATATACAGTATTTGCAAAGCACCATTAAATTTATTTATTTCTACAAAATGTACTGTTGGCCACAAGAATTCTTACACAAGCTGTTTACAATATGCAGAGAGTCACATGATAGACCATTCAATGTAGTACTTCCAGAAAAATTACCTTTTTCCACATAGCCTGTGTAAGAATTCTTTTGGTCAATAGTTCATACAACATGCATCATCACCCAGTTCCTCTACTCATGCATGCCAAGATTCAATAAATACATGTGCAAAATCTGGGACAAGCAAGACCCAGCTAAGTACATTACAGCTTCACTAATTATACACATGTTCATTCAATTACTTTGCTAACTTGCACAACAGTACAGAATATAATATACAGTATTTACAGGAGAGTTCTATGGTCATCTAATGCTCAGAAAAACAAAGGAGAAACAGTGAGTGTGAAGGCTGAACAATTTGAACTGAAAAACATGAAGTATGTCATATGATATTACAAAATATTTCTCAAACAATAAATAACTGCTTTAAATTGGAAACTTCTGCCTCTAGCTACTGTTCTATATCATAAATCTTAGGTGACATGATGCCAGTGAACTAGAGGCTATTAATTCCTCCATTATTTACTGGGAAACAGACCATACTAACAGCTTATTTGAATGGTCTGTTTTGAAAATACTTTACTTTGATAATATCAGAAGCTTCCAATTTGCTAACACATTCTTCTCTTCTTTAGCCACAGGGCCTCAGTACTGGGGCCCGGCAGTCTGGGGGGGGTTGGTGATGGACTAATATATTTTTTATTTATTTATTTTTAAAATCAGCAAATAAATAATTCTAAAACATTTTAAAAATGTGCTGTGAAAAACCTGGCCGGGGCTGTATCTGTGTATGTAGGGGGAAGGGGGGAGCCATCATAGAATATAGTCCTAAGGTATACTGGAAGGGGCACAGGCTTCACTCCAGTACTGGGGCCCAATAAGGGGGAGGATGCTTGGGCTCTGTTTAGCCATAAACAATGAAATGAACATCTACTGAAACTGATCAGATATAACTGTGGGAAGAGGGCATGAGGAGAGCTGAGAAGGGAAACAAGACAGAAAATCCTAGTTCTAATTTCCTTGTAACAGATCAAGGTAGGGATGAGTATTTTACATAGTCTTACACTACCCCAGCTGCCTGCAAATATACCTTAAAAGTATTATAATATAATACATACAGTATGTATTTTACATGCCTGACAGGTATTTTTTCCTCCTAAGCTGGTTAATGTTCTCTTTTACATGTACTGTACAGTATTCACTAAATTATTTCCAATATCCTTCTTTAAATAAAACTGCACAAAATTATCATGGGGCAGAGTTCAATGTCCCTGCTAATCAAAGAAGGCACTTCATGTTGGATGTAACCTTATAGAGAATGTTTTTGGTGTGATGATCATTGGATTCATATGTCTGATACTGGTTTATTACAATTATAAATAAAATCTGCAAATAAAGACATAAGGATGGAAGCTGTCGGACAACAAACTGAAATAACACTGACTTAATAAGATCATCTAAGACAACAAATGAAGAGGAGTGGAGAAATATGGTATCTTTTCTAGCTTACGGTAATTCCTAATAGCAATTACTCATTGCCTGATGTCTTGAGAAGTGAGAGGAACTAGCCTATCAATGTATCTCAAGAGGAATATAACCACAGGAATGTCTCTTGAAACTGACTACCGAGATCTGAAAACTACAGTATGTATGGTAAAGAAAATTTCCTCATACAGAAGTATAGGAGAGTTGGAGTGAAGGAAGTGTGGTACAGTCATGTGCCCAATTTGTACTGTAATGTTTAATATCATAAATGATACAGTATGCTCATAAATACATCCTCTAACCATTATACAGTACCAAAAATTATGGCTGTGAAATAAAATCAAATGGTACCGTACTATTTTTTAATACCGGTTTGATAAAAGTAAAGCTATTCTCCTATGAACTAAAAGTAGGTATAAATGGTACAGTACAATACTGTATATTCATCAAATTTCATATACAGCATTACATCTTATACTGTACAAGGAATCCTCACTATAATTACTGTACAAATGAGAGTGAAGGAAAATACAGTGTCCTATCCGTGTGTGTATGTGCTGTGTGTAATCGATTGATATTGGGCGTCACAACAGCTCCCAAGGAAGATGGTGATTGAGAGCTGGGATAGTAAGCACAAAAGGTAACAGATGAAAAAATGGGGCAGTTGGAGAAGTGAAAGCCCCTTTTAGTTGCCTTTTATGACAATCAGGACTACTGGGGCAAATGAGAGTACAGGAGAAGACAGTGGTCTAGCCGTGTGTGTGTGGTGGTGGTTTAAAAAGAGCCAATTCTCACCTCCCTAATTTGTCATCCTTCCCTATGGTGTCGTCTTGGTCGAAAAGCTCGAAGTCTAGTTCTTGGCTCCGAATAGCATCGGTCAAAAACTGTCGGGTTTACACAAGGATGAGGGATGACAAGTTAATGGGGCAGGATTGTGTCGGTGAATTGCAAGCACAAATTCCCACAAACTGTGCTGCAAGACAAAACTGCCTGCCCTTGAGGTACAGTCAGTCGCTTGCCACAGTTCTGAGGAATCGGTAACTTTCAATTCATTGACAGCATTATACCCCATTAGCACACTGGTAAAGCAAAAAATTATAAAATTAAATTAAAAATTAAACCGTTAGCAGAAAAAAACTCAAACTATAAACAGAGAAAAAAATTGTAAAAACAATTACCCTACCAATGTCCATGTCCTGCAATAAGAAACAAATAATTATTTATCATTTGCATTATTTCAGGTCAAATGCAGTTGGGGAACCCAATTGAATGAACATGCTCATGCCAAATCCTGTTGACCACACACAACATTAAACAAGATTCATTTTTATGGGAAATCCTCATTATGCATGGCTTCAACATACCCAGTTCATGGCTTCTGCTGTTATGCATGCTGAAAGTTCATTTACTTCCCTCAGTACAAAGGGAATCACACTCCACTTTCATACTCTCTAGACTTGTGGCAAATCCATTTTTTCTTTTTAGACATTTTTCGGCATATTGTGGAAAGTTTTGCCCTTTAACTGTCTATTTTTCAATGGATGAATACATCTTGACACACAGATTCATTACACTGGTTCACTTGAGGTCTGTAATCACACAGTAATGCAAGGGTTTATCACACACGTACAATAGCACTGCTACAGTTAATGCACATTTCAGCTTTGCAATTCACGTCTGGTAAGGTACAATTATGCAGAAGGAATGTCACTCTTCTCCACAGTACAATCTCCAGTACCTGTAGTACAATTTTTGGGAACAGAGGTTAAGTATTCTTCAACCTGGTAAACATCTCCAGCAGAACAAATTTTTTTAAACCGAGCGGGTTGTTTTCGTTGCTCAACTAGAATTTGTTGAGAGCAGTCAGGTAATGGAAGCACTATTAATGCTGCTCAGGTAATGGAAGCACTATTAATGGACCCTGTGATGTAGTCAGAAATTTGGAGAAAAATTACCACGAAACACCACCTTTGAGGAAGGAGCTTGTTTCGTGGCATGGTCAGGAGGAATCAGAAGCAATCAAGTCTCACGCACAATCACCGAGTCCTTAAGAACTACACATTTAGTCAGTGAACAATGAATCTTTACATTCTACTGGAGACAAACAAGAAACTGTAGGACTTTTTCTAATAATTCACTGCATAAAGCATGAGTGGACCTTTGTACCATAAATCTATGATAGCTTGTGCAGTTTACTGTTTTTACTGGTTCAAAATAAATTGCCTCCAAATTAGTCTGTAGATACATTGCTTCCAGACAGTACTTTTTGGATGTCCATAACAGCTTCATAAAGATGTAAAATAGGCTCATGTGAAACTATCTTAAATGATCAATTGATAATAGGCGCCGCAATAGCGAGGTCATATGGCGCCTCAGGAAAAAGGTGATTGAGAGGTGGGATAAGAAGCATATAAGGTAATAGTAATGGTCATGAAGGAACGGAGGAATCATCATGGAATAAATGGTCAGTGATATAAACCTTTTAGGAGATAATCAATTAATAGAAATATTTACGATATCTTAACCTGTTATACAGTATATGTTATAATCATGCAGCAGATTTCCGTACATATGCACCTTAAATATAAATTAAAGGTTTACATCATCAGCTTTTCAAAGTAATTAAAAAAAAAAAAACATGCTGAAACACAGCCTCAAACACTTTAATACCTTTGCTTAATAATATATAATGATAGTTAAATTATGTACATTATTCACATACGATTATGGGCAAAGTCGAAAAAATTGAGTTAATACTACAGTATGATAAAATTTAAACCATAAATATAAAATGAGTACAGTATATCAATAACACAAGGATGCCCTGAGCAAAATCAAGCCAATATCTTTCAGCTGGTAGAACACTGAGCATCTTTACCCTAACAGATTTCAAATAATACAAGTCCACCACCCTTACACTTGCTTTAAAGATTTCACTGTATATATACCCACTATAAAAGTATCAGTACACCACCACTCCATTCAATAAGAAACAATGTACAGTACCAATACTGTACTACCCAGAAGTGGTACCAATTCCTAGACGTGTTTGTCACCCTATCCAGGCAAAGGGAGATGTAATGATCAGACTAATCCATCAATATCAGGTTAGTGGATACTTTTTATGGTGGTGTAGTGTAGGACAGATTGGTGTTGACATAAAAAGCTTGATAGATAATATTTCCCAGTATAATGATACCTTTCCTTTGCCTTCAATTGACAAAAATCAAAGCTTGTGAAAATCAGTCATTATTGTGGTATCGTGGATATCGGCTGCATATTTCAGTAACTTGCTTATAATAAATGCATCTGAAGTTAGTCTTAATCATATACAATATAACGGTGTAATCACTGCATTATTTACACTATCGGTAGTTGTTATTCCTGAGTACATCCTACGTTACTATTTAATTCAGCAAAAACAAATAATCATAATTTCCCACCAATATAAGTCAATACATTAATTACCGATGCATATTTTTTCATAAAAACTCTGTAAAAATTATAGTGTTCAGTAACCATCTGATCCTTGTATCAATCCTTTCATCATGAGACTATTCTGTGCATATCTGAAAAAATACACTGTACTGTGCTTCTCCTTGAGAAGACTATAAAAATTGGTTACCAAACAAAAAAGAAATAATAATGTAAACATAATTACACAAATCTGTGAAATGTAGTCAAGAAAGTCAATATTATTAACTAACTATACCCTAACCACTAGACTATGAGGAGGATCTCAGGATTTTGTTTCAATATTTAGGTATGCAAATACACTTATTTTGTAGCTCAGAAAAGCTGACACTACTTAACATTGGCACATCTTAGTATAGTAAATGGTTTATACAATATCATTAAGACCACTAACTTCCAGCAACCACAAAGTTAACTCTAACAACACACAACAACCCCATCCACAAACAAACCCAGAAATCACATTAAGCAGGAAGACTCACTCACCTCACAACAGAAGTCCCATTTGGGATTGATGGTGTTGTTGATGGTCTTGGTCTGGAACTTCTGAGCTCCCAGACGCAGGATGCAGTATGGATCGGACTTACCCATGCCCATCAGTCCCACGTCTTTCTTCATTAGGTTATGGGCCTCGATGACTTGGATACGCAGCACACCCTTAAATAAATAAATAGAAAGTTAAGGGCACCGAAGTCCAGGACTGACTTTACATGTGTGGTTAAAAAGTTGGTTAAAAAGTATTAAGTCCAGTATTTCTACCCATTACTGAAATATTGTCAGTAACAGGTAGAAAAAAGTATACTGGGCTGTTGTCCAAAAACCACCTGCTTCAGATCTCAAGCTTCAACTCTGGTGGGCTAGGGATGGTGAGCGTACAAACTTAAGGTGATAAGATAACCAATGCAGTTTTTGCCAGTTTAAAATATACACAAAATTGCTCCTCCTCATCCTTACTGCAGGTTGTGGACACTTGAGTTCAGCAGTGTTGATATCTTCAACCAGTTGGATGGGATACCTGTTGGGCAGCACCATCATGTGTGCAATCTGCTCTACCACAATGCTCCTCAGGATGTCACTGCAATTAAACACCAACCCGATCAAACACAAAAAGTTATCCGATATCTACAAGCATCTATAAATGTGAAAAAAAAGCACAATACAGGGCATACTTTGTACCTGAAAAACAGACACGGTACAGTATCTTGTAAAAACATACATAGTTTAACTGAGGATTATTTTTCAATTTTATGCAACATCTACAAATTGCTATATAAACAAGGTCCCTCATATGACACTGATATCATAATGCCAACTGCCCCAAACCATACCTAAGACCAGGCATGTCAAACACATCAGCCAAGCCAATGAGGTTGAAGTCAACATCTGGGTTGTTGAGGAAGAAGACCTGTAGGCCACCAACCAAGGGGATTTGACGTACCAGTGGCTTCATCACCACCCTTATTCTCCCCGAGATCTAATGGAAAAAGGAGACAGTAACCCATAGCAATTGGATCATAGATTTTTTACTACTGCACATCAAAATTGTTTAATGTTCATCTGAGTATATCATCTATGACAGATACATTGATTGATTGATAATATGTACTGCAACAGAAAGCCATTCAAGGGAAATTCTCTTGTTGGTGAATTAGTGGACTACTGATTCTTCCAAAATTTGCCATGAAACCAGTCCGAAGTAACAAAATTATGGTGGCCTGTTGCTTGGAATAACTTGGAGGAATCAGTTGCTCCAAATTTACCATCACTGTACATCTCCTTTAAGACAACTACAATCTACTGAGAACTACTGAATAATCAAGAGCTTTAATACTCAATCTACAACTCTTAGAACCTTTGCTAAACATACTTTTACAGCAATTGTACAAATATATACACACAAATCTATCTCCATGATGCTTAGTTAAACAATGTTTTGTACTGTACTGTAGTCTAGAACAGTAAGAATTTCTATGAATTAGCACTGAGATTATCCAATTGTAATAGAAATATCTGTTAAGTGAATACCGGTACCAGAGTTACAGATAGAATTTGATGAACAGAAATATGAAGTACTTTGTCCAATGTCCTACCAAGTACAGCAATACTGTATGCTAATAAAGTTTCTACAATTTGGGTGAAACTTTAAAAGCACACTGCATTAGGTTTAGATATTTTTTATTTAAAAAGGTTAATTCACATGGATACTGAGCTCACCTGAAGATCCTTGATGCCCATCTTGAACTTTGAAACACTCACTTCAAATTTGCAATCACCAGCATATCTGAAATTCAACATTTATCATTATAAGGAACCAATTGTTAAGTGAAGGAAATCATTCTTGTTCCCAGTCATATTAATACAGTAATGATGATATCTAATTAAAATTATATGTGGAAGGCATATCCAACTCCCTTCAATACATTTAACTAAATTATCTGTTCTTTCAAAATATTTTCAACCTGAGTCTTCCATCACCTCACTCGCAAATCATCTTTTAACACAACATTTACAAACTTTTCTGAAAGCAACCGGTTTCCAGGTAGTTAGTTTCTGTAAGCCATTGGTTTCACTTTGATGGGAAGTGGGTCTACAATAATAAAGTAACTGGGATGAAAGGAAGACCTATACAGTACAGTACTTGGTTTTAGCCTTGACATAACTTTATACACCTAATTTATTTTCAGCCAACACCTACAAAAGGCTCTAGCATCCAGTACTCTACTGCACTGTACATATACAGAAATGTATTACATAAAACATTCAGAATATCATAATGACCATTATGATTACTCAGTCTATAATTTCCATTTCTCGACCCCCAACACTCACGCAAAGTCCATGTCCATAATGATCTCATGGCGGGACGTGTCATCATACACCTTGACCCCGGACAGCCTGAAAGGTGTGTCGCCCAGGATGATCTTCTCAAACTTGAACCCATTAAGCTTGTATTCCTCCAGGGCCTGCCTGATGCTTGGCTCAATGGTGAACTTACACAGGTCATGAACATAGTGCCCAGCATAGGTCCACAGCTGGCGGATGATCTGTGGAGTGCACAAACAAATTATTTGCTTTACATAACAGCAGACCCTCAAAATACAATTAATAAATATTTCCATCCACCATTTCATTATACTCAGTTCCTTATTAAAGACCAAATGTTTTCCAGGGCTTGTGTTATTCATTATCATACAGATTAAGTGATTTACTGAGCCTGTATTTAAGGGATAGCACTAAATTTAATCATAATATAACAAGGGAATGTAACGAAAGATATTACCTAAAGGCTACAGTCTGTCAGTGAATAGTAACATGGTCTACAATTTGTGTATCTCCAACTTACAATCAATAATGTCCATAGTTAATATATAGTAAAAATGGGGAATTATGATAAGTAAAGCTCACAATCCAAGCATTACCAGTCTTGTATCAGATGGTCAAATGCAGAGTACCAATATCAGCCTTCAATAGTATATCAGTAAAAGAAAACCAATGACTACAATTGGGTGCACTATTAGGTATTATGTTCTGAAGGCCATGAGTCTGAATCTTACTAAAGGCAAAATGCATGAACGAGTATGTGGCGGCTAGAATCAGCTACCCGCCACAAGCATCAGCCCTCTTGCCTGATGGGTTCTACTAGTGTAGTAATAGTAATAATAAAACACAATTATACACATTTGTCAACCATACATTTCAGTACACTGTTTTCACCACTCTTTTATTGTCTATTCTCTATACACACCCACACAGATCAATCAAAATTTAAAACTACCATACCATTTTTATATATTATTCTACCCACCAGATCACTGCAAACTCCCAACATTCACTCAACCACTTTAACTGTCAACTCATCCACTCTTCCACCTTCACCCACCTTGTTGAGCCACTCCACACGCTCCATGTCTGGGAACGTCACCTGAAATAGAAAAATATATATGTAACTGCAATGATACAATTACAGAAGGCGAAATTTAATAGAATAGTGCACAGAAATGGTCTAACATAATTATGTATACATTAATAGTAAATTCTCCATAGGAATGATAATTATGTATGATTATATGCATGTTTGTATGATTATATACAGTATATGAATGCATGCATATATGTATGTACAATCATATGATTATATTATGCATGTATGGTATGTATGATTATATATATGTATATATATGTATGTATATACAGGTATGTAAGGGGAGAGGGCGGGGTAATGTGAAAGTGGCGTGTGTACAGTCGGTGACAACAATTTCGTGCCACCTTCCAAATATTTTGTCTCAAACACAACACATGCAAATTTGAAGGGGTGAAGACGTACGAATAGCTTTGCCTTCACATAAAAAAAAACTGTTGGTGAAGTTGTGTTTTTGTACACAAAACTTTAAGGATATTAATGGATAAGTGGATGGGAGGATGGCACTGTCTTGTAGGACTTGCTGTAATAACTGGATGCTCGTACTATTGGCCACATCAATTCGTACACACGCTGATGTTTTCGAGGGTTTACAACATAGCGAAAATGTAAGACTACGTAACTGTAATACAGTACAAAATTCAGTCACATGGTGAACCATTCATTGCATTATTTCCAGAAGGACCCCTCTTTCCATAAAGCCTGTGGAAGAATAATGTTTGTGGCCAACTATACACTGGAGTTAGTTGGTTATGAGGGTGTGAGTCACGGTAATGAAAGGTGGTTGAGGCAAGTGTGCTGAATATGATACAACATGCCATCTGATAATACCAATAATACTAATGTATTTCACACCTTGTGGTGAGATGGACAGACAGTCGCCAAGGAGATAAAAGTAAGGATTCAGAAATTTTAATAAAAACTTCCGAGCCCCACTATGGACTTGGAATTTTGAGAATACATACTGTAACTAAGTTTAGGCAAGAGGGTAATGATAAAATACGAGTATTAATAAATAAGTATATAAATGAATTTATGAGCAATAATGAATAAATGTGTATTACTGAATAAATAAGTAATAATAAAAAATAAGTAACAATCAGGAAGACACGAGAAATAACGAGTCAATGCATTACAATTAAGATTACAGCGATAAGAGGGAACAATGACGAGATGTGATAAGGGCCTGAGATAAAGGCACACCACTATTAAAAGATCCCGGTGAATATTATCTCGTACACTGATAAGGTGAAGAGGAACAGGAAGAGGAATCTGAAGAGTATGTATAAAAGAGGTAAATTTGCCCAGAGAATAAACGGTATCACTTGAGGATAAACGACTCTGTAAACATCTAAGATTCTAAATGATACCAATAGCATACCAATATATTATAAGGGATACTTTTGTGGTCAAATTGGTGGGTTACTGATTCCTTCATATTATGCCAGGGAGGGAACAGATGCCTCAGTGTTACTAATAAGGGAACCGTTTCGTGGCACAGTTGAATTAAGAAGAATCAGTAGCCTTTAAATTTATACCACCAAGAGATTACCCCTTATAATGTCCTCTACTGTGCAAGGCAGTGATAATAATGTATAGACAAGTTAATAAAAAGTTAAGAATATATTACAACTTCATGGTTAGCATGACATATATATATATATATATATATATATATATATATATATATAAATTTAGATAGGTGGAAAGAGAATGAAACTAATTGAGGGTACCAATATTATCAGATATATTTAAAAGTAGTAAATATTTAGAAGAGAGAGAACATAATTTTAGATAGGTTAAAAGAGGATGAAACTGACTGAGGGTACCAATATCATTCGATTTATCATAAAGCAGTAGGTATTTGGGGGAGACAGCAATATTAATATGGGATCACAAGTGTGCATTTCGATGAATAGCAGGAATATGTACAGGTGTGTGATGGTGGTGGTAGTGGTGGTGGTGAGTAATGAGTGGTGGTGGTGGTAACATGAAAGGTGGTGGTGGTGGTGGTAGTAAGCGTGGTAGTAGTGGTATGTATTGTATCTATTATATTATTGTATATATTAACTTATAGTGGTGGAGTGCCAATGACGTAAAGGAGAACTGAACTGTATGTTCAGATTTATATTATCATTATTCCACTTGTTTTTATGACCTGCTCCTCCAAAGTAGGCCCTAGTAGGAAACAAGGATAAATTAACAAAAATAATAGTGACATGTTTCTTGGAATAGCCAAGTTTGGAGGAATCAGTAGGACAATGTTGGTAAATTTGGAGTAACCGATTCCTCCAAAATAATTTAAGCATACAGGCCACCATTATTATTGTCTATCGGGTCTGTTTCTTGGCACAGGCTACCTGCAGGGAGGTATCAAAGTGTTCCAATATACCAAAAGTGTATCACGCCCTTTAATTAAGTGTTCTTAATTAATACCATCAGCTGCATATAAACTGACATCTACCGTCAAACAAGTAAAAAAATATATGGCTCACACCTGCAGTATTTAAACCGTATCATTTTGAATGTTCACACACACCTACGACGCAAAATCCGTACACACACACACACACGACTCTAAAAAACTACAGACAAAAAAAATAAAAAGTAACTAAACACACACACACAACAAAAACACAAACAAGAGTAACTAAACACACACATACACCATATACAAACAAAAATAACTACACACACATACACAGTCATTCCGGTGGCTGGCTGGCTGGCTGGCAGGGGTGGGTGGGGAAATGCCAGGTATAATTTTAACCTCTTCACTAACAGAGAGGAACTATCTGGGTCCGTGATTACCTTTCAAGCATGTATATAATCACAAAGCCAACTACCAAAAGGATTCATTCACCAACCAAATTCATTCAATAACCGATCAACTATAGCCTATTCTGACACTAAAGCAAAGTAAAGTAAACAAAGTAAAAACTACCAAAAAGATATTATCGCCGCTAACATTAGCCTCTGGAGTACTGTTTGTGCGTGGTGTGGTGGTGGGGACATTCCTTTGCCCAACTTACTATGTGTGTGTGTGTGTGTGTGTGTGTGTGTGTGTGTGCGATGCCAACTTGGTTACGGTGCACTTCAAACCACGCCTTCCTGCCAACCCCCCACCCACACCAACCAGCCAAAACACTAGTAGTTCACCTGCCTACCAACAACACGCCCGTCTGCCAACCCCAAATAACAAAAAGTTCAATGCACTTTACCTTGTTTCATAAATTAACATTAGAGTATAGTAATGGTGCCAGTTTCCCGTGGTCCCAAACTTACACTTTCATCTCAGCTATAAGTAAAAGTAGCATGTTTCAATCCCTCTCAAGGGTGAAAGAAAAGCCAGACTTTCCCCCCCATTTCCTTTGGCGAACGTAAGAGGTCATAATTCCCACAGTTGATAAGGATGAACAAATGAGCCACACCCACATGCTCTCACAGGCCGAGCACTTTGAAACTATTTACGGTGACTGGTTGAAGAAATGGGTACAGAGACCTAGCTGTGTTTCCTAGCTCCGTGTACCATCTTCCACATGTTTTTATATAGCTTTAGTCGTGCTTTTGTGGTTAACAATATAGGCTATTCGAATGATAAGCCATACATTAATATCAAATTAATAACTGGATACAAGTGAACTAATGTAACAGTGAAATCAAAGTTTGCTTGGGCAACACACACAACTAACACTTTATACCCATCCAAGCCCATTTGTCAACCTCCCCGCCCACGCCATCCTGGCAACTACATTACCCACCCATCTACGTACGCCCATTTGCTAAAACCCACCCATCCACCAACCTACCTTTGATTATCCTCATTCTTAATCATTCAATCGTCTCGCATACAAATATTTATCCACATTCGAATCAATCAATCCATCCATCCATTTCGTACTCATCCACACAGTGCATTAGCCTTTTCATTCAGCACTCACTCATAAGCCTATTGTAGTTTTACCCAACGTTATCCGCGTCCGAATAATTACTGTAGTATGCCCACCCCTATCTTCCACTTGCTCCCTATTAGGCTATTACAGTACGTAACTCAAAACATTCGTTCATATTAAGTCCGGTGGGCTAACACTCGCTAACACACACACACACACACGTTATCTCAGTTTCGACAGTAGGAAAGGAAGGATGAGGGAGGGACGAGAGATAAGAAAGGACGGGAGGGAGGAAAGAAAGGACACAAGAGGAAGAAAGGCTACTTGATCGATAAGAGGTAAACACAGAAAGACGGAAATGGGAAGAAATTGGAAAGAAAGGGAAGAAATTGGAAAGAAAGGGAAGGAAGGAAGGAGTAAATAAAACGAGGTAGGACAAATAAAGGAACGGTAAGGAATGAATGAATAAATGAGGGAGGGAGGGAGGAAGGAAAGAGGGAATGAAGGACGGAAGAATAGATTGTCAGAAAGATTAAGGTCGACCTCACTGCATAAAGATAAGGGTGGGGAGTGGAGACCTCTTAATGATGCACCAATGAAGACTTAAAGGTGAGAGGTTAGCCGATCAGCCAGTCAAAAGTCAGGTAGGTATACTGGTAGGGGTATAAGTGGGGTGTGAGGCAAGCAGACAGACAGGCAGGCAGGAAGGCAGTTTGGTATGCAGGTAGGTAGGTATGCAGTTGAGCAGTTAAGTATGCAGGTCGGTAGGTATGCAAGTAGGTAGGTAGGTATGCAAGTAGGTAGGTAGGTATGCAGGTAGGTAGGTAGGTATGCAGGTAGGTAGGTATGCAGGTAGGTAGGTAGGTATGCAGGTAGGTAGGTATAGGTATGCAGGTAGGTAGATACAGTACTTAGTCAGGCGCCTAAATTATATATATACCGCAACTCGTGGAACATTATGAAAGCCCAAAGCTACAGGGCTAAGTAAGTAGGTTAACAAGTAGGTAACACAAATACATGATACAAAATTATATAGGTAGATGGGAAGGCAGGTAGAAAAGCATCTACTACGCAAATAGAATACCATACAACAAAAGGAAATAAAAGGAAAAAAGGAAAGATAACAACTAGATATAAATAATAACTAACAAATGATAATGAGAACATAATGAGCAGCACAGTACAATATCATAAGATAGAAAGTCTCATTACAAACAGGAAACACCGATTGACATTATCAGACAGCAGAGCAAGATAGGTTGGTTGGTTTGGACACACACACACACAACATGGTTAAAATTCACACGGCCATTTGGGGGTTGACGTTGAAAAGACAATTCAGATGTATTAAGCTGAGAAAGAGATAAATTCCTTAGCCCTGTGTAATTATGTTAGTCAGCTGTTTCTCCTATGGTTGTATAAGTTACGGTTTCTCCTATGGTTGTAACAAATTCATCTGGAAAAATAGTTTATAAAGATCATTTGATCTCCATCAGTCCATAGATTTTTGGTTCAACAAAAATCGTCCGTAAATGGTCAACACACATTCACAGCCAAACGACTCTAGCAATCAGAGTTTATCTACTGGTATGTACAGTTGGACACAAGAATTGTGCTACAGCCCAGGTGAAATATGCTTGTCCCATTTGAGTAACCAGTGTCAATTATCAGGTAGTTGCTTTTTATTACCATCCTCAATACTGACTTCTGCCCCTGGTGTCTCCTATTTGGCACTAAAGAACTTGATATTGGGAGAAATTGACCATCTTTCACTTGGGCTACTCCTGTGTCCAACTGTACGTATATTCAACATAAAGGAGGTGCCAATAATATCTAAGGGGAATCGTTGTCTTCATTAGTGGTTTGTATATTACTTCGTACTAATCTTATAGTTTACTATATTCATCCATGCAGCAATATAACGCATCATCAACTGTACTTGTATATGTGCATAGTTTTACTGTACTCTATCAATGCCCAACTTCCACAAAGCTTGATTAAGGTATGATACGTGTAGTTGTAGTGCGATAGTGTACAATGGAGTTGCATAAGAACATCTGCAAAACTTTTCGCAGTGTCCTTGGGTCGAAAAAGCATTTACTTTCTCACGACATGATACCAACGGAAACAGGGTATAGTGAGGGAACTTGTTGGTGACACGTATCTGGCCTCCTGCCAACATACACCACACACACTCACGCTCCTCAACATACTTCAAACCAGTCAACCTTTCCAACTATATTTCCCCCACCTTCAATAAATATATATATATACGTATATGTTTCTTAGAATCAACCAATATAGAAACTCCAGGGAATCACGTTTCATGCAAAGATATGGCTGACAATGCTAGTCTTGGTAAGTGGCAAACGCGGCAGGCCAAGTGTAGTGATAAATATAAATAGTTAACGTAAAGTCATGTAAATAATATGCATCATTTTCGTTCGAGAGAGAGTGATTAACTTATGAATCAGAGGAAAAAGAAACAACCAAGGCATTATTAATTAAGGTAACGTTCAGGACACACACACACACACACACACACACACACACACACACACACACACACACACACACACACACACACACACACATATCACTAAATTAGAAAATGTCCAAAGAGAACTAAGCTATGAAGAAATACGAAGGACATTAAATTTACCTAAACTAGAAGAAAGACGAAAGAGAGGAGATATGATTATGGTTTACAAATGTGTCACAGAAAAAGAAAAGATAGATATAGAAATATGATAGATATAGAAAACTTATGTCAACAAGGAATACCTACAATGAGAGGACACAGTAAAAATTTAATTAAAAGAAAAGGAGATAAAGATGTACAGAAATATAGTTTTCCAAATAGAGTAATAGACGAATGGAATAAATTACTGTACCGGGAGAAGTGGTGTGTGTCAAAAACATACATAACTTAAAAGAAAAATATTATAATTGTGATTTAAAATACGGGACATTACAAGCTTGACTCAATCCTATAAAGATACAAATAGGTAAGGTAAGAACATAAACGAGGTGTGACCGTTTAGGCATGATAAATATTTCAAGGTCAGGATGAACAACAACACACGTCTTTATTGGCTACTCCTAACTTGGCACATACACTACAGTAGACTATGAAGGCCTATGGAGCCATGACGTTCCCAACATTTTTACCACTCCACTTCCCTTCTCCAATGGACCCCTGCAGCAAAATATGTATGCATCTAAAATACACTAAAACAGTTTGCCCACATTTGAGATTTCTGTTTCAAAGATGACAATAAAAGATTAAGGGAGTAATATACTTTGATACATTGGAATATCTTGATTCCAGCTGATGAACAAAAATAAAGTTATATGATCAATCAACTTGTCAGCTCATCTTTCTACATAATACTGTATACTGGAAAGATTCCGTTAATTCTAACACTAACGCGAGATTATTTTATATGAAACGGGAAAATATGTAATCCACGACTACAAGGCACACCCTGGCGCCAGACCCGAGGGCCTAGCCCTAGAGTCTAGACGATCAATAGACTATGGGTCACAACACCTAAAACGTTCATTGTTAAAAGCTTTTATTTCTTCCCAATAAAGAGTGGCTAAATTCTGTTCGACACAATATGGTAAAATAATTATTCAAATAAGATACTGTCATGAGCCTTTAACGTATTATTAAAAGCTCCTTTTTCAATACACCGGTAGGGTAGTGGTTACATTCTGTTTAGTGGATTACCGTAAACTAAATATTTAAACAAGACACTGTCAATGTTCAGGTACCCAAATAACTGATCGGATATTTTTTAGTTTGTTTCGGTCACGGCGTTCATGACTTCATGTAGCCTATGTATTAAGTAAGTGATAATTCCCATATACAGATAGTTATGACTAACTGGAAAATATTAAACATTACCTATTAGTAGCACGTACGGTTGGCAGTGGGTGGGTGGGCAGGTGGGCGTGGGAGGGAGCGGTTGGGGGGATAGTGGGTAGGTGGGGGGAAAAGAAGCGGTTGGGTAGGTTGGCATGTTTGGCACGTGGGCGTGGGGAGGCAGCAGTGGGGTGGATGTGCAGGTAGGCTTTTAGTTGGGCGGGGGAGGCAGTGGGTGATTGGGTAAGGAAAAAGATACAAGCCAACAAGGTTAACCAGAACCAACCAGATACTCGCCATTCCCAGGTGACAGACAAGTTCTGATGTACAATAACTTAATTTTATTTTGCCCCTAAATCTGGCTCTCTATATATTTATTATGACGAGTCTAGCACAATGGGGAATGGAGAATTGATATGAAGATTAGGCCTATATGTATTTTAATATAGCAAACAGCATATCTAATATATAACTTATGAAATGCAAGTTATTCTACTTCTTTCTGCTTTCCTACTTACCTATACTCCTACTGTACGGTACACTTTTCTTTTCGGTACCACACACATAATTATCGTATATCATTTGCATTTGACTATTGACTTAGGCAGATTAATCCAGACTTGTTAGGACTTATACGAGACAGTTTTTAATCTCCCCTCAAATTACTATAATATAATAACTGAATAGACCTACATAATAAAAAACAAGAACATAACGGTAGCCTAAAATAGTAAGTTTTGACGACTGGCAACACTGCATGACATCACCTTCCTTTTCGTCTGCCAAGAATGCATGGACGTGATAATCTTGAAAACAACCCTTACCAACAAGAAAATTTTATAAACAAAATTAATCTTGTTATAATTGTAATCGGTTTTACATTACATATTAGATCTACTTCTCGAGATAAGACCATTTTTTACTATAGTTTTTATTCCATTGCTATAAAGGGGATATCCGGCATCTTGCCTAGTACCTAGCAACTGTTACTGCTATGTAAGGTCTGTGTGGGTGTCCTGACTATCTTCTTCGGGCACACGTGTGACGTCATCAGTATGTCCTGATGTTTCAGAAAGGATACTACAATATAAGAAGCTAGCACAAACATCTTACTTCATCCTTCCATCAACCTCAATAAACATGAATAACGTATTGACATGAGTCAGCATTTGTTGGGGTTAAAGGGTGAAGCCGACTGAATGGGTGGGGAAAGTTTGAAGAGTTATGATGGCCCTACAGACAAACGTCCTTCCGGTACAGTTCTTGATTCGTTTCAGTTCCCCCTACGAACCCTTCCACCCCTTAACCTGTGCCTCCCTTGCTTGAAGGTCACAGTTCAATGTCAGGGATGGTGGTGGGAGCGGCGACTGACTGACTGTAGGATACAGAGTCTCGCCCACATCCGACTCACGTGGATTACAACCAACACAATTGATGATAATTATGCTTGATGATGATGCGCTTGAAGGTAGTTTATACTGGTTAAGTTAAAATAAAATACAAAAATACAACACGTGACGTTTTTATCAAGCCCATCAAAACAGGTTGGAAGTAGGAGTGGGACTTCAGAACGGTTTCCACTGACAGACGGTCTACCTAACACCAACTCCATAATACGGTACACCTTATACATTATAGAACAAAGCGACTGAATATAATATTATGATAGGCGCCGCCACAATAATCATATGTGTGCTCAGCAATTAAGGGGGTAAATTTTTACAAGTTGCCACAACAGGATTTCACTGGAAAAAAATATATTTCCTAGAAGGATTTAGTGTGACTACCGAGACCTAACTGGGGCAGACTACCGGGACCTAACCTGGGCAGACTACCGGGACCTAACCGGGGCAGACTACCGGGACCTAACCGGGGCAGACTACCGGGACCTAACCGGGGCAGACTACCGGGACCTAAGTAGGAAAAAATATACAATAGAAATTAGTCAGACCTCACCTGACCTGACCTAACCTAATCTGGACTGGGACACACTACCGGGACCTAACTATAAGAGGTAACTACTGTTATGCAGCATTTGCAGAAGAAATGGTATATAGAAAAGTTGTTTGTAATAGTGAAATATAAACACAGGTACCGTAACAGTAAAATTTTCGAAATGGAGTTGTGGCAACTTGTAAAAATATTCCCTCATTTTACACAATTTCTCGAAAGGACTGAATATTAATACACATTCCATTGCTTCAGACATGGCTAGGGTACTTATAATTATCAGGTGGTGTTAGTTGACAAATGTGCAGTAAGTAGTCATACAAAATCTATAACTTAAGCATGTAATTAATTAACGGACAGCCCCACTTCAGTAATGAACCTGAATATTTTGGTTCTTTAATCTTTATATAACATGCATTGAAATAGCAAACTTCCAAATAAAACATACGAAACTGTACAATACATAGGGCGAGTAGACTTACAAAATTATTCAACTATTTCAGAATATTAAGGAAAATTGCCGATGCTAAAAAAAAAAAAAAAAAAAAAAATATGCATGAAACTCACCCATGATGGAAGGTTGGAGAATCGTTGAATCTCCTGCAATATATCTTTCTCATCAGCATTGGCAATTGATTTTATGATATCAAACTTGACCTTCTTTTCCTTGGCTCTCTTCTCCCTCAGGACCAAGAAGAAGAGGGGCGCCATAAGCCAACCGAAGCTTATATTGTAATACCCGAAAGAGAAGACCATTAACCACTCGAAGAACCTACGGCAGAATATATTCATATATCTCTTGAACCAAACACCGTATGCATGACCAACATCTTCAGCCACATCCTCGGCCACGTCCGCTATCTTTTCTGGTTCACTACTCATGGTTAACACACGTTGACTGAAAATATACTGTCGGAGAAATACAATCCTCCCACTATGAAACCTCACCACCAGCTGACACTTTCCTTCAGTGTGATGATCATGGTAGTGACCAGTGTTGCCAGGTGTGCTTCACGAAATTTCCCCATCTTTCAACATCAGAATTTCCCTTTTTACCTCAATAAGTCACTGTTTACTCTTAAACATTGACGGTCTTTCTGGTATTTCGTCTGGTAAAATTTTCCCATTTATTCTTGAATACCCATTGATACCTCTATCAATGGGGACACATTGGCGCTTTGTGGTCGCCAGGCAAGGACGACACGACTCGTCTAATTTTATAAATTAATTATTATTATGCGTGGCTGATAACGGCAATTTGTGGTTACGTCGCAGAGAAGCCCGTGTGAACGGCTGACGGCGACAAGGAAAAAACAGGCCCAGTGGCGGCCAAATGTAGTCCGTGTGTCCCGGGCCTAAAATACAAATCAGCATCTCCTCTCCACAGACGCCGACACACGTGTGGGTTCGCTTCAAAACAATGGAAAACTATATGGGAAGCCAGTCAAGTCGCGTCCCCGGCTCCCCGCTACTGTGATCCTTGCTCCTTGCGGGGCCTTGCTCCTTGCGTGGCCACTACAGAGCGCCCGTGTGTTCCCCATGTTTAAGGAAAGTTCCCCATACTTGGCAATATTGGTTCAGTCTTCTACGTCGACAGTCCCTCTTCATCATTCAGTTGCCAGTTGTTATTTCCCTAACCAGTGCCGGTATTAATTTTATTGCTCTTATTTTTGCACTCATTTACACCTTGCGTACATACTGGCGCCCATATGTTTAAGTTTTTTTTATTTTCTATCTCTCTAGATGAATAGTTTTGCTTGTCAGTGCAAATGTCTCTCAATCTCGATCAATATGTTGCATCAGTCAACTCAAGACGACGTAGGTTTTATACACGGGTTCCTTCATTGACATTTTATCTAAATTTATTGTGTTATTCAATACCAATATAATTCTATAAACAATACACAATTACATTTTTTTTCAAAAATGTATAAAAAAACTACAATAAAATTACAAACACATTATGATCAGATTGTTGCAGACAAGTTTTCTTTTACTTCACGCTTTATGATTGGTTCTAGCAGCCCATAGCAATTTTATAGTTTAAAAAAATAAAATAGTAATGTGTATAATGAACTGCTATTTGTGCCTACTAAAAACTTTGTGGCTGATATGTAAACTAAAGCAGGTTGTGGCACTTTATTACGACACACAGTAGTGATAACTATGAGCCACATCACACTCGAGAGCAAGTACAGTATATTAAATAAAATAGGGCACATCTTGAAGGAGTAAAATCTTATTTATGCTCTGAACATATTTCATAGGTATAGCTGGTTGAACAACCTTATAAAATAATATGGTGCGAGGTTAACTCCTTGTCTGTCTTTATTTTTTTTTACTGTACAGTAGACCTACTAGACTGGAATGACTTTATAGTTATAGTAGGTCACAGACATAGGTTATAGGCCTACATAAATTATATAATATGGAAGACACCAGTCACAGCTAGAGCTTAAATTTCTCTGGTTTATAACCCAGTGGTGAAAAAAACAATCTGATTACAAAATCAGTTTCCAAAGCTACATTTTTAGGGAAGAACAATGGTAGATATGCATTCTCCTGAACTAGGCTGTGTAACCCACTGAGGTTACTGTAGGGTGTTATACCTTCCCACACAGGCCATGGCCTTCCTCAGGAGCTCGGGGCTGTTCGGCCAGATAGCTTGAGGAACTTTAACAACAACCTTCCCATACATATTTAATGCACAGGAACAAGTATCATATCCAGGTCAATTGAACTCATCCTCTCTGTACAGGGACAATTTTCCAGCTCTTATGAAAGGCATAGACATACAACAAAAGTGATAAAGATTGTCAAGAAAGCTGACATTCAGTAGAAAAATATTCAAAACACTGATAACCACCACAGCTCCAATAATTTGTAGTGTCTGAGAAGCTGTCAAAACACCTTTTTCACATCATAGGCATATCTGGTTAACAATTCCTTAGATGTATTTCTCTTAAACTTTTGTTGTATGCTTATCAGTTGTTAATAATGTAGGAAGTATTGTACAATGATAAATAATAAAAGAATCCTTCACATTAATGATAACACTCATAGTGGTCTAAGGGGTGAGACTGTAAGAGGCCCTGGACCCTTGGTGGAGTTTCAGAATCTCGTCCATGTTTGAGGCTCTGTGAGGTACTCAGAAAGTTTTTTCCATATTATGCCATCACATGGAATGGGTCGGCTGCCATTTCTTTAAGGCCCATCCACATAGTCGAGCAATGCCAAGCAGGTAAACATCGTTACCAAAACCTGGTCCAATATACACATTTGATAGGTGGGTTATTACTGGTATGTTAGTGTGGAGCCTACAGGGAACTGCTCCATTTGGTAACACTGATAAAGAAGTGAAATATGCTCAGCAGGCACTGCTCAATCATGTGGAGGTGTCTTTATATGACCAGGCTATGGTAAACCCAGCCTCAGAGGCCTCAACAGCCAAGTGATGTAATACGAGTCATGGATGTTCGATGCCATCAGTAACTTGTCCCATACTTCCTCACTTAGGGATGTACAGCTGCAAGGCTGGGTTCCTTTTAATATTATTGCAAACAATACTCATTGTAAAAGAGAACTGGAAGAACAGCTGATATGTAGGAACATTTAAGATAGGAAGTTAATTGCGATGACTGTGACTGATAAAAACAAAAACCTATGACTGCCCAGGGCGGCTAGACCTTCTTCCCAATCTCCCTGGCTGTCAGAGGTCCCCAGAATCCCTGGTTCCATTTCCCTGGGATGTGCTTTGGTAGCCCAGGCATATAAGGCCAGCCCCTCCTTTATTTTAATTTGTTTGTTCACTGTGACCAGAGCATACCGGGGTCTGTTGGGCAGGAGGCCATTCTGTCCGGGGAGAACAACAATAAAAACCTATGATGTTTAAAATAATCACATACACTACCATGGAATTAAATACTGTACTCACCCAACTTGGCATCTTGGCTTCAAATGCTTCCCACAACTTTCTTAACGTCTTAGTGCTGGCATAAGCTAAATCCAGTTTTGTCTGTCTTCCCTTCTTGTCTTGCTCTTTCAACACAAAGAACATAATAGCCAGAACCACCCATCCAAACCCAATGCATGCTGTCCAATGAACTGTCAAGCAAATCAACAAATATTTACTGAACAGGTAGAAGCTGAAGCTGGGCATACGATCATCCACCCACAGAAAGGCTAGTTTGATGCGCTGCCACAGAATTATAAAAGTACTCCACATTTTCTCAGCCATAGTCTCAGATGGCAATGTAATGTTTTGTGTCATGATCAAGGGAAAGTTGACTGTATCTAGAAAGGTTATTAACAATTCATTACAGTGATTGGACAACTCAAGGAATTATATATCACACGAGGCACTATCATAGCACTGTTTACAATACTGTTTGATATATTTATTACTCATAGCCATCCTAATAACAACCTTTACTCAAATTTAATCATGCATCTTATTTTCAAGGCAATTAGTAAGTGTTCCACCCAACTTCACAAACACAACCATAGTAGATGCCTGTCTGGAATGCAACACAGCACTCAATTCACACTGTGGAAGATTGCAATGTACACAACCACACTTGCCAACAACACAACAAACACTCTCTGAGGGCACTGTGGGAAAGCCCGGTTCAGGAGCTCGGGGGCTGCTCGGCCAGACAGCTTGAGGAACTTCAACAATAACACAACCACTTTTCATCACTGACTAGATGCTACTGTCCTACCACAATCTCCACTATTGGCTTATCTCTGATAACGGTACTTATGATTATCAACAACTGATAAAATTAAGATGAGAATAGGGCTGTTTATTTATTTCTCTTGCTGCAGTTATACTTTCTTCAACAAAACTTAATTCAGTCATTCAAAAATTACTACACTGTAGTATCATGCCAAAAAGGGCACTTGGCACCGATGGTAAAAAAAAAAAAAAAAAAAAAAAAAAAAAAAAAAAAAAAAAAAAAAAAAAAAAAAAAAAGGGAAACAGGCTGAATAGAAAACTTGTATTGACCAAATGAATGCAAGTGACATCCAATTTTTGCTTAATAGTTGTAAAAATTTTCTCAACACCGAAACAAAATACATAAATATATACGGTATATTAAATTTATTTTTTCATTTAGATAGCAAAACATTAAAAATTTGTTTTACAATACAAAGCAGCACTTTTAAATGATAAAGATTCTGAAAAATAAAATAAAAATTGGATAGAGAAATTATCAGAAATTACTTAACTTAAAACTAGAAAGGTTCATGCAAATATACAAACCTGTATTAGAGTAATATTGTATATTTTAGAATAACTGAACTTATATATTAATGCTCTGTGTGAGAACATTTTACTACAAAAATATATGGCTATGCTGTATGATAAATATGTAATTAATATTTTTGTGTCTTTGGAAAACTGGATATAATGAACATTGATAGATATACATAGATTAGACAAAGTACAGCAATGGTAATTGGACTAATTTTCCATTGAGTAATCTGTTAAAATTGTTCTCCTCAAAAATTGAAACAAAAAAAAGTACTGTACAATAATAGCAAGTATACGTCATTATTAATACTCCATATTCCTTTTTATAACAGATTGAGAAAGCTTTAGTGCCAGTGTATGATCCATGAAAGGGGTCCAGGTCTGAGGCTACATGAATCTTTAGTGGGGTACTTGTTTGAGCAGAATCCCCAACCCACAATCCTCCATTGTATCATAGGAGATACGAGGCTAACTAGATCATGACAAGAATGGCAGGTGATGGGGACACCACTTTCCTACACAATAACAAGTGTACACATCCAATGAAAGAGAACATAACATCAATAAACTGCAACTTCTATAACTGTCCATGAATAGCTATTTCATTATGGACAATAAATTAATGCATGTAAGAGTCGCAGGATACCAAAAGAATAATACCTTCTAACACAAACTTTTTTCGAGAATCAAATGCAAAGCAGAATTTGTTAAAACTGTAAAGAATGAACTCCAAAATTGAAAATGAAAACCAGATGGGATATATATGTAGAATGAATTTTTTTTTTTTTTAAATGCAATTGTGAGGGTCACGACTGCCAGAGAAGTAACTGCAGTACATAAGGGATAATAAACACTAAGGGAATAATACAGAAAATAACAATGGTGCAAAAAACTAAAATTGATTGATGGATAAAATCACCGAGGGTGGAAGATTAAATGGAATATTGATTACACAGTTATGATCTGTTGAGCAAAAGACAAACAATGCTTGATGAAGCAATTTGGTTGTGGTGGTATGATGTGGGTGTTGAGACAGACCGCAGATGTGTGCATTGATAGAGCACATAGATATCTAAAAACATGTAGGCAACAAGAAGACAGTGGGTGCCGAGAGACACAAAAAGAAAAGCGTAGTTGTTTGAGGTAAGAATATAAAATTAATTACAAGGAATGCTATGGAACACACATACAACAAATTTATAATGATGACAGACAATAAATGCCATAACATAAAATATTAAAAAGGATTCAAGTATCCAACAGAAGAATGATACAACTAAAAAATGAAACAGAAATTACAAGCAGTCCTGCATATGAAGATGTGTTGAGGAGATAGTGTTACTTAAAGGAACATCCACTTGAAAAATTCCAACAAAGGATGGCTCAAAACGTATAAGTAAAAACATTCAATAAAGTAGTAAAGAACTCATGCCTCTCAAGACACGATCTATCTAAGCATATTACAATTGGAATCTTTGGGACTAAATAAAGTAAATGATGATGAACCAGATACAAATTTTCCATATTCAACACCACAGTATCACCCAACCTGCCTCCTCATATACTGTCTACTTCTTTCATATAATCTACACATGGTACTCCTCACAAACATGTGTCAATATATACAAACAAAAAGCAAAATAAATACAGATCCAAACTAAAACTGATGCTCCAGCAAACAATAAAAAAAAATCACTCAATCATTTTCAATAAGCAAAGCATGTATCAAAATAGCAAGTATGGCCTCCAACCCCCTGAGCATGGGTTAGGAAACAGAAGATGCCTTTAAGTGACTGGAGAATAGAGAAGTTGTACTAGTGTGATACACATTTTAGTCTAGCTTTGTACTTACTAGGGTATATCACAGAAATGCACATAATCAATGTTATCATAAAATCTTCTTTTCCTTTGTCAATAAATGTAACTAAATACTGAACTGTAACCAATAATTACCAACAAATAAACAATCTTAATTCATCATATAACATACAAACTACATCAGTCAATATAGCCTAATGTACTAAAAGTATAAAGGGACTTAAAAATCAATTCACAACCAGCCCAATAACCATTCCTCCTCTAAAGAGTGTATTGGAGGAATACAATTTCCTTCTGTACCAGGAAACAAACATATTATTATTATTACTGTACTTTAAGAACTAGCACCAAACCTGGAGGGATTATTTGGCACTGTTTCTGTAATCTATTAAAAACTATGTAAATCATCAAAGTTCTTGCAAAAAATTATGTTGTTCTTTATAATGTACATTACCGGTAATAAAGAAATTATTGAAGGGTTTTGTACCCCACTTATTATGCATCACCCAAATCCATGATATACACCTGGTGGCACTTTCAAGCCTCTATTATTCTCTTGTCCTTCTATAAACCTGGGGGTCACCTACTCCAGGGTCACAGAGAAGATGGAATCTGAAATAAAGACAATATTATTACCCTAACAAAACAATTGTAGACCATTAATGCTATGTCATTCTAATCTAATTTCTTACATTAGGAACAATACTGTACAGTTAGCAGCAAAATTCGTGTAGTCTCGCTTAGCTTTTCTTGAAGGATAAGATAGAAGATAATCAGTGAACCAACACATTCACCATACAGCATTACAGTATTCAGAGGGCAAATTAGTTAACTATTCTGGGGTTTTATTTTATGAACCAGCGAAACTTAGAGTACTAAGAGTCAGGAAGGTCAAGGCGAAGGTATAACCTTCGACCATCAGCCTTGACCTTCAATCGTTACCACTAGTCATTTATCCTAGCTGTTCCTACCAGCCCACCCCCTCCCTCTCCTTACCCTACTCCCCTCACTTGAATAATATATTGTATATTGCTTATTTTTATAATAATACAGTGCCATACTAAGTAATTTACACTATATACATGTAAATAACAATATTATAATACTTTTCTATACATATAGAGAACCATTTCAATAATTACTCAAATAATACAGGAAATATAACAGCATATTGAAGCAGGAGAGCGGAATAACTGAAGGGAAGATACGATGACCGTTAATATATATAGATGATCTGTATTGCCAATATTATTGTAAATGAATAAACAACGGCTCTCAATTTGTGTAAAACAGCATTATAATTTTGTTATATACATGTATGCTGTGTAAATTACTTAGTATAACAAAGTATTATTATAAAATTAAAGAATAGACAAAAAATAATTCAAGTACATGTAACGGGAGGAGGGTAAGGAGGAGATAGGGGTGGGATTGGGCCGAGTATAGGGCGGGAGAGTAGCCGATTAGCTAATAACAATGATATTATACTAATCTCACCTCCTCTATTTCGTCTTTCATAGTCTTAGATGACGTGCTCACTCTACAACATTTGTATTATCATGAGAAAAGCAGTATATCTTATCTATTAACTGAAAATATGACTGAAAACTGTCAGATGACAATCAGTCAATGACAAGCAAAACCTTCCCTAGATTACCCCAAATTTATGGAGGAATTCGTAAGTGTTATAAATAACTCGCACATATTCCCCGAAACAAAATCTAACACCTTTTAAGGTTAACAGCTTAACACCTTTTCATACATTATTTGATGTTGTTTTGTATAAGTTTGGAAATAATTGTTGAAGGTCAGCGGGAAGACACGGGTATACCCTTGCCTTCCCTTCGACCTTCCTATAGACCTTCGTTCCAATAACGGCTCTGACTATTGGTACACTAATGCCTTCCCCCGTACCTTCCACCCTCGACCTTCCTGACTCTTAGTACGGGCCTTATATTTCTATACTGTACTTCATGACTTGGCAAATGTGGCAACAACTTTTACTGCCGAGTGTACATCAAAACCATATGCAATGCTATCTTTGTAAGTAGTATATCATAATTTTTATTTTAATCTATCAATATTCTAGATAAAATAGTATGAACAGAAAAATCCTTTTCATCCAGGCACTCAGTGTGCTAAGACAACTACCATATTTCCTAATCTTAAGTTTGATTTTCCTGCTTGATGGGACCATCTAGCTTGTGATTCCTGCAAACTTTCACACCTACCTTGGATATCAGCTTGTGGGCGAAAGAGAGCCTCGTCGACTGAGGATGCCCTACGTGTGGCTGGTAACATATCCCACACTTTATCAGAGAAGTTCACCTGTAAAACTTCATCATCATCATCAATACCCTTTATTTCTTTTTTCAAGGGGTGAGGGGCTCCAAACCCTTAGGTGGAAAGATAAATAAGAATATAGAAATGTGAGACAGAAATACTGTACGTACTAAGTAAAATGGCTCACACTCGCATTTCTCCCCTTTCAACCCTTAATTTCTCATATTCATGCCACTACAATATTTTCATATCATGACTTACAGAAGGTTGGAAGGTGTATAAAGAATTAGGTTGCTTGTTTCACAGTACTAAGGCTTCAGCATTTAAGGGAAATATCAATAATATCTGGGTTCACTTGCAGTGCAATCTGACTGATTATACAGTACTGTATATATAGTATATCTTTCAATTTTTTTTATCATTAATATCCCATTTTCCAGAAAACATTGCCCACAGTGAAATGAGTCATGCACACAAACAGGAACAGTCTGGAGGTTTTTCTACCCTCTGCCATTCAAAACATGCAAACTCTGACAACACTTGAAATCTTCAGTAAGATCACTGCAGATAAAGTACTTACAGGAGTTTTCCAAAGGTATGCAGCTTCTTCCTTTGTTAGGTCCCTTGGACTAGGACTCCTATACCTCATCCGCTTACACCGTGATGCAAGTGGACTTGGACGCCCTCTCTACAGACAAAAACAAATCCAAATAATTAATGTAAATATCTTCAGTATCAATTATTGAGAGCTTTGTTTGGTCCTGTGTCAGGTTAATAAGAGTGTATTCTCACTCCTATGTGGTGGGAGGAAGAGGGTCATCCTCAGGGGTAGACCCCCATCACAGGGAAGACAGTGTCATTATTTCCAATGATGATACTAGTAAATACTGAATAATTGCTACAGTATGAATGTGACAACATTCAATATTAAGTTGATATACTATACTGTAATGTGGTTAACAGTATTAAATTGCTTTCTTTCCATGAGTATACTTGCAGTTTCAAGTTGGTGCAGCTTATAATTATATGGTATTCAGACATTCTTGCAAAATTCAAAGTTACCATGCAACTTATCTAAAAATTATAATTATATGGTATTCAGACATTCTTGCAAAATTCAAAGTTACCATGCAACTTATCTAAAAATACAGAGTACAATGAAACCAGTGTACTGTATTACTGTACCTCAAGCATCTCAGCTCCAGAAATAGGATCACCAATGAATACCTGTAAGCTTGAAGTGATGTTTTGTTCACCAATGCTGCTCTTTGAGTTACTTCCTCTTGAACCACTTCCCTTTGTACCTGGGAATAATTATCATGAGTAATTTTCTCATTAAATTTCAAAGAAAGCTCAAAAACCTTATACTTTTTATCATTTAATTTAACAACTCAAGAAATAATTAGTGATATTATATATGTCTGTTGATAATACATTATGTTTATTTATCTAGGCATCTTCTTATTGACACTACTGTCTTTCATAATTGTGCTAGTTCCTATAGCAATAACCTGTGTAAAAATTGAGTGAGTAGATTATAAAATGTTTGGTGATAATACAGAAGGAAATGCATGGCTGAGAAATATGAGAATTTGCAGCTCCTGTAAAATAAACCTTTAGAAACTCAAGGGATCCTGCCTGTCCATACAAACCCTTGCTTGCACCACCATCTTCATCTCTGCTCATGGGAGGCAAATTGACCAAGGTGAGACATGAGGTTATGGATGTTTTTGCAGAAGGATCAACATTTTCCTGGTCATCCTGGACTGTCCTCGGGTCCCTGTTCTCCTTGTCGCTCGCTTCCAAGGTCTCCTTCTCTGCTGTCTGACCTGGACCCAACAGGGCAGGGACTCCATTCCTGTATAATTGAGATTGAATTAGGCAACTAATCACTCAATATTAACTAATCTCTTCAACACAGAGATGTAGAGCATTTTCAGTTTATTCCATTATGTACTACTGTACAAAGAAGTGATCAAGGTTTTATGAACTTATGAAAAATTTAAGCATAAGATATAGATTTCACATACTTATGTCTCCACTACTGCATCGCCCACTTAACTAAATGCCAATGTTCCATTACTGTGAAGTGTGCTAATGTCGTAATGCAAAGATCAGAAGTCTCAGAATATGAACTTCATACAAAGGGAATACTGAAAGCACTAGGTAGTAGCTGGTGTGGAAACAACAACACTATATCTTTCAGGTGGTGCATTTAGAAAAAGAAGGAAGTTATTTCGGTATTTCTCGGACAGAAAAAGAAGGAAACACTAATAACGTATGATTAATAAAATGTAAACAAACGATATCGCGCTATCTCACCCCTTCCCCCTACCACCCCCACCACTACCACGCATGTACTGCCATGTTGATGGCCTCATCTCTAGGCGCACGAGTCGTCTGCGAACACCTTACTATAAATTGTTATATGCATTTAATATGCTTAATACGAATTGTAATATATATCCCTGTAGGAACGATATCTTATATCGACCTATTGGACGTTCTATACGAGACCGAGATGTAATTAGTTAACTCACTTGTGGTAAACAAAGATAGGGTTGATAAGCAGGGCTAACTAGAAACCCATCCAGTCCTCATCTTTACTGCTGTAACACCATGTCATGGTAAACATGGCGGTCAGTCCAGTGTGCTTGGCCAATCACATAGTTGCTACCTTCACACCACCAAATTTGAATGTTACGTACGTGATAGTAAGCATACAGATGCGCTATAGAGGATGAAGGTGAACTTTTCACACATGCGCGATAGTAACGAAACGCTATAGCCGAACCCGCGATAGCGGAGGGATGACTGTAGTCTGTTCCAAATAAAGTGGCGAGAGAAGCTAGACCCAAGTCTTAGCCGAATGCAGGGGATCGTACAGTACCAAAGTATTAATGTGACCTGACCTGATCTTTCTTCAGCCCCTCCTTCTTCCTCACCTGAGAGAGATAGAGACTATCATCTGATATTGAAATATATTAATGATATATTTTCTGGAGCAGTATTAATTAATCACACATACAGTACATATGTTTTTTTAAAATATTGTAATGAGTTGTAATTACGTCGATTGTCAAACCTCAGCATATCAACAATCCACTGGAAAATGGTAAAACGTTCTAATATGAAATACATCAGTCATATGACATTAAAAATAACTTCTATCACGAATTATAAAACTTCAATATAGAAATTGTGATAGGCCAGACTTTCTTCCTTGTATGTGTGTGTGTGATTGCTCTCTCTTCCCATAATATAAACCTCTCTGTTCTTCCTCACCTCACTCTAATCTCTCTCTCTTTGTGCGTGTGTGGTTTCCCTCCCTTCATCCCCATCCTCTGTTCTTCTCTCTCACACAGTTTCCTCCCACTTCCATCCCCACTCTCTCATATAGACTGTATAATAATACTAATGGATAAATAATACTCTCTACGGTGGGAATTTCTGATCTATCGTAAAATGACGATCAGCCTATGGAGACAGTACATTCCTCGTCAAACTACGAAAATGAATGTCTGTGTCTGTCCACCTTCCCTTGCAGCCAATGATAGAATGAAGGAATCGATGTTCCTTCTCATTTAATACATTTATATACCTGTATCAACAAAGAAAGGGTGTTCCCAGATCATGGTGCATATGTCCTAAGGTCAAAAACACCACCCACGATGACCTGACACTAAGCATAGGCCTACACCTGACTTAGCATCTGTCAGTTCAAGTTGTCCACTCATATATTCATTGAGGCATACACTTCCCTGTATACATTCCCACCTTCTCTTTGTTATCAATTATATAAAGCTCTACTTATACAAGGGTCAAACCATGTTACACATATCTTTATGCGATATTTCAATAAAAAGTACCGGTATACCTTATAATTATACTATATAATATATTATATTATGTGTGTGTGGAAGGGGATACAGTTTATTTTCTCTCTCTCTCTCTGGAGGGATTAATAATCCTTCTAATGTCACTTGCATTCTACCTGTGATCAAGACTAGAGACAGGAAATGGAAGCTTCTTTTCACCAGTTTATGTGGAATTGACTATAGTGGTAATGTGTTTACATTTCTGCTTTATCATAGGCAGAAAATATAAAGAGCTAAGGTAAATGAATGCATGTGGAATGATTATAGCACTGAATACACTTTCCTTTGCTTTTTTTTAAGTCAAAGAAGGATTTGGGAAATTAAATACTATACCTGGATGTCCAACTCACTCGCATTATCTTAAAATATTGTACCTTCTGAATGGTAAAGTGGATAGGGCACTCCCACACTTACAGAGAAGGTGTGGGAGACTCTGGAAACTCTAACTCTGAGGATGTACAGAGACGTGGTCTGGACTGGTGAGGAATCACTATAGAGGACATGGTTTCACCTGGGACCGAGGTGATGGATGACTCATCCTGAAAAATACGGAGTACTGTTACCACCTACAGAAAACATTATGTCAGGCATACATGACATAACAATGACAAGGTGTAAAAGGATCGAAGCTACCACTGTCTCTAACAATGGTCATTTCCTATCATCCTCATGCATCCACTCTAACCCTAACCTCTAGCTATCCATCTATACTGAAGTGTTGATGCCACACTACCTTCCAGGAGTGCCCCTTCATGGGAATGGCTATGGTAGAAGCCACACTAAAAGTTGATGTATTTGTGGAAACTCTTCTGCCGTGGCCACCCTCTTGGGGGGGATTCCTGGAGGGAATGAGGCATCAGAGCTATAGATTGATAAACAGTTGGCCACAGGAATTCTTACACAGGCTATATGGAAAAAGAGGTCATAAATCTGGAAGTACTGCAATGAATGGTCTACCAAGTGACTCAGTGACTACAAAACAACAAACCTAATTGTATTGCAGGTACATAGTCTTACATTTTCTATATATAGAAAATCCTCGAAAACAATAGTGTAAGTACCAATTCTTGTGGCCAATAGTACATGAATACATACCACATCATCGACAACTTTCTTCCTGTTTATGGGTGTACTAGTCACAATATTATCTCTTGCTCCTACAAACTCCTGACTGCATTGGTGGTGTTCGTGATGGTGTTTGTGATGTTCATGGTGGTGTTTGTGATGTTCATGGTGGTGTTTGTGATGTTCATGGTGGTGTTTGTGATGTTCATGGTGGTGTTTGTGATGTTCATGGTGATGCTTGTGGTGGTGATGCTTGTGATGGTGATGCTTGTGGTGATGTGAAGGGTCACTCATGGGGAGAGGACTGACACCACTGATGGCTGTGAAGTTGAAAGTAGTACTACCTTCACTAGAGGGGGTTATGCATGTTTCAAGTTCCATATTTTCTTCTTTTAATTTCTGCACAGAAAAAAAAAGAAAAAGAGAACATCATAATTCATGCAAAACAACATACATTTCCCATATTCTTAAACTACACTATTAAACAACAGATTTTTTTTTGTCCCATTTGATGTTGCCCTGTAGTACCTCAAGTATTTTATAAAAGATACAAGCCATTGTTTATAGTTTCCAACAATAGTTTAATATATGGATTGAGCTATGTTTTCTTGTCACAAATAATAATCATCTGACTTTTCATTATATAAGTACTCAAGTTATATGACAAGAAAAGTTACATAAAAAATAGATCAGTAAGCACAACTTTTGAATCACCCTACTTAAGCCATGACACACTGAAAACATAGTTTGATTCATCCTCCTTCATTTCTAGATATACAGTACTGTACAAACTAAATAAAACAATACTTTTAATTTATTTTGTGATTATAACATAACTGTATACTGTACTCACTTTCACTTTATTAGGGTCTCCAATCTGGATAGGCATACTGGTTGTGGTTAAACAAAACTCTCCAGTAAAACATTTGGGAATGTCTGACAACTCCTTCTTAGGTTTAACAGTACACTCTTGAGTCGCAGCAGAGTTCCCATGATGCGGTATATCAGTCTCCACCTTTATATCAATCTTCAGGCTGGATTCATCAGAAGACTCAATAGTCTGACTCATTAGCTGAAATTAGAGAAGAGTCAAATGCTCATGTGTGACTCATAAACTGACAAGACTACAATTATTATCCTCTATAAAATATAAAAGTATGAGCTTGTGATGACAGAAATATGAATGAAAAAGTTTCTAAAGATGTCAAATGATGTGATCAAGAGAATGTCAAAGAGCTACAAAGTACTTGTGATGGGCAATATGAATAGTGAGGTTGGTACAGTTCTGCTGATGGATGTAATGGGAACAATTAGGGTGCCTGGAATGGATGATAATGGAAGGAGATTGACTGATACATGTTATGAGAGGGAATTGTGTGTGAAACTCTTATTCTTAGAATAAAGAGGTATATATGATGCGAAAGTAAGTTGAGGCAGGAAAAATGTTTGATCAACTACCAACATGTGCTTGTACAATTGTTATCGAGAGGTTGCAGTAATGATCAAAGAAGTTGGGGAGTAACAAGCAGGGAGCCTTTCATGGTGGCAGAAGACAAATTGATCGGGTGTTTGTAATAAGGCAGTTGATAGAGAAGCCTGTAAAAGAGATAGGAAGATATTTATGGCCTCTATGGATTTAAAGAAAGCTTATGAAGGAATGGATTGAGAAGGCCTAAGGGAAGTGCAGCAAATGTATGGTAACGAGTGATGGCTGGTGAGTGAAATGAAGATCTATAATCATTAGAGTAGCTTGTGTGAAAACAGAGAGAAAACTCACTGACTGGTTTTCAATCACTGTTTTGATTGAGGCTAGGGTGTCACAGTCATTGGTCTGTGTGTTCATGGATGATGTGATAAGAGGTTAAGGACTGGCCAAGATAGAGCAGCACAACTTCTTTCCCTTATCCTGCAGGAATTTAATTGGGGCTACCTAACCATCCCATAATACAATTTTTAATTAATTTTGATAAATTCAAGTAATATTTATTCTCTTTTGCCAGGTCACACTTCTACAACAACCTCTGCTATAAACACACTCCTTCTTTGTACTAACTAATTCTACATACCCCATCCATATATCATGCCCAAAAATACAAACCTTGACCTGAGAAAGCCTGGGTGAGGAAAATGAGGACGTCAGATCTGAGAGACATTCTTCACAGTCACTGCAGTGACAGGAAGAGGAGGAAGAACTGTGAGAGAAAAGAGCAGGACTGCATTGCTCTTCAACATTACCGGGAGAGATAAATATCTCATCCTTTATACAGATTTTTGGTCTAGATGTTGCCCTTTCATTTTGGTGTACTTTTTCCTCACATGGCTGATGCTCTATCTCCTCCAGTTCCTCTCCTTCCTTCAGTGCCCCATCCTGGTCATCTCCTTGCGAAGAATCACTTAGTATTGGGTTCAGTTTCTGTACAAACTTGGGGCGTTGCTCTGGTTTATGTCCGAGGTTTCCATCTGTAATAGTTTTGGAGAGAGGTTAAGGTCTTGTTAGTTTTAAGGGATATAATCTTGTTGGTGAATTGTAGGCCTACTGATTCCTCCAAATTATGCCACAAACAGATGAACTTAATGTTACAAATAGGGGATCTGTTTCTTGGCATAGTTTGTAGGAATCAGAGACCTTCCAATACACCATCAGGAGAATCTCCCATTATCACGCCATTCCAGATCTAAAAAAATACTTAACATCTTCACCCAACAACAATAACTATAATATTTTGGCAAAATAATTATTTGCCAATTCCATACCTTTAAGCTCTGATAATAAAAGATTTTACAGTTTTTATGAAACAGCTGAACTGACCTGAATATTTTTGTGTATAGTCACATTATAATGGGACTAAAATTCAAACTATTTATCTACTACAAATGCTGTTGGTATCCAATTTAACTTTATATTGTATTTTTCCAAGTTTGTGCTGGCAAACAAAGCAGAGGTTGGGGTCCTTACAAAAGCCTGCAGCAGACCAGATCTGGGCTGTGGTTCACCAAGTGAGTAAACTTTGACAAGAGAATGATAATGACTTTTATAATGATTCCAAACATAACACTATTTTAAAAGCCATTGTACATTTGAGGACATACAAAACAGACACAACTGAAACAAGGCCCCTCATTGAGCATAGGATGAGACATTATGAATCCTATTTTATGCTTGATAAGGGGCCCCTTTTGAACTGTGTCTGTTTCATATATAGGCAACTGTACCCGTCATTATCATCTAGTTCACAATTTTGCTTGAATATAATGCCTGTGCAAAACAATGAAAAATTCTAATAAATTAAACATGCAGATATGGAGTACTGCACCTTGACTGCTGGAGATGGAATGAGTATCTGAGATGGTGCTAGGAGAGAAGAGATGACGACAAGATCTCCCCGATTCTGAAGCTGAGGAAGCCCTTCGCTCCTTCATAGGACGCCTTAAAGTGAACCAAATACAAGAAAAGTTTAGATGATTGTGAACTAAACACTACCAAATTATTCAAACTGAGTCACAAATTTTACCACTTTAATTAAGTAATCTGTTTCTTGGCAGTGTTTGAATGAATCTGTTACCAAGACAGACAATTTTTTACCCCCTAGACTACAAGAGTTTTTAACAAGTTTCATGGCAAATAGACGGCAGGCTGACACTGTTACCAATTTTGTGTGTGGGTGGTGGGCACAAGTGGCCAGTGGCTGCCAGGAACTGCTAGATCTGATATCACTGGTAAAAAGTGAGGGAATTCCACTTAGTTGCCTGTGTCTGCTATCTTTTTGCTTCTTGTGTGGAAGGGGCTTTAGAAACACCATCTGTTCTCCAGGGGACTGATGAAAACTTATCAAATAAATCTATTCAAGGACTGTCTATTATTTCCTCCAACAGAGACAATATACTGCATCCCTCACCTGGGTATATCCAAGGAAATGGTTGAACTGTGATGAGGTGTGGTCAGGTCCTCATGGTCTTCTCTGTTTTCTATGCTTTCTGATGAACACATAATTATAACATTAGTGTTTACATCTATATTTCTGCAACTGGTAATCAACATCTTTACCTTCCATTGAAGGGCAAAGCAAAAAATTACAAAAAAACATAAATTGTCCTATTCAGTGTCTCAATATAAACACATGTAAATGCATTGCTACTAACTTGTTAACTGAACAACTTGAACCATAATATATTCGACTATATTTACATACTTTACTATATCAAAAGTCAATGACAAACATGAGCTACCACACTCCTGTATTAATAAATTTATGGTGCTACTGCTGCATAATAAATGAGCAAGCAACACATCTTCCCGAAGTACATTTTATTTTCACGTACCTTCAAGTACTTCAGCTGGTTCCACTTTTGAAATATATGTCAGCCCTGCAAGAAAACAAGACATCACCAAGATTGTACTATGTTAAGTTTTTATTTTCATTTTGATTTAAGTGTTTTCTAAAGCTATCAAATTTCAATTACAACAGAGAAACTAAACCAGCAGACACACCTCACACTTAATTTCCCAGTTACTCTTCAGTTAACAGAAATTTCACAACAATGGAGAAAAGTACATACAGTATCTGTAAATAGTTTATAACAGAACTACACAAGATATTTCATGGGACACCATGTATACATATAGCCAAAAAGAAATACAACTCCCTCCAAAAAAATATACTGTAATTACAGAATCATACTTCATACACTTTGAAGGTGTCAATCCATCATTAATAATATCTATATTGTAATGACAGAAGACTGGTTCTGGTGCCCACCACCCATTGAAAAAAAGAGAAATGGGGTAATGATGATGACAAGCACAGGTGTTAAATCTTTAAATTCTTTTTTAAGATTTTATACAAGTCCATGCATTTGTTGAATAATAAAAGACATGTAAATAAATATCATGGTAAGTAGTACAATACTGTACTGTACTTCCTCACTGTACCTAAGCAGCCAATACATAATGGGATACTGTACATTGAAGATGTATTAACACTAAGAGTGATAATGCCATGTTTGAATACATAGTAAGCATGGTTGATTACTAACTTTTGGGTTGTTTTTTCCCAGAGAAGATAGGAGAGGAAATGCCCGGACTACTGTCTTCTGGATTCTTTCGTAGCACCTCTTCCCATTCCTCCTGCAAAGATATATGATCATAAAAACATTAAAGAAGGCAAATGAACCTTCATAATTAAACAATACATAATATTTCCGTCCTATTCCCTACCTTGGTAACCCACCAACATGGGGTGGCCACAGAAATATTCAAATAAATCCACTATACTCTGTACACATACCGGAATTTCCTCTTTCTCTCTCCCTCCTATTTACAGTACTAATCATCATAAGTTTCTTCACTGGAACCCTGCTTCTTCAACAGACCACCACATCATGGGAAGACCTTCCACTTTCCTTAAGGGATTCAGCAGGTTAGTATAAAGTTAAAGTGTGTATATTCTGCTAAAAAAGAGAAAAGAGTATTTGGAGCATAATAAGAGACCGGTGTTATTGTATGGTTCTGAAAAGTACTGTAGGTCATGACAAAGGGGAAGGTGGATGTAACAGTTGGTTGTGATAAAAGAATGCCGAGCTATCTGTCTGATGTCACCCGGAGAGATGTGAGGTGACTAATGGGAAAGTGCCAAGATTTGGATTGAAGGAGTCAAGTATTGTACAGAACAGAGAATGAAGTAGGAAAATAAGGTGGTTTGGTTAGATGGAGAGGAAAAACATGGAGAAAGCATTTTATGGGTAGGCCATAAAAGATGTGGAGACAGTGTGTTAGAAAAGATATGACAACACTTGACATTGATAAAGCAGAGGTGATGGATAGGGTTGGTTGGAAACATAGTTCTGAAAAAAGAGATTGTGACTGGAAAAATACTGGAATTTCTAACCATGTGTTTTCGAGGAGAAACAATAAGCTGGCCAGTTGTGGGAAATTACCAACGCCTCGTAAGTTACTGGACCTCTCGCACACTTTTTATTTATTATATTTTACTCTGGCAAATATTAATTATTTTTATTCATTACAGATAGATGCCATAACTAGCAAGATGGCCAGTCATATAGGCTATCGTTCACTGCAGATTCAAAGGATTCTGGGATTGATTATTATTAGGTGCCACAACCTGGATTCTGGGAATATACAACAACACTCCATAAATAAAATCCACCTGAGTAGGAATAATGGTCTATCAATACAGGTTTTCCTCTTCCTCAAATGGTATTACTGTACTTTACTGTATAATTTTGATAAGTCTCTTACCAATTCAATGGTATTACTTTTACTAGGTATATAATTTTGATGAGTCTCTTACCGATTCAATGGTATCACAACCCATGGCCAGGTTAGAGACTGGGGATGGACTCCAGCTCTTATCCATTAATAAGGTATCATGGATGGTTTGTTTCTCATCATCACCACCACCAGTTACGTTGGAATGATCAGGAGACGAGTTCACACCAGGAGTCTCCATTCTGTAATGTATAAATAAAATCAAATTAACTTTATTACAGTACTGTGGTTCCAGCTTTTTTAGTGTTAGGTAAATCTGGAGCAAATGATTCCTCCAAACTATTCCAAGCAATAGACTGAACACCATTATTTTTGTTCATCTGGTCTCATTTCCTGGCATACTTTGGAGGAATCAAGGCACTCCAATGTTACAAAAGTGAATTACCTCCTTACAATCTACTTCCTGGTTCCTCTAAACTAATAATACCATGAAACGAGTCAAATGAAGTTTCATAATTACTAAATCTTTATATCCTAACTAATTCAACACCACCAAATATTTCCCCAGGCTGGTTGTATATTACCATACAGACTAATATGTAATATACTGACACTGTGTTAAGAGGATAGTGTAACAAATATAATGGTAAATTTACAGTAAACCTGGGTTCAGTAAAACGTATATATTAGTATGTTTTACCACTAATTAGGACCATTCTAAGACTATTTTCTTCAATGGCGTTTCTCTCGGAAATGCCCCGTTTTCGAGATATGCCCAGTTTTCATACCCCATACAAACTTGGGGGAGAGCCTTGGAATCCGGGGTTTTGGGTGGGGGAAAACACGCTGTACACTATGGCGTTGCCTTTATAATATGTAATTGTCTTAAATAAACACTAGAAACCGGAAATAAAGGCGAAATAACAAAGTTTTCGAGACCGATACAATAAAATACAATTATAACCCAAACAGCAGCGTTACAACACGTATTGGCTTGGGTTGGGCTAGATATTCAAATCAAATGGTTATTTTGGGAATTAGTATTACCTAACCTGACCTAACCTAACCTAACCTAGACCACGACAGACTACCGGGACCTAACCTGGGCTAACTACCGGGCCTAACAAATAAAAGAGTATTGCAAAACAAAATATAATAGGGCATATATAGCCAATACAGCCACAAGTGGCTTGAATATTACAACATTTGCAGCACTGATAGAGTTTTCCCCCACCCAAAACCCCGTATTCCCAGGCTCTCCCCCAAGTTTGTATGGGGTATGAAAATGGGGGCATAACTCGAAAATGGGGCATTTCTAAGAGAAACCAAAGTTAAGAAGTGTATTATAAAGGCAACGCCATAGTGTACAGCGTGTTTTCCTCCACCCAAAACCCCGTATTCCAAGGCTCTCCCCCAAGTTTGTATGGGGTATGACAACTGGGCATATCTCGAAAACGGGGCATTTCCGAGATAAACACCATTGAAGAAAATAGTCTTATAATGGTCCTAATTAGTGGTAAAACATACTAATATATACGTTTTACTGAACCCAGGTTTACTGTAAAAATACCAATATAATTATTATAAAGATACCTGCTGATAATGAAAGAAGACGAGCTGCCGGATAAAACAAAAAAAAATAAAAAAAAATGTAGGGGGGGCCTACCTTACTTTAGAAACTGTATTTGAAGGTAGACTTAATTTGTAAATATCACTACTTTCACTATATAATGCAGCTGTTGTGGTAAGTCCAGGAGCAGGTATCACACTATCAGTTCATAGTGTATAGTACTGTCAGTCAGCTGTTGAATTGTAATTGTTGTGTCTGTCTCACTCTCAGGTTCAAATTTCAATATGGCGTCTCGACTCTTCCTTCTAGAGATGAACATTGAACATTCGTATTTGGGGGAATTTATTTATTTTATTATTCCACGTTGGACACCATCAACATTTTTATACTATCAAGCAGAAGGGGCTTAGACTGAAATTTATGGAGTTCTACCATCACACCTTGGTATTGCTGTATTTGGTCCAATTACCCTTTTAGTTGGGATCTATATAATGGCCAATACTTAAGTTAAATTATTATTATTTTTCTTGGACCAAACTGTATTTATTTTGGAAAGTAGTGGCATTGGAATGATAATAATGCAATATTATAAGATTCACACAAAGAAGTTTGTAAATGTTCATAGCTTACAGTAGATTTCTTTTGCTTTCCCGCCTCTCATCATCAGTGTTTCAATATGGCCGCCACTACCTAGTACCAGCGCCGCCCTGGTGGAGGACCGACTAACTACCTGATGTAAACAAATACACAAACTTGGCCTGTCTTGCCAGTCCCCAATTTCAATTTGCCAGCTGTAGTTTGTTATATTTGAGTTGAGTGGTTGAGAGTTATTATACAACTTCATTTAAAGGTGTGGTAAATTTACAGAAGTACTGTGTTCATTATATTGTATATTTTAGTATTGACATCACCCACTAACGTTATTTTCGATCATTTTAAGACACTTTTCATTTATGGTGTTTTGGAGATATGCCCAGTTTTACAAACATAATTTTGATATTAGCATAACCTAACCTAACCTAGGCAAACTACCGGGGCCTAACCTGGGCAAACTACCGGGGCGTAACCTGGGCAAACTACTGGGATATAACCTGGGCAAACTACCGGGGCCTAACCTGGGCAAACTACTGGGATATAACCGGTGTAAACTATCGTGAAGTGACCGGGACAAATTCCAGGGACCTAGCTGGATGGGGTAACACTGGGCGATCCTAGCCAAAAATTCAGTACTTCTGTAATTATACCAAAAGTGTTGAGAGAATGGTTCGTTGTGCGGCCTATGGTTGTAAAAATGGAGACTGGAATATAAAACGAAACAGTGGGATAACATTTCATAGGTAAGCAAAACCTATAAGTTACATAGTCAATCAGTCCTAAGTTTGAAGCCTCCTATAAGGGGATAGTAATATTATTGGTACAAGTTACATGTGTGCAAGTTTTACAGACAAAACATAATGTAACTTTTACTACTATTTTTCATGTGATTTATGCAATTTTAACATTTTTATTGCAGAAATAGAATGTTTTTGCCATACCATATCCCCCCAACAATCTTAAGGGAAAGCCTGGTAAATTGGAGTTATGGGTGTGGGAAAGCATATTAAGTAATTTAAGCACCAATTAAAAGAAGATAAATATTTTTGCAATAAGCACCAATTAAAAAAAAAGATATTTTTTTTTGGCAAGCATAAATATGAAAACATTTAAAACCCGATCCGAGAATTGGCAAAACATGGTTCTAATTTTCCTAATTTTGGCAAGCATATAATATTATATATAATACAATATGTGAAAAACCTAACCTAACTTCACTACTGTACCGGGTATAATCTTTAATACAATCTTATGACAAACCTTAATGAGAGGATCCAGACTGGGTTTTTGGTGATTCCTTTTCATTAATTTTAAAATGCTTAGTAATAGATATACGGTACAGTACTATTTCTGTCTACATATTGCGAAGATATTTAAGTGCAGTGGATATTATTTTCAGTATTTCAATCTAAATTAAAATCCTGAAAAATTATTTACACACCAGTACCTGTAAAATTTCTCATTTTTAGCTCCTGAAACCAGTGTGTGAGCTTAGCTTAGTCAACATTTGTGAAAGTGTGATCTCATCCCTCCCGTCCAACTTTCCTCATCAACTGCTTAAATGAAAAAAGAATCAGAGCTGTAGTGACTGTTACTTCATTGGCAGAGCTACTTCCTCATTAATAAGCTGTATAGAATTATAAAAAATTATTAGTGCATTTATCTTGATAATTATTTACAGTATACAGTATAGCTAAGATATAACTACTGAGGTACAATTAATGAAAATTCATTCCTAATAATATCATCAATTTTTCAGATTCCCCAATAAAGAAAAGCATGAAACAAGATACAATAAGTGGTTGAGAAATATGAGATGGGAAAAGTGGACCCCAGGACGACGTTCAGTGATTTGTTCATATCACTTCTCTGATGAATGCTTTGATAGAACAGGAAAGACAGTAAGACTACGTTCTTCAGCTGTGCCAACTATTTTCGATTTCCCTTCACGTCTTTGTAAGGTATATCTATGCATTCATTTGCACTCCCATTTTTTTGAGAGGTTGTTCTATAACTTTTTGCATATGAGAAAGCATTATGTTTTTATGAGAAAACAATGTGCTCTTAAATAATACAGTACATTAATATATAATCACACGGCACTACACTCATACACAGTTCCATACAAATACTGTATATACTGAATAGTTTAATAGAATGTGATGTATTAATAGGGGAATGGGTGTTGTAGAAATTAGCAGGAATGAAAAAGCTGAATATACTGGTACTGTCATTTTTACTGTTTATTCACCTTTTATTCATGTATATCAGAAACTGAAAAAAAGGAAACCACCAATGAGGAGAGCAGCATCATCAACACCTACAGCATCATTAGACCCTGAGCCACTCACAAGGGAAGCCTCTGCATCACCAGACCCATCCTTATCTACAACTGCAGTACCTGGCCCAACATCACCAGTCCTCTCTCCAGCTACAACTTCTCCATCCTTATCTACAACTACAACACCTGCCCCAACTACAGCAATAAGTTCCACGTCACCAGTCCTCTCTCCAGCTTCACCCTCTCCATCCTTATATACAACTGCACCACCTTCCCAAACATCAACAACGAGTTCTACATCACCAGTCCTCACCTCAGCTACAACCTCTTCGTCAGTGAACCCATCTGTACTAAGGAAACCATTACTAAGGACAAAAAAAGCTTCAAAAGCATCAAAAGTGGTTTTAACAGATCATAATTATAACATGCACCCGTCACCCAGGATGATAAAACGAAAATTGAATTTTTTGTATGATAACCTTATTGATACTAAGAGGAGATTTAAAACACAAGGTCAGTGTTTGAAAAGATTGGAAAAGAAAGTAAAATACCTTAATTCAGTTATTGCTTCCTTAAAGCAAACAGATTCTATATTAGATTCTTGTTCGGATTGAAAAAGAAAATAGACCTTCATTCAGTTGTTACATTTTTGTTACACATTATTTAATACATTATTAGATGATGTGCCCAAACCAGTTTTTAGGTTTACTGTACAAGTATAGCCATAATAGAAGGGAACACAATATTCTAAGGAGATAAAATTATTTGCAATAAATGTTTAGTTTTATTCAAACAAAGCTTATGATTATGCAAGAAGAAAATAATTTTATTTTCCTGTGCCTCCTCCAAGAACTGTCCACTCATGATATAGTGAAGTTAATATGATGAACCAGGGTTTTTTCAACACTGATAAAGACATGCTGAAGAAAACCAACATAACAGCAAGGCAACAATCTGTTCCTTAGTAATGGATCTGATATCCATTTGTCAGCATCTAAATGTTATAAATGGGCAGTCATATAGATTTATTAATGTAAGCAGTAGTGTTAAAGAGGATGCCACTGGTGAAACTTTGGTGAGTGAAGCCCTGGTGATCACGACAGTTGTTGATGCATCCTGGAAGTTACCTTTAAGATACTATTATACTGTACTTAATCAAAGGTTTACATGGCAAGGTAACAGCCAACACAATTAATTATAGAGACCCTTCACCAAATTCATAGTGTGAGAATCCAAAGTGTATCAGTGATGGTCTCTCTACTCCCTCATATATTTCTTGATGTGTGCCAAATGTTAAAACTTCTTAGGAATATACAGTACTGGGAATAATGCAAGTCCAAGATATGACACCTGCACGGTACCTTTTGTATGGTAAACTGTCCGTACCAAGTTGTATTTGTGAAACTTAAAATAGAAGCTGTGATTGTTCTCTATAAATCTGATAATGAAGTAATGATGATAAAGCCATTTTTATGTTTATCAGTGGAACATTGTGGAGATCTCTTTAGTTGATTATGGTAAAAACTAGATAGATGTAGCCTTCTTGAAAAGCCAGATTGTGTTTGGTATCCCAGAACAATAACTTATATTATTTTTTACTCCAGCATGACATACAGGTATAGTTGGTTTTTTTATTATTGTTTCACATACATTTCACCTCATTATCCCTTGCATACGTTATGGGGTTCCACCTTTTCCTAATTAATAAGTCAGCTACAGACTTAACATAAATAAGGGTTTGAAATTAAATCAAATACAATATTAAATAATGCATTTGTATTTTTAATAAATTACTGTATACAATCTCGATGAACATGTTTATGAAGGAACTTTATATTTAACGGAATAATACTTAGTACTAGACAAACAAGAGGGTAAGGTAGAGGTAGATGAGGTCAAGAAAAGGAGAAAGAAAAAAATGCACCAATGAATGATAAATTAGACAAAGGTCGGAAAGTAAAGAGACAAGGAGAAATTACCTAAAGAAAGAAGATACAGGAATGACTAGACAAGAATACTGTGATGGTAGAAATGGGGATGGATAGAAAGAAAACAGCAGAGGAAGAAATGGGTAATGGATAGTTAATTATTGCAACGTTATAATAGCGACACTATGTTTCATGGTTACAACTCATACAAAGTAATACGATATGAGGATGACAAAGACCAATGGCTCCATGATTATGAACTGCAGGTCCTATAGCTGGCCACAGGAATTCTTACACAAGCTATATAGAGAGGCAATTCATTATTCTGAAAGTACTGCAATGAATGGTCTACCGAGTGACTCAGTAATTGCAAAACAACACACCTAATAATAATGTTGTATTACAGTTACTGTACATAGTGTTATATTTTCTATATACCGGTATATATGTTGTCAACCCTCAAAGACAACAGCGTGTGTACCAATTCCTGCGGCCAATAGTACAGTACAATCCTATGGAGCCAATAATTAGGATACCAGTTATGACCTATTACAAAATATTATGGCACAGACCACCAGACACACTCCTTAATCATTTCCTTACTATACACGATGTCTTAGGGTTACAGAGTTTAGAGGAATATATTATTAGTACAGTATGACAGCAGTTTACTGAGAGCATTACCGTCTTACCTCTCATATTCTTGTGAAATTTTATTAACTTCTGAAAACTGGATGCTCTGTCTGTGTGTCGCTTAATTTATGCATGGGGAGAAAAAATGGTTGATCAGCAAAGATTGTGTTTGTATGAGACCAAGAGAAACATGGGAGAGGGAGATATAAGTACAGAGAAGAGAGAGAAGGGAGATAATTATAGAATATAAATGGGAGAATGAGAGAAAGGGAAGAGGTGGAGACTGCGACGGGGAGGGGAAGGGATAAAAAGGGAAGATAAAAAGGAAGAGAGATGATGGGAATAGAGGAAAGGAAAAAGAGATATAATTTGATGGGAAGAGAGAGAGAGAGGTTGGAAGATTGAGATTATAAAGTGGGATGAAAGATAATGGAAGAACATAGGGAAGATGAAGAGGGATGTATCATGATAGGAATATTAAGAGAAAATAGAAAGGAAAGGAAAGAGCTATATGTGGTGGAAGTTAAATTAAAGAAAGTGATAAACTGATAATCGAAGAATAGGAAAAGAAAGAGACAAAAAGAAAAAAAAAATAGTACAGTACATGTATAAAGATAAGAAGAGGATGAATTAATTATGCAGTATAATATATAAGGGAGAAAAAGAGAAATTACAAAGGAAAGGAGAGTGGGAACTAGGATATAAAAAAAATACAACTGCCAAATGTAAAGAAAAGAAAAAGGTAGAAATGAGAAAATAATGAGACAAACAGCAGGGTGATGAGTGAAGGAAAAGTGAGAGGAATGACCTTGAGAGTGAGAGGATAATTAATTATATAAACAAATTAACTAAACAGATCATTTGAAATTTCAGCCATTTTCGTCCACTCACCAACTTTAGCCTAATAAAAGTATACTGGAAAATAATAATCGTAATAAAAATAATAATAATACGGATGAAAGAACTCTGTGACCAAATGCTGAATCCATACAAAAATAAATAGTTAAAACCTAGTTACCTAGAAGTGGGATCAATTTGTCTGGCACTCGTTTGTTGTTGTTGTTGTTGTAGGGAACTGTGGTTGTGTGGTGTGGCAAACTGTTGTTGTTGTTGTTGATAAGATGTTGATGTATGTTGGGGGAAGGTGGTGGTGGTGGTGGAATGTCCAGAATTTGATTTGTGGGACTGTAATAAATGATCTTGTTGTTGTTGTTGATGCTGCTGTAGTTGTTGTTGTTGTTGTTGATTTATCTGTCGTTGTTGTTGCTGCTGCTGCTGTTGTAGTTGTTGTTGTTGTTGTTGCTGTTGTTGTTGTTTGGCCCGGTGTTGGAGACTCTTGTGGTTGGCCAAGGCATTACGTGTACGGTAGTGTTTGTTGCATATGTCACACTTGTGTTGGTAGGTGGAGGTGGTGGAGTGTTGGTCTCTGATGTGGGTAGGCATGTGGGTTCTCTTACTCAGCCACTTGAGACAGATGGGACACTGTTGTTGGCGCCGCGGGTCCACTGTAATAAGAGAAGAACCAAATGGGATAGGTTGTCATTTCAGGGGGTCATCATAATTATACTCATACGAAAACTACGTACAGTACTAGCTAGCCTACACTTTCATAGTTATATATATATAAATTTAAAGAATGGTTTGTGTACGTACCTTAAAGTTATACGAATATGAGCTTTCACCATGTGTGTGTGTGTGTTGCTTTCTTTCCTAACTTTTTCTATTAGTAGGTCTTTTTTATTCCATCAACTGCACACCAGCCAGAATCTTGAGGAGGAGGACGAAATATATAGGTCTCAACGCAGACACTCTCCCCCCTCCCCCTCATACCTTCTCAACAGGAATTATCAACTTAATTCAGCCACATGTACAGTCAGCATCAAGAATCCCTACACAGAGTATTGATTAAAAAGGTACGTGTCTTTATTCTGTACATACTGTAGTAGGCATTGTTCTGCTGACTGGTTGAAGTATTAGTCAAATAACAGAACTAGAAAAGTTTGGTGTTAGGAAATTAATGTACTAAATTTTCTAGTTGTTATGAACCCTTGATGTCACAGTGGTGTATACGAATTCCCGAGGCCGACTGTACAGTATTATTGACACCCCTTTGGCCCCCTCCATCTCAGGGTCACTTAATTAATCTATCGAATATACAGTAGAGCCATAGAAAAGAACATCACTAGTGTTGACGAAGGTGTGGTACTGGTACGATGAATCCATAGACACACCACTACAGAACCATCGTATATGTACAGTTGGACACATAAATGGGTGGTACAGCCCAGGTGAAAGATACTTGTTCCATTTGAGTAACCAGTGTCTGTTATCAGGTACTTGCTTGTTATTACCATCCTAAATACTGACTTCTGCCCCTGATGGTGTTTCCTATTTGGTACTAAGGAACTTGACGTTGGGAGAAATTGACCATCTTTCACTTGGGCTGTACCACGAATTCCTGTGTCTATCTGTACCACACCATCATGTACCAACATCACGGATATTCTTGCCTACGCCCCATGACCCTTAATAGTATAATATTATACTGTTCAGCCTTTGGGAAACGAGTTACATGTAAGCATATAATTATATAATGTATAGCAGAAGGTGAGGTTATAACAACATACTTTACACATAATTAAGGGGATAGTATACTCTTGATACATATAAATTAGAGTGCCTCTATTCCTCCAAAGTATGTCACGAAACAGCAGGACCAGATTAACTAATATCATGGTGGCCTAGCTATTGTTTGCCTGGTATAGTTTGGTTTGGAGGAATAATTTGCTCCAGATTTACCAACACTGTATTATCCTCTCAATTAAGGAACAAGGGGGTTGCAAAATCACAGGACGTATATGGACAGATTTTGACTGTTTCTGTATGACACTTCTACCTCTATACCTCGATCTCTGTTTGTACCCCTGCCTCACCTTTGTTTGTACCTCTCATTTGTCTACGTCCCTTCCTCTACTTCTCTACCTCTCCTCTTTCTCTACCTCGATCTCCTCTGTCTCTACCTTTCCTCCATCTCTGTATCTACCTCTTCTCTTTCTTCCATCTACCAATACTCGTATTTATACCTCTACCTCCCCTCCGTTTCTACCTCTCCTCTGTCTCTACATCTACCTCTCCAACCTCTCTCTCTCTCTCTCTCTCTCTCTCTCTCTCTCTCCCACACACAACCTATATCATGCATTATAGGTATGACAGACATAATTTACCATCTCATCATATATACACTAGCTAGGCAATACATTAACCAACCCCAGACGATAAACCCTTGGAATGACATACAAACAGACACAGAAATTAATATACGTGAGGAAAATAATAATAATAAAAATATCATGTGAAAAGAAATATTCTCTTTTAAAACGAGATAAATATATAATTCAAAATAATAATAAAAACACGAGGTTGATCATAATATCTTGATGATAATAATAATAATAAAAATAATAATTCCTCCTAAACCACTTCTTGTCAATTCTTACTAATAATATTAATAATCACACGAGACAATGGATAAATAATTCTTTCTTGATAATAAAACACAAGTGTATTATTATTATTATTCCTTTACTTCTTAATCCATTCATTCATTCACTCACTGTCTTTAATAAACGTTTGTATTTTGTTTTTGTTTTTTTGTTTTTTTGGTACATAACACCAAAACTAGAACACAAATGACACAAAATACCGAATATTCACAACAACAACAACCACAACAACAACCACAACAACGAAAATATTATTATATGCCTTACAAAAGATTGCTTACAAAACTATACAAAACAAAAAAATAATAATAATAATAATAATAAAAGAAAGGATGTAACTTTGTTTTATTTTGATCGATATATAAAGAGGAATTTTCTTCTTAATTAAAAGGAACCCGGTGATGTAGTCAGAAAATGGAAGGTAAATGCATGTCATAGTCCTTCAAATATTACCACGAAACACACACACACACACACACACACACACACACCTATATGGAAGGAGGTTGTTTGGTGGCATATGGTCAGGAAGAACGAGAAGCCTACGAGTTTCATACACGATCACAACTAGGGTCCCTTAAAACACTTTAATTAATACGCTTTGGTATTAGGATCGTTCTTTGTTATTGCAGCTTGGAGTTGGTTGGTTGGTTGGTTGGTTGGTTTGACTGTCACTGATGTATAGAATTTTATAAAGATTGTTTGTTTTTCCTTCGGCCTTGAATTTGACAGAGAGAGAGAGAGAGAGAGAGAGACTGACTGGCAGATAGACAGAAATGCAGAGACAGACAGAACGAAATACAGAGACAGAGAGGAAGAAACACACACACACACACACACATCGAGAGCATACAACCTCGGCCACGGAATAATATAACAATTTAAAGAAGTCATCAATTTGTGTGATAATGATTCCTCCAAACTATACAACGAAACAGCTCAGATTCCTCCTTCACCCCTTCACTCCATATTATAGGTCCGTGTGTTGCCTGGTATAGTTTGGAGGAATCAGCAGAGACCTTCCAATTCACCAACAATTCAATATTTATCATCTCTTATGGATCAGTTAATTGGAGGACTCATGTTAATTAATTGTCTCCATGGTGTGACACGAAACAGACTAGTAATTTATTTATAATGAAGTGAATTAATTAAGGTTCTGTTTCGTGGTATTCCTCCTTCCTTCTTGTTACAAATGATAAAAATAAAAAAGTACAATTTATAATAATAATAATAATAATAATAATAATAGTCTAAGTAATATTCCCTGCCTATTATAATTCTCTAGGATACTATTTTTGAAAGTGGGTACATAATAGTATATAGAACAGAGTAGCATTAGGCTGGTTAGTTATAAACATAGTGTTATTTATTACCAAGCCTCACTCTCCTATATTATATTATACCCTTTATGTACGTGTGTATGTATACTGTATGTGTGTATGTATTTATGTATGAGGGGATGATTTTAAGGGGGTAATACATACAGTCATACACTTTCGGTATATTACTGCCTTTTGTTTATTCCTCTAAAGTATAAAGTATGTCAGGAAACAACAATATTAGCAAATACAATGTTGCCCTGTTGTTGTTGTTGTTGCTTGGAGTAGTTTAGAGGAATCATTTGCTCCGGATTTATATACCAACAACAAGTAGTATACTGTATTTATTATCCCATTAATTTAGTTGATAAGAAACATACATGATGTGTGATGTATTTGTTGCCATGATTTGAATTAGGATGAGATGCCTTGTAAAATAATTGCTATGGCACTATCAAAGTTTAATTATGTGTTGTTGTGTAAATTTTGGTGTTGTTGTTGCTGTGATTGTATGTGTTGTTGTTGTTGTTGATGATGATGATGTAGGTGCTGTTGCTGAGATGATGTAACTTCATAACCATAAGTAGCCTCTTGTTGTTGTTGTTGCTGTTGTTGTTGTGAGTATCCTAATGCAGTACCCTGATGTTGTTGTTGTTGTTGTTGGTGGTGGTGGTGTTGTGAGGTGTTAGTGGTGTTGGTGTTGGTAGTGGTGGTGGTGACGGCGCTGGCAGTAGTGGTAGTGGAGGAGGAGGTGATGGTGGTAGTGGTGGTAGTAGTGGTGGTGTGTAAATGTGGTGTAGACGAAGAAGGGGCCAAGGTGTGTTGTTGTTGTTGTTGGTGTTGTTGGTGTTGGTGTTGGTGTGTATATGCATCCAATTGTCTGGCCGTGACGTGATGAACTCTATACATGTGTGTGAGGACGTTTGAGCGATTACGACAATCTTTACCACACACGGGACACAGCGAGGCACGGGGGTCTATAGTGGTGTGGTGGTCCCGTACATGACGACTTAGGTTACTCCTCGATCGAAACTCACGGCCGCAGTGTTTACAAGCGTGACCCCCTCCTCCTCCACCACCACCACCACTACTACCTACTACCACCGTTCCCACTCCCCCGCCAGCCGCCACCACCGCCGCCCTCAAGCCGCCACCACTCTGGATATACTGCAGTTCCAGGCCGCCACCACCACCACCAGTAGTCACCATTTCTGTAACAACAACCCGATAGATAATACGACAAGAAGGGATGGCTCTCTCTTGTCTTGTCCTATAACTAGCTGCTAACCCCCCATCTCTCTCTCTCTCTCTCTCTCTCTCTCTCTCTCTCTCTCTCATTATTACACAACACGTGCCCTTCCTTCTCGCCCCCTCCCCCCCACCCACACACACTCTTTCTCTCTATCTCTTAATGGACCACACCCATGCCCACACTCACTTTATTTTTAGGCTTGTGTTTGTTTGGTAATGGTGGTGGTGTTGTAGTCCTATGCAATGTATCTATGTATCTATGTATGTATGTATGTTGTATTGTATGTATATGTATGTTTATTTGTTTATTTGTTTTGAGTAGTGTTGTGTCGGTAAGTAAGTTGACATGTTGAAGATAAATTATTGTTGTTATCAAATTGTTGATGTTTGTTATTGATGAATCAATATTGTATAGCCAGAATTCATATGTGTATTTATTTGCATATAAGATCTCTTCGTTGTATAAATAACTTATAAAAATTATTTTTGTCTCTAAGATCAGTAGAAGACGCGAATAATATTGGAAATTTCTTCGATTTTAACATAAATTACTTTTAAATAAAAAGTAAAAAAATAATATGAAGTTGTAAAAAAAAAACTATACTGGAAGGGGAGAAAGAAGTTTGTCTATTCAATTCAAAACAGAAGTAATTAAAGGTGATTGTCCTCTGTGTTTTGTTTAGACATGCATAAAAGTAACTATCATAATTATATTTTCAAGTTTAACTGTTATAATGCAGGCAGTAGGAGAGATTGTCAACTGTGTGTGTTTTGTTATGTAAAGTACGTAAGGTATTTGAATGTTGTGTTTAAGAGTGTGTGTGTGTGTGTGTGTGTGTGTGTGTGTGTGTGTGTGTGTTCGAGGGACTAGTTTATTTGCTGTTTGTGTGTGGGTTGTTGTGTTTGTGGGACTGTGGTTTGTTGTGTTTGTGGGACTGTTGTGTGTGTGTGTGTGTGTGTTTAGAGTGACAGGTATAGTGTTGTGGAGATGGTGGTGAGGGTCAATGATATGTGTGTGTGTGTGTTTATAGTGAGAGATAGTGTGGTGATGGTGGTGGTGGTGGTGAGGGTCAGTGATGAGTAGTATAGTGGTGTGTGTGTGTGTGTTTATAGTGAGAGATAGTGTGGTGATGGTGGTGGTGGTGGTGAGGGTCAGTGATGAGTACTAGTGGTGGGTGTACTAGTAGGGGGTGGGGGTTGTTGTTGTTGTACGTTACTCTTCCCAGCCTCTACCACGAGTCCAGACATTTGTTGCAGCTGGTATTTATTTTCAGACAACAGACTTAAATCCAACTGAGCCTCTTGGTTATAGACTTGTTGTTGTTGTTGCTGTTGGGGGTACTGTTGTTGTTGAAGCTGTTGTTGTTGTTGTTGTTGATGGTGGTGATGGTGGTGAAGCTGAGGTAGGTGTGAAAGAGACTGGTGATCAAGGGAAGATGATGATGTTGGTGGTAGTGGTGGGTTGGCACGGGCTACACGAGAAGAGGCCACTACAGCTGCTACTGCTGCTGTTGTTGTTGTGGCTGAGTGTTGTGGTGGCATGGGTTGGGCAGTAGCTATGGCATGTTGTAACGCCTGGTCCCTGTCCTTCTCCTCACGGTGGTACATGGTGATATGATACCTTAGAGAGTTCTTGGACGAATACTTTTTAGTGCAGTAGGGGCAGGTGAAGATGTGGGGCACGGCGGCATGGAGGTCCCGTACGTGTGTGTTGAGGTTCGACTTGGAGGAGTACGACTTGAGGCAGTGAGGGCATTTGTAGGGCTTCTGGCGACCCTCTGAAACGAAACAAACGGGAGTCAGGGTTTGGTTGTAGTTGTTGGTGGTGTTGTTGTTGTTGTTGTTGTTGATATCCGCTTGTATGAATCATCATCATCATCTCCTCCACATGCAGCAGCCCCGTGGAAAACCTATACTGTAGGTATTGTAGGTCAGGTGATTCTCTCTCCCTCTCTCTCTTTCTCTCTCTTGCCCGCCCTTCTGCCTGTCTGTCTGTCTGTCTGTCTGCCTCCTTGGTTCCCTCATGGCTACTGCAGTCATCATCACTCATCATTCCCTGGAGAACATTTGTCTGTCTGTCTACCCATACACCAATAATGAAGAGCCTTCTGGACAACATAATATATGTGACGTGATGTAAACTCTCTCTCTCTCTCTCTCTCTCTCTCTCTCTCTCTCTCTCTCTCATTCCTAAAATTACTTGAGACAACATTGAAACGGAACGATCTTCTATACTACATGAACCAAATTATTCTCTAAAAAACACAAGAAAATTAATAATATAATATATACTGAACCTTTTGCAAATAGTAAAGTATATAATTCTAAGGGAAATTACATATTGGTAGTTTAGTCATCAGAAAAAAAAATAATAAAGAATACAATTTTTTTAGGAAAGGACTTGTGTTCGTTGATGTGAAAAAAATCAAACATCCACCTAAATTTTCCTTCTATCATTGTAATTATCTTGGTCATAAAGAACAGCAATTGTGTGATAATTGCACCACCTGATAATTATAATGGAGGGGGTTGTGATGACATAATTATATTAACGTAAACCCCCTAATGAACATATCATTACACACTTCACTATGTATGTATATATGTATGTACACCTTATTATTACATCATGAACCAAAACAAACAGTCATGCAGGGAATCTCAGTACAAGTAATAGCAATTATATTAAAATTTTGTTATATGTAAAATTTTGTGATATGTAAAATTTTGTGATATGTAAAATTTTGTGATATGTAAAATTTTGTGATATGTAAAATTTTGTTATATGTAAAATTTTGTGATATGTAAAATAGATCGAAGCTTCTCAAACTCGTAAACGAAAAAAAAAAAAAAAAAAAAACACACACACAGAAGTTTATTAATTTTCCCCCTTGCTGGATTTTTTAATTCTGTGTATAATTATGATATTTGTAAGATGATTATCCTTTATCTCATCCTTCAAGAAATGTGCATGTCAGGACTTTTGCCGCCGACTGTACACCTGAAGAGTAAATCAATGTATCTGTGTGTGTGTCGTGTTTAAGGTTTAATTAAGGACTCTATGATCGTGTATGAAAAATTATTGGAGGCTTCTGATTCCTCCTGACCATACCACGAAACAAACAACTTCCTTCCATATAGGTGTGTGAGAGAGAGAGAGATAGAGTAGATATTGCAGGGAAGGTATATGTATGTATGTGTGTGTGTGTATTTGAAGGCTTCTGATTCCTGCTGACCATACCACGAAACAAACAAACCAGCTCCTTCCATAATACAATAGCTGGTGTTTTGATCATGGTAATATTTGAAGGACTCATTTATCTCCAATTTTCTGACTACATCACCAACAGCAGGGTCCCTTACGGGTGTGTGGGAATAGGGGACAGGCTTGGGGGGAGTTGGGGGGGTGCGAGGTTAGGGGGACAGGCATGGGATGGAGGGGGGGGGCAGAGTAGAAAGCCTGTCCCCTATTCCCGCACCTCCTCTAACCCCCCAAGCTTGTTTCTCTACTCCCGCACCCCCCAAAACCCCCCAAGCCTGTCTCTCTACTCCCGCACCCCCCAAGCCTGTCCCCTACTTCCACACACCCTTAAGTTTGTCATAGAACTAAAATAATGGTCACCCGTGTTTATATTCCCATTATTCTATTTTCTATACAACAGTTTCCCGTAGTTTTTTTTCTATACAATACATTTTCAGATTCTAATTTCTATTCAATAACATCCCGTGTATTTTTTCCTCGTATTCTATTTTTTTATACAACAGTTTCCCGTATTCTATTTTCTATACAATAATTTCCCGTATGTATTCCTCGTTATAGTCAATTTTTTATACAGTAATTCTCCGTATTCTATTTTCTATACATCACTTCCCATTACATTCTACAAACCACACATATATACATTGTTTGTTGTACACATACTCTTATTACGTTATAAAATCTTAAGCCTATAATATTATGTATCAAGTCCTTCACAAATATAAATACAAGTAGGCTACTCGCCATTATGTTAAAATTTTGTTATAAGTGTGAATGTGTTTTTGTGTTTTGGTAATTCTGCATAAGAGGTCCACCTGGATTGTTCACACATTTTATACATTGTAACATTTTCATGCATATTTTTACTTGTTCTATTGATTGTTGCCCATAATATTTAGAGGAGATAATTTTTTTTTACCCTTACTTGACCTAACCTATAACCAAACCAGGACCAAGGCAGACTACCAGGACCTAACATGGGCAGATTATCGGGACCTAACCTGGGCAAACTACCGGGACCCTACATAGGCAGACTACCGGGACCCTACATAGGCAGACTACCGGGACCTAACATAGGCAGACTACCGGGACTGTACAATATTTACAATGGCAGTAAAACACTGGACTTAGGCTCTGGAGAGTTGAAATTTTCTATATGATATTATACCAAAAATAAGTGCAATCTCATCTTAAATTCATTACACATGAACATAATTACATTGTCCCCTTATGAAATATACACAAATTGTAAATGTTTGCCACGTGGACCTTTTATACAGATATACCTTTGTTTTTATACAGTACATATGGGCATTTCTTTGTGTATAATAATAATAAGCATACATGGGATATAATTGACAACAAAGAACCCCAACCACTGTAAGCTGCAGGAAGTAAACAAACACGGTGAGACAAAAGAAGATCGTCACGGGAGAACATACGAGCCTAAAGTAAACTGAGAAAAGCAAGAGGAGACGAGATAGAGAAGAAAATACAAGAAGGAGGAGGAGGAGAATCTATAAAAGGAGTAGAGAGAGAGAGAGAGAGAATGAGAGAGAGAGTGAGAGAGACGCCTCCTCTGTACCCTACCCAGACGACGCTGCAAAGGGAACGAAGAGAGCGGCAGCAGGAGGAAGAGGGCGAGGAAGGAGGGACGTAGGGGTGGAAAGAGGAGGGAGAGGAGGGGTGGAAAGAGGAGGGGTGGAAAGAGGAGATGATGGGGAGGGTAGGGGTGGAGGGACGTAGGGGAGGAGGGAGAGAAGGGGTGGTTGTGGGACGAGGGAGGGAAGGGGTGGAAGGTAGGGGAGGAGGGAGAGAATGGGTGGTTGTGGGAGGAGGGAGGGAAGGGGTTGGTTGTGGGGGTAGGGAAGGAGAGGGTAGGGGTGAAGGGAAGGGGTGGTTATGGGGGGAGGGTAGGGGAGGAGGAAGAGAAGGGGTTGGTTGTGGGGGGAGGGTAGGGGTGGAGGGAGAGAAGGGGTGGTTATGGGGGTAGGGGTGGATAGAAGGGGTAATTGGGGGAAGGGGGAGACTGGTGATGGGGGGAAGGGGGAGGGTAGGGTAGGAAGGTGGAAATTAATGGAGTAGGGGAAGAGACAGACAGACAGATAAATGAAGGAAATGAGAGAGAGAGAGAGAGAGAGAGAGAGAGAGAGAGTGAGAAATGGGAGGAAAGAGAAACGATAATGAAAAGTTTAGAAAGACAATAATTATATGGAAAAGAATTAGCAAAATAATATAAGAGAAAGGAAGACATGAGAAGAAATAGAAAGGAAGAAAGGAGATGAAAGAGAAAGGAAAAGAAAGGATGACAGGATCGAGATGAAAGAGAAAGGAAGAGAATGTGGAGAAAGGAAGGGAGAGGAGGAAGATGGAGAAAGAAAGAGAGAGGAAGAAAAGATAGTGATAGGAAGACAGGAGAAAGAAAAGAAAAAGATGGTGATAATTAAGAAGGCATTGAGTAGGATGAAGAAATTAATTAAAAGACATGTAATAATAATAATAATAATAATAATAATAATAATAATAATAATAATAATAATAATAATAATAATAATAATAATAAGAGAGAGAGAGAGAGAGAGAGAGAGAGAGAGAGAGAGAGAGAGAGAGAGAGAGAGATTCACAGAAAACGTAAGGACACAGCACCCACAGAAAACGGAGAGAAAAGAGAGAATGGAGGAAAGTGTAGAGAGAGGCGGAGCTTAGAAGGAGAAAGAGGGAGGGAGGGTTTGAAGAGAGGGAATTACAAGGGGGAGGAGGGGGGTAGTGGGGGGATCAGAAGGGGGTGTGGGGGAGGGAAAGGAGGGAAGCAAGATGAGGAGGAGGAGGAGGAGGAGGTTGGAAGAAGAAGAAGAAAAGAGAGAGAGAGAGGATTGATTGAGAGCGAGAAAACAAGAGCAAATTAATAATAATAATAACACGAAAAAAAATAAGAATAAGAATAATTAAAATCCTACTAGCGTGTCTTAGTCTATTATTATTATTATTATTATTATTATTATTATTTTTATTATTATTATTATTATTATTATTATGTAACCTAACTTTATCGTTATAGAGGTATAATAAATCTGGAGTAATTGATTCCTCCAAACTATTCCAAATAACAAGAAGTCACCATTATTTTTGTTTATCCGTGGCTGGTCCTGTCTGTTTGTGTTTTGGTGTGTGTGTGTATGTATGTTATTGTTCTAATGTGTGTGTGTTGTTGTTTCAATGTGTGTGTGTTGTTGTTGTTGTTGTTGTTGTTTTAATATGTGTGTGTGTGTTTTTTTGTTGTTGTTCTAATGTGTGTGTGTGTGTGTGTGTTGTTGTTGTTGTTCTAATGTGTGTGTTTTTTTTTGTTCTATAATCTAATGTGTATGTGTGTGTGTGTGTGTGTGTGTCAGTCAGAGAGGAAAGAATTGAAAGGGGGGTTGAGAGATAGAAGGAGAGAGAGAAAAAGGGAAATAAAGTAGGAAAATGGGAAATAGAGTAGGTGTGGGGGGGAGGAAGGAAAGGGGTGTGTTAGGGGAGGGGGGGGGGAGAAATAGACGAACGGCGAAGTGGGTGTATTGAGGGGGGAAGGCCGGAAGGGGAGGAAGGGAGGGGGTGGGGGGAAGGGGAGGTAGGTAGATGTGGGTGGGTGGAAAGAGGAGGTAGGTGTGGGGAGAAGGTGGAGGTGGGTGGGGGAAAATGGAGGTATGAGTGGGGAAGGGGGAGGTGGGTGGGGGGAATGGAGAGGTGGGGGAGGGGGGGGGGAGTTTGGGGGTCCATTTCTCTTGTGATTCACTTTGATGAAAAAAAAATAAAAACATATAATAATAAAAAACTCTCTTTGATGAAATTTCCATTCCTTGTTGCTTGTGTGTTAGTTCATATTCACTTTGAAGACATTTTAGCATTGAGTGCCCTACTTCTCTTTTCATAACATTGCACTAACTTTACTTATAACTTTACTATCGTATTATATATTTTATAATTATTTTCTTAAGTTTACTACATACTTATATGCGTTATTCTTTTATTAATTTCTTTCATTCTTTCTTAACTTCATGCTTGATTTGGTTTTAATTTGTTATTTCTTTCGTTAATTAAATTTACGATTTTTCAATAATTTTTTTCATATCCTTAATTATTAAAGTTTCATTTATGGATCTCTTTTTATGATTATTATTATTATTATTATTATTATTCACAGTTTTAAATCTGTTTTTATAACTTTACACTTATATATTTCTTTCATTAATTTATTCGTGATGTTATACAAAAATAAGTAAATAGAATAGAGTATTTTTACAGAGCGACTCCCAAGTGATTTATCTTTTTTTTTTTCAGTGTCATAAGAATAATATTGGAACGTAATGGGGAAATAACGAGATCACTCTGTTTGTTTACATGTCAACCTTCACACAAAAAAACAACTCGTAATCTTACAATATCTCGTGTTCATTATAAAAAATATATTTGTTACGTAGATAATAATTGTATTTATCCACTAGAGGTTAATAGAAAGCATATAATATTAAAAATTAAAAATATGCTTAATGAGTGTTCGATCTTATGACTTAGGCGGGGTTCTCACCAATACGTTTGCAGTCCGTTTGCACGGAGTCCGTTCAGGTTGATGACGTCACGAACACAATGTCCAGACGGACACAGAGGAGTTGAGCGACGTTTCCCGCCCGTTTTTTCACATCAACAACAAGCGACCATGGCCGAGTTTTTACCGGAGATGGACAAGGATTTACTAAAGGCATAAAATAATAACCAATAAACTAGATACCATATCAGCCTATTAAAAATGCGGATGTTTTCTAGTACTTTTAATTACAACCTATATTTATGCATTTACATTACAAATATTATTTAGAATCATGGATGATATCAAATAATTTTTTAATTCAATCATTTTGTTGTACCTGGTGTTCAACTTTTAATAATTGTGTTTTAATGTAGTGAGCAGCTACAACTGCTGTTTTGGCTGGTAGGTTGTTTATTACCCAGCACCAGAGTACGGTGTTGCCAAGCCTCAAGTTCCAATGTAAATTCTTATTAATCGTACATAAATTGACGAACTATACACAAATATATTATGATTATTATTTTATTTACATAAAATCGTATCATTTTTGCGAACAAATAACTTTAATTCATATTATTTTCATATGTTGATGAGTCAACAACTTTATAAACGGACACTACCGCCAACGTTGCTACCCAAAAAGATGAATTTAGTTCATCCTCAACGTTGGACGTGGTCCGTTTCCGTGAGGTCGCAACGCGCACCGCATTCCCACTGTTTGGGCACATAATACGTACGTTCGTGACGTCATCAACGTGAACGGACTCCGTGCAAACGGATTGAAAACGTATTGGTGAGAACCCCGCCTTAGGCGGGGTTCTCACCAATACGTTTGCAATCCGTTTGCACGGAGGTCCGTTCACGTTGATGACGTCACGAACGTACGTGTATGTGCCCAAACAGTGGGAATGCGGTGCGCGTTGCGACCTCACGGAGACGGACCACGTCCAACGTTGAGGATGAACTGAATTCATCTTTTTGAATAGCAACGTTGGCGGTGGTGTCCGTTTGTAATGTTGTTGACTCCTCAACATATGAAAATAATATGAATTAAACTTATTTGTTCGCAAAATGATATTATTTTATGTAAATAAAATAATAATCATAATATATTTGTGTATAGTTCGTCAATTTATGTACGATTAATAAGAATGTACATTGGAACTGGAGGCTTGGCAACACCGCACTCTGGTGCTGCAGTTGTAGCAGCTGCTCACTACATTAAAACACAATTATTAAAAGTTGAAGACCAGTTACAACAAAATGATTGAATTAAAAAAATATTTGATATCATCCATGATTCTAAATAATATTTGTAATGTAAATGCATATATATAGGTTGTAATTAAAAAATACTAGAAAACATCCGCATTTTTAATAGGCTGATATGGTATCTAGTTTATTGGTTATTATTTTATGCCTTTAGTAAATCCTTGTCCATCTCCGGTAAAAACTCGGCATAGTCGCTTGTTGTTGTTGATGTGAAGAAACGGGCGGGAAACGTCGCTCAACTCCTCTGTGTCCGTCTGGACGTTGTGTTCGTGACGTCATCAACCTGAACGGACTCCGTGCAAACGGACTGCAAACGTATTGGTGAGAACCCCGCCTTAGGTTACAATGAATTATGTATCTAATATGTTGCTAGTACTAATTTACAATGTAATATCATGAGGAAGGTGTCAGAAAGTTAAATGCACACCACATAATTTTTTTTATTATAACTTAAGACAATGAAAGAATAGATAATAAAGGGAATATAAAAGTAAAGTCATCGTCACGCGCATATGTTCGGACATCTCAAGTACGAAATATTGGCGGGAATCTTTAACAGTGTTGCCAGAGGCAGGAAAAATTATCTGTTTTTAGGAAATTTTGCAGACCACACAGGGAAATTATATAAAGATTGTTCGAAAGTAAACAGGGAAATTTCTACCAGCAGACAATATACCAAAAATGACCATCAATGTTAAAAAATAAACAGGAAATATTGAGGCCAAAAGGGAAATTCTAAAGTTGAAGTTAGGGGAATATCGTCACGCACACCTGGCAACACTGCTATAGTAATAACACTGTCAACCACAACAACAAACCTTCTATTTTCTCATTCTCATATTTCCCCGAAGAATCTACCAGTAAGTAACAATTCTTTTATTACTGTTTAACCTTATGATAAAATACTGACTCCTTATAAATATACGAGGGCTGTCATACAAGTAAATAATTAGAGATTTAAGGAATAATAACTGAAAACATACGTCGTGTGTGAGGATAATATTATTGTTTATAAATTTGGAGTAATTAATTCCCCCAAAAACTTTTTCTAACCAACAACAGATCACTATTATTATATACGGTATATCTGGTCTATTATTTATATATATCCGGTCCTGTTTCCTGGCATATTTTGGAGGAATCAAAGCACTCAAATAAACAAAACTACTCCTTCCTTAATTGAAGAACGAAAAACCTTACACATGACTTAAAATGATAAACAAAGTGGCAACAATTGGATTTGATAAAGGCGTAATAAGAGTGATGATGTTCTTTGATGGTAATTACTCATAATGATGACCAAATGTGGACATAATCGCGTCCAAATGCAATTAGGAAATGTTTAATAAATTTCTCAGTGAATGAACATTTTGTTTGTTGTTATCGAGGTTTGAATCATTTTCGGTAAGAAGATTAATTTTCTAGCTTTGATTTATAATTACGATGATATTGTTATGGTTAATAATAATAATAACAACAACAACAATATTAGAATGCCAGTCTCACAACAACAACAACAACAACAACAACACCTTCACCACCACCACCACCATCACCACCACCGTCTTCATCACACCATAACACACATATCACCATAACACACATAATAGTAACACCATAAATCACAATATACACCACCATCAAACCCAACAACAACAACAACAACAACAACATTATCACGCAACATAAAGCACCACAAAAAAAAATACAAAGTCATTATCAAGCAACAACAACAACAACAACAAAAACAGCAGCATTATCACGCAACACAAAATACATCAACATACCACGACGCAACAACAACAAACAACCACACTACACAACACTCCAATAACAACAACAACACACATCACAACACAGTCTAAAAAAAACTACAGATCTAACACAACACAGCGAAACACAACACAATCCAACAACACCACAACACACACTGACAAACAATTTAATAACGTTATAACACCATACAACACAACAGCACACACCGACAAACAATTTATTAACATTATAACACCATACAACACAACAACACAACAACACAACATCAACGCAAAGCAAAACACCTTGATAAAAGCCGCAACACAATCAAGCAACACAACACAACACCGACTAGGCTGTATTGTGGAGGGGGGGAGTATGAGGAGGTATTTTGGGGGTGAGGGAGGGGGGAGGGAGGGGGGTGGAGGAGGAGTATGAGGAGGTATTGTGGTGGTGAGGTGGGAGGGGGAGGGGGGATATTGTGGGGGTGAAAGAGGAGGAGTAGGGGGTAAGAGGGAGGGGGTTATTGTGGGGGAGAGGGGGAGGGGGGGGTTCAGTTTGGGTGTTGTCGGATTTGTTATGTAATTGTGATCGATACCCCCCCCTCTTTCCCCCCACCCCCCACAACGCCATCCCTCTCCCCCCAAAACTTACTCCCTTGGGGCGTGTTAGGGGGAGGGGGTTGGGGGACAAGTGACGGGGAGAGAGAGAGAGAGAGAGAGAGAGAGAGAGAGAGAAAGAGAGAGAGAGAGAATTGGGTATATATGAAAGACATTTTGATTGTGAGTAATATCGTCTAACGTTAGCCACACACACACACACACACACGAGCCGCTGAAAGTGTTGAGGCAGGGAAAGAAATGTAGAAAGAGTGCATGGAGGGAAGGGAGAAAATAGGAGGAGGAAGAGGAGAAGGGAGGGAAAAGTGAAAGAGGAGTGAGATAAATGAAGGAGGAGGAGGAGGAGGAGGAGGAGGGGGAGGCGGAGGGGTAGAGAAGTGAGAGAGAAGTGAAGGGTGAATGGAAGTGAACGAATGGAGAGAGAGAGAGAGAGAGAGAGAGAGAGAGAAGGACAGGTGAATAATAGAAATGGAAATTGGGAGAGGGGGAGGAAAGAGCAAGAGAGAAAAGGTGGAAATAAGAGAGAGAGAGAGGGAGAGAGGGAGGGGGGTAATGGAGAGTGATGGGAGGGAAGGAGAGAGATGGGAGAGAGGGAAGGAATGAGACAACAGAATGGAATGGAGTGAAGACAGACTATGAAATGCTACATAGAACTACAAACAACAATAACAACAACAAAAACAACAACACAACCACCACCAACAACAACAACAACAATAATAAAAGCTACAACAACAACAACAAAAACAACAACTATAATAACAACTACTACTGCTACAAACACAATTTCTCTCTCTCTCTCTCTCTCTCTCTCTCTCTCTCTCTCTCTCTCTCTCTCTCTCTCTCTGCTGCTGCTGTTTGTATTCGTTTGTATTCTTGCTTTCCCTATTCGTACCCAATGACCTCTTGTCTATACTCATTCTCTCTCCTCTGTCTCTCTCTCTCCCTTCATCCCCTCTCTCCCACCTCTCCCATTCCCTTATCATCCCCTCCCACCCCACCCCTCCACTCTCCCCTCCCATCCCTCCACCCCTCTCCTCCCCCTCCACTCTCCCCTATCATCCCCTCCCACCCCTCCATATCCCCTCCTACCCCTCCACTCCCACCCACCCCCTCTTCCCCTCTGATACCTTCCATTTACTATCATTATTATCTTTCCCGTTATCAGTGCCTTTCCTCTCCCCAGTATTATCCATTTTCTCTTTTTATATATTTATTCATTTATTTATTTATTCTTTCTCTCTTTCTCTTGTCTCTCATTCTTACTCTGCATGTTTTCTTATTTTTTATTTGTATATCCTTTCTACCTTCTCTTCTCTCATTTTCTCTCACACCCTAGCTCCCTTCTTAACCATTCTCTCTCTCTCTCTCTCTCTCTCTCTCTCTCTCTCTCTCTCTCTCTCTCTCATGAACGCCTCCCTACTTAACTTTCCTCTCTCCCCTTACCTCCCCCCCTCCCTCCCTACCCCCTCCTCAGCCCTTACCTTCCTTTACTTTAAATCAATCCTCCTCCACTCCCTCCTCCCCCCAACACGACCACTCCCTCTCCACTTCCTCCGTTTCCCTCTCCCCCCCCCCCACTTTCTCTCTCTCTCTCTCTTTCTCTTTCTGTCATTCCTCCTCCCCTCTACTCCCTCTTCCACCCTCACTTCTTAAACCCCCTCTCCCTTCTCATTCCCTCCCCCTCTCCCCCTCCTCCTTTATTCCCATTTCTCATATTCAGTTTATATTTCCTTCCTTCACAATATCATCTTTATCTCTCTCTCTCTACATAATATCCTCTCTCTCTCTCTCTCTCTCTCTCTCTCTCTCTCTCTCTCTCTCTACATAATATCCTCTCTCTCTCTCTCTCTCTCTACATAATATCCTCTCTCTCTCTCTCTCTCTCTCTCTCTCTCTCTCTCTCTCTCTCTCTCTCTCTCTCTCTCTCTCTCTCTCTCTCTCTCTCTCTCTCTCTACATAATGTCCTCTTTATCTTTATCTTCCCTCCCAAATTTCTTTCTCTCCATCTGTCTGTCTACCTACCTACCTACTTACTTCTCTCTCTCTCTCTCTCTCTCTCTCTCTCTCTCTCTCTCTCTCTCTCTCTCTCTCTCATACATTAATATCCAGAGCGTGTGAATAAAAAAATATATACATTATTAGGTAGTCAGTTCTCTTTCATTCTTTTCTTTTTCTTTTCACCCAAATAATTCGTAATGATTCACGTTAGAATATAATATAAAATAACGACAGGCAGCTATTTTTATATATCTTAGGGTTATATATAGTGTTATTTAATTGAAGGAATCATCTGCACTATAAAGTCGAATTGAAGGTCTACTTATTTCTCCAAACTGTATTAGAAAACAGACTATAATTATATACCTCATGTACGTGTATAGGGAATGTGTTTCATTGTAGTGTTTTGAAGGCTCCGTACACTCCAAAATATTAAGGTGGTATATATTACATACAGTATTGAAAAAAATATATTGCAGAAATGAAGGATTGCAGTGATGAAATATTACAGAATTGAATTGAATTGAATTATTGCAGAGATGAAATATTGCAGTATTTAATTATTATTGGAGAGATGTAATATTGCAAAATTGAATTATTGCAGAGATGAAATATTACAAAGATGAATTAGTGCAAATGAGGATTGCAGAGATGAAATATTGCAAAGACTAATTATTGCATATATATTATTGCAGAGATGAAATATTATATATATATATGCATTGCATAGATGAATATTGCAGATAGGTATTGCAAAGATGAAGAAAATTGGTAATAAGAGAGAGAGAGAGAGGAAAAAGGAGAGAGAGAAAGAGAGAGAGAGAGAGAGAGGGAGGGAGAGGGAGGGAGGGAGAGAGCGAGAGAGGAAAAAGGAGAGAGAGAGAAAGAGAGAGAGAGAGGGAGGGATGGAGGGAGGAAAAAGGGGGGTATGGGGGGTGGGGGGTAGGTAGGGTGCAGGAGAAGTTGGGTTGTACCAGTATTGATTGATGGTAAAGTCTCCCAGGCTCCTCCATGTTACCTCCACTCCCTCTCACTCTCTCTCCATTTCCTCTCCCTCCCTCCCTCCATTCCTCCCTCTCTCTCCCTTTCCTCTCACTCCCTCTCCATTTCCTCTCCCTCCATTCCTCTCCTTTCCATTGCTCCATCTCTCTCCCTATTCCATTCCTCTCTCTCTCCATTCCATTCCTCCCTCTCTCTCTCTCTGTCTCCATTCCATTCCTCCCTCTCTGTCTCTGTCTCCATTTCATTGCCCCTTCTTTCTCTCCCTCCCATTTCTTCCTCTCTCTATTCCATTCCATTACTCCCTCTCTCTCTTCCATTCCTCCCTCTCTCTACCCCTTTTTATCCCTCCCTTCAATCGTTTTCCCTCATTCTCTCTCTAACCTTCCCTCCACTTGCTTTTCTATCCCTTCTTTTCCTCTCTCCCTTTTCTCCCTATCTTTACCCCTTCCCTTTCATCCTTATACCTATCTATATCTATACCCCTCCCTACATTCTTCTCTCTCTCTCTCTCTCTACATTCGTTCTCCCAGGTTCCCTCACTTTCCTCCATCTCTCTTTCTCAATCCTAAATCACTCCCACTCCCACAACTACCACAATCACAACCACAATCACTACAACCACACTCACCACCAGCACAATCACAACAACCACAATCACCTCCACCACCACCACAACCACAATTACAACAACAACAACCACAATAACCACCACCATCACAACTACAATCACGACCACAACTGCATCCCAAATCACTGCCAATCTCACGAACACAAAAAGAAATATATAAAAAAATCAAATTATACCCAAAATTTTACCGTATGTACAAAAATTTGCAACATAGGCGCTGCAAATCCGTCCAATCAACCAACTATGTATGCAACCAATCAACCAATCATCCATACAATCAATCCACTAACCTTCCAATCAATCAACCATCTATTCAACCAAGCAACCAATCAACCAATCATCCATACAATCAATCCACTAACCATCCAATCAATCAACCATCTATTCAACCAAACAACCAATCAACTATTCATCTCTACACTCAACTAACCAATCATCCATCCTACTGTCCAATCAACTAGCCAATTAACCAACCTCTCAACTAAACTAAACCAATAAATAACCCAACCCAACCCAACCCAACCCAACCCAACCCAACTAACTAACTCCCCTTCCCAAACAAACCTAATTAAGCCTTACACACACACACACACACACACACATCTTCACAACACAACACAACACACACAACACAACACACACACACACACACACACACACACACACACAACACAACACAACACAACACACAAATCATCAGAACACAACACACACACACACACATCTTCACAACACAACACAACACAACACACACAACACAACACAACACAACACAACACAACACAACACACACAACACAACACAACACAACACATAAATCAACACAACACACACACAAATCATCAGAACACAACACACATACAAATCATCAGAACACAACACACACACACACACACACACATACACAACACACAAATCAACACAACACACACACACACACACACACACACACACACACACACACACACACCATGCAGGAGTCGTCATATTACATCTCCAGTCACTGCCAACTGCACCTAAACAACCACTAATCATACGTAATTACACACAACCTCGTAATCACCTTCATTCATAACCATCAAAGTTGGACTCGAACAGATAGCACGCCACCTACGTATACCTACCCAACATGTATCCATCCTATACCTATATCTAACACACACACACATACATACATCCTATACCTATATCTAACACATACATACATACACACACACACATACATCTGAACAACACACATATACATCTGCTGAGCAACACAACACACATACAGCACATTTTAACAACACGTATACATTTCTTCACTTCACAACACAACACACACACACACACATTTTAACAACACATCACACACACACATTCAACACAATTCACACACATCTTAGCAACACACACATACACACATATATACACAATACAACACACACACACACACACACACACATCTTAGCAACACACACAAACATACACTAATTTTCACAACACAGACAAATTTTCACAACACATATAAATCTTCACAACACACATACACATTTTCACAACACA